>OY294068.1:64165390-64765390 GCA_958510875.1 Endomychus coccineus | reverse complement strand
CGTCACTTTTACTTTTCCTCCCTAGGGAGGAAAAGTACTTTTCCTCTCTAGGGAGGAAAAGTACGACTTTGCTCCCGACGATGAGGCCAGGAAATGTATACTTTGGATAGAGGTAGGCGGAAAAATATTTTGTTATGTTTACATGCTATAAGTAAGAGCAATTTCGTATATTACTACTTATATTCAATTTTTTAGTACAATATGTACTAAATACTTTTTATCAATGTAACTTTTCACATTTTTTGTATTACTTTTTATCGTTATCACTATATAGTATAAAACAAAGTCGCTTTCTCTGTCCCTATATCTCTATGTATGCTTAAATCTTTAAAACTACGCAACGGATTTTGATGCGGTTTTTTTTGAATAGATAGAGTGATTGAAGAGGAAGGTTTATATGTATAATAACATCCATTAAATAGTGGAGAAATACTGTTATTTTTGAGGTTTCTAATGTGATGTCGTAAATAATTACATTTTTTCCGCTTACATTGCAAACGCAGGCTGAACCCTACGAGATATATCAAAATAATGTACTAAGTATTGTACACATTGCAAAGGTCTACAGAGAACTCCGCGATGGTATATGTCTATCTCTTATGGTTATCCCACAATACCATTTTTTGGTCATTTACTTTTTACGACAAATAATGGCTAATTTTCGAAGCGATTTTAACCAATACATTAATCCTTATCCAATTAAATACCTTAAATACATTGTTGATTTAATATAGATCTATATGGCCCTTTACAGCATATGATTTAAATGAATATATTCGAAGATATTACAGATTTAAAAATTGCGGGACATAGCGTTTGCGGCGGTACCGGCCGGCCGGGCGGGAGCGTGCCTATAAATAGCGCGTCGGAGGCCGCGGTTCTCCCTATAGCACTTCGAATTTATCAGCATTGCACCCGTGTGAAGCCGGGGCGGGTCGCTAGTTTGATATATTACAATAAAAAATATGTTGAAATACCATACACATTCGAAAATAGCGAATAAATAGTAATAATGAATAGATCGAATAGCGCAATGTATTTTTTAGAGTACTTCCGACATTACTAGAAGTTTGAAAATACGCGCAATCTTAATACTGTTGAATGGTAGTACGGATTAATAAGAAACATCGATTTTCGAAGAAGGGATATTGTTTTTTATTAAGCTGCGGTTAACAAAAAGTGTACATACGATCTTGCTGAAATTTTGTGTGGTACTTGGTGGGCACAAAAGCTACAACATATCGTAATTTCAGCTCTTAATCTTTGAAAGATAATTTTTTCCGTATTTTTACGACGCATGAGGTTATTGAAAACTTTTTTCTTTTTAACTCAATCCGACGATGTCCGACGCGAAAAACCGGTTTTGGCCATTTTTACCATTTTTTTTGGACCTGTTGCGACGATTAAAAAGTGTTCGATTTTAGTTCCTTCAATTTGTATCATAATTATCTACTTAAAGCAATTTTTTCCTCCGAACTCAGAATTATGCAAAAATTACCGACATTTATTGCTAATTCTATCATACTATAAATAGAAAGTGCCTCAAGATCGGACGACATTTCATATGTTCTTGGACAGATACGCCTTTTATTGTGAAAAGCGTCAAGCTCATGAAAGTTTTTTAGTTCTCAGATTTGAGAGTCGATAGGTTGATGGGTTTTCAACATGAAATACTTTTTGACGGATTGTGTATCATATTTATCGATATTTATAAAGCTATATTTTAAACAAAAAGGGACCCGAAATTTGTGGAGAAGATCGAATACTTCTTCCAGTACTATATCTTTTGGAAAAGGTTAAAAATAATATTGCAGAATAAATTGTTCTTAACTTTATTGTGGAACATTGTAATATTTTTTTCATGAGCAGAATTTACATTTTTATTTTCTTTGAATCTCGGGCCCTCAACGAATTCAAGGTCTTTGATTATTAAATTGGAGATTTAGAAAAATACTTATTATATTTGTAATATACACTTGTTAAGATTAAAAAAAAATATATTTTGTAATAAATTGAACATACTTAAAAGGTGCAGAAATTGAAAATTTGTCTACATTATATATGTAAGTACTTTTTGTATTTTTAATAAAGTCAAATGTGTGATATTAATTTTTTGTTAATTCATTCGTGTATGTTCTTACCCTAGCATGAAATTAACTACTTTGGAAACTTAGGAGACCAAACTTCCTAGCCAGCGCTTTGTGCGGATTCATATAATAAGGCTCGTAAATCTATGTGCGGAATGAGAATATGGACACATGAGGTGCTCACAGTCAGGGCTGGCGGAACAGGTACAGCTCGGGGTAGGTAAGGCCCCTCCTCAATTTTTTGGAAAATATGTGTTTCAAGGATACAATAAATGATATCAATTCAGAAATCAATAACCAATAGCTATGAAAAGGGCGTAGAAATGCTCTTTACATATATTGCAAATACAGAAGCTAGTTTTGAATTTTGCGAAATAAATTCATCCATGAATTGGTCGATATCTAGGGTATCTTTGAATCAGGATATGCATGTAAAATAGGGACGTTGTTTAAACGGCTTTGTAGCATGGTAGATCTGAAATATTTTGTAACCGGCGAAGTCTATAATAATGAGTGATAGTAATGTCAAAGGGATCGCCATATAGTAATCAATCTGGCTCTATGTAGATAGGCAGGTGATATTGATATGCTAAGTTCTACATATTGTGATTGGTGGTGGTAGGGTGCAATTACACTATGTAACACACTTTTCTGTCTAACCTTCTCAATGTTTGCCTTCGATTCTACATCTATTTCGAATAATCAAAAGCCACCTTGGAAGTTAAAAAGTTTGCTTTTGCGTCAGGGCGAATTTTTTTGCAAAAGTAAAACTTCGCTGTGAATATCCTGGAAAAACTTTTTATAAACTTGACTCAGCACCAGTCTATGATGTATCAAATTATTCGCAATTGTGTGGAGAAGTGAAATAAACAGTTAAAAGTTGCAAATGTAAGACTGTTTGGCTGCTATTTGCAGAAAAGTTAAAAAAAAAACGTTAAAACATCAAATTTGACGTAAAAATTGCCAAATAAAAAATCGTAGAGCCAAATTCAAATCCAAATACAGTTTTTTCGCGATTTGTATCTGTAGAGTGACTCATTACGAAGAGATTGATACCATTCCGAGGTAGATATGGACTTTTAAAATATACCTCGTTAACCGATTAAGTTTCGTGAAAATTCTCACATATTTAACCCATCAAGGGACAGGCAAAACATAGCCTAATTACAGACAAACTAACTACGCAGCTCATAGCATAAGTGGAAAAAAATTACCAGTGTTTTTATTATGCCGAAATAATTGCTTAAACAATTGTAAAAAGTTATCGGAATTCTTTCGATTTGAGGGTGCCGATCGACTTTGAAGACCAAATTACTACGAGATATAGACATATGCTCGCATTTTGCACAATTGTTTATTGTTAAAACGCTGATAAACAATTCAGCTGTTGAAAAGTCCGTTAGATCCATGCTCAGGAAAGTTCAAAAAAATTAAACTAATTACGCAGATCATAGAATCATTGAAAAAAAATACCCGTGTCTTTTCGTTTAGCCAAATTGATTGTTTTAACAAAAATACAAAACAAAAAAAACGGGCAATTTTTTTCCACTTATGCTATGAACTGCGTAGTTACTTTGGCTGTAATTGGGCTGCGTTTTGCCTGGGCCTTTGATGGGTTAAATATGTGAGAATTTTCACGAAACATAATAGGTAAACGTGCTGTAACTTTTTCATAAAAGTTCTTATGTACTTCGGAATGGTATCAATCTCTTCGTAATGGGTCACTTAACAGATACAAATCGCGAAAAAACTGTATTTGGATCTAAATTTGGCTCTTCGATTTTTACGTCAAATTTGATGAAAATTTAGCGTTTTTTTTATCTTTCTGCAAATAGCCAAACAGTCTTACATATGCAACTTTTAACTGCTTATCTGACTTCTCCACACAATTGCGATTAATATTTGATAGGTATATCATAGACTGGTGCTTGTCCTGCTGCTGCACAAACACCACACACCTTCAAGTTCTGATCCCATTCATCGAGTGTCAAAGCTATTGATCCTGTTAAATTACTCACATATCTTTCATCAGCTTCTAGCTTGTTGGAATGATTCGAAATCGGTCATCCATTCTTTGGCATATGAATGATCAACTATATCTATTTTATTCATAACAACTATAAAAGGCAACCTTGTTTTGTACAAAATCGAACAAGCGTAACATGTTCGACATGAATGTTACTGGTGACGTGCTTCTTACACAATCTATCACATGAAGGATGACAGTTGGGAATGTTGAAGCTAACGTTTCAGCTATTATAGATCCTACAATACAAAGGAACAATAAAGTGTAGTACAATATCTAATTGAGAAAGTAATCATTACCTGAAACTGAGCATGTAAACACCTCAATCTGTCCAGGTGGATCTAAAACAGACATTTCATTGATGGATTTTTCAATGAAACCTAGGACTTCAGAAAACCTCGTAGAAAATGAATTTAAAGATGTAACTATCGCACCACTTGAACCTAATTTATATTTGGTTCATAACTTCTTTATAATTGACTACGTACATATACATTTTATTGTCTATAATTAGCTAACGACTGATCATAATTGAATACTGACTAACTAATATCTTATGATATTATGATAACTGATAGGTAACTGATTTATCACTCCTTTTTCACTAACCTAATAATTCCCTATCCTAAGCTATAAATACTTCACCTTTTTGGAGATTACACCTCGTTGATACATCATTCTATGACATTAATTCCGATCGATGTCGACATGGAATGATGTATCGTAATAATATCACCTTGCTGACACGGTATTATACATGTTATTTCAATCTCATTATATAACATGCAAACAATTAAACAAATAGAGTAATTTTCGGAATTTACCTAATTTAGCAGTTATTGAAGATAATTCCTCATTATTCCATTATAAGTCGTTCTGTCGTTGGCGCAAGAGGATCCTGATCATTAAGTGCCCTTTGGGACGATCTTCTGGCGTGGTCGTGTACGACAACGATATTATGTATATTGGTTAGACACTAGTATTGGCAGGCTCAAGACGAGCTTATCACTCTTGTTCAACAGCGTCCACTGTTGTGGGATAAAACTGCAGAAGATTATAAAAATACAACTAGAAGGTTGGATAGAAAATTTAAAAGATGGATATGATGGTATTTGAGAGCAAAAGCAGAATGAAACCGGTAAATTTTTGTTTTGTTTTATATGTTACAATTAAAACTTAATTTATATTTTCAAATGTTACAAAGGAACGTTTCCTTCCTCACTCAAAAAGTAATCCGGGAATAGGTTTCTGGTTTCATTTGTCGACAGTCCTTCACGTATTGAATAAGTACATCCTCAGTACACATATCGTTCAAGTGGATTATATCCATCTATGTCTCGCACATAATCGTAAAGGATGCAGCAAGCTTTAATTACATCCACAGCAAGATCTTGTGACAAGTTGAACGGTCGGTGAAACATTCTCCAAGCATTTGAAAGAATGCGAAATGCATATTCAACGTAACTCCTTGCTCTAATTAAACGGTAGATAAGAACTTTTTTCTCGGATAACTTGTGACCCCTAAATGGGGGTTTCGGCTTAGGAATACAAACATTGTGCAAAACATTGCATATAACTTTCGAGACTCTCCTTGTACAATGCCACTAATGGTTGAAATTCCTAATTTGTTCTTGTGAGGAAGGTCGGTAAATGAACGTCCTGTGGCAAAATACCTAAAACAGAAATTGAATAATTAGGTACCTTACTTGAAATATGTTATGAAGAGGTAGACCAACATGAAGGACAGTTTCGATGGCTTAAAAACTATAATGACAAAATATGAAGAGATTGTCAATGAAACAAAACCAAAAATAAAGAAACGTGAAATTGATGAGCCGCAAGTACAATCAAAACGTTTCAAACAATTCCAACACCCAAATAAAATTTGTAAAGATCGTTATATGACGTGTTTTGCTAGAATAGTTCTCTAGAACATTTCAATAAAGACGAAATTTGTGAATTTCAGAGGTTAAAGGAAAAAAAATGTATCAAATAACACGCATCTATTTAATGCTAATTCAATAATACAACTTCAACACAAATGCCTTCTAGTTGCCATACTCACATCCTACACAAACAACACAACAATAAATTCAATACCATTATATTCATGAAACTGTATACAATTCTTCAAATTTTTATTTCAAGAAGTATTTTCTTTTTTTCATGTAATTTTCTACGATGATGCCATGCCATATCAACAACATTCGTCTTTTGCTTTCATTCACTTTAGAAACAACATGCACTCTTCAAAAGCAATTGACCTGACAATATTCGCAACGTCATCCAATAAATGTATGTACTTTTTTTTCACGACACGTTCATTGCACGACACGATCACTGCACGATAACGATAGAAAATCGTGCGTGTGAAAGAAGTCTAACAATCTAACAAATCTCACGTATTCCGGAACGATCCCTTTTCACCGATACTCTTCCCGGAATAAAATTACCATGTCTTTCAAATGTTTTTCATCCTGTTTCACCAAATTTAGAAAACATGTCTGTCGTTGAATAATCTTTTCTCTTCAAAATAGTCTTGGTGGAAAGTTACTATACTTTTTACATCAGTAGATTGACCGATTACGAAGGTTTTGAGAAATCAGACCGAATCGAATCAGTTTCGAAACGGCTCTTGAAGACCCCAAGATTTAATCGTAAATTTCGCATTCAAAAGTTGGAATTCAAAAATTAAGATTCGGTATTTTAGTTTCAAAAATTCGAATTTTAGACTATCGATTCTCTCCATATTCAAATTTGGGGTCTATATTAATGTCTCATATTAACCGACTTTTCACATCTTTCTTGGATAGTTTCAATCTTTTACACAGTCACCTCACTGATTTATTATTTAGGTTTCATCTATTTGTGTAACAGTTCATCCGCACCGCAACAAGAAAAACAATTTACAATTAAAATAATAATAGTACTATTGACACCAAAAATTGGAAACCGATCCCACAAATACAGAAGTTTGAACAGAATACAAAATTCTATTCCAATTTTTGACTAATTGTGAACTCTACCTATTTCCTATATTTTCTCAACTCTCACCGTTGTGGTTAGGACAGTGCCTCAGAGGGACTTCTCTCTTCAGCTAATAGTAATACAGCCGCGTGGACGTGTTCTTAAAAACGAATTCGTTTGACCGAATATGATTCATCAATCATTAGTAAAGGGCAGGGGCTTAACTGGATTGGGCCCTTTTTCCGCCACATATACAATCAGAAACAAATATAAAATCGAGGATTGTCTGGCAATTCAAAAAAATGCTCTTCATGGTGGAGGCCGCCGATTTTATATGAGATAGGCGCCGCGCCATTGAAGCGTATTTGCTCGGAATTTGAAGATGATTTTTTATCAGATTTATGAATCTTGGGGAAGTAAATTTAAGAGGGCGTATGAAATAAAATGTTCACACTTCGAAACTTTATAGAAATTATTAATTTTATCAAAATTCGGGATTTGTATCGATTTCACTCAGATTTGCCTTCGAAAAAAGTACTATCAGTCGTGAGTTGTGATCACGGTCGTATATACAGGTCTGGAAACTCGAGGCCGTTTCCTATGTGAGAAGTGCTAAGCGTCATCTGTTGTGTAGTACCAAAAGGGTGGCGCATGAGTCGAGGGATGTTCTCTGGCACGTAAACGACCGTGTTTGAACGATATGGCGCCTAATCCTGACATCCTAACAACATACTTCGATCCATGCGCCAGCTGGTGGCTGAGCGAGGGACTACGAGTTTGGCGACAGTAAGAGACTCATGTCAAACATAGAGTTTCCAGACCTGATGTATATACGACCGTGGTTGCGATAGATGGTATTCTAATTTGCCTCAATTATAAGGATTGTATTAAGACGATATGAATCAATTGAACACAGAGCAAAACAAAGTTGATCACGCGGATTGTTCGTTAAATCAAATTAAACGACGTTGAACGGAAAATCGTTTTCATGGGAAATGTTTCAAATGTGAAAAACGGGGCGTGAAAAATGACTGTCGAACTTCATTTAAAATCGAATCTAATGATACTAAAGCGAGTGCTAAAGTAACTGTTAATAATGAAAGAAATATCACTTCAATGCAACTTTTGCAAAACATTAGGCCATGATGAAGGTCAATGTTGGAAAAAGAATAGAACACCAAAACTTTTAAGAATTAATATCAGAAGATGTGGTATAATGCCTAAAGCTATTATTCCTCATGGCAATATAATTTTTCATATTTGGTTGATATTTGTGCCGTTATGTCAATTGTTCATGAACATTTTGTATTTTCCAGTGAACGGCAACATAATAAAAAACGAAGTAAAACTATCTGGTTTTGGTAATAATGTTAATAGTAAATTGTACTTTCTTAGTGACGCTCTAAGAAGTAACGGTTGAAATAAATTTTGTAGTTGTACCAAATTCGACTATACCCGAGGTTGATGCATTAATCGGCTGGGACGTCATTAGCCGTCCTAGTCTTAAAATTGTTCGAAGAGATCATGGTATTGATGTATGCTTAAATATCAAAGCGATTCTACGTCCAAATTCAAAATGATATTTTAAATAAAATTTAAGAAAAAGTAAAAACGTAATGCATCTTCGGTCTTCGAAAATAGAATTTACAGATCGGCCTCGGCGATTAGCATATTCAGAACGTATCAAGTTAAACAAATAATCGATGGTTCGCTTGAAGAAGGTATAATTAGAGAATGTTCTTCTCCATAAGCAAACCAGATTGTATTAGTTCAAAAGAAAAATTATATTTCAAGGTTATGTTGTGATTATAGAGGTATAGTTCATTTACGTTGTGAATGATATGACGTCATGGATCAAGGTCACCCATTGTTGTCAGGTTGACCAGGTTTACAATGTTTTTGAATACAACTAACGATTTGATTCTATAAACTGTATACAAACAAAATTAGGAGTTCTTTACTTCTTATATCAAATAAAACAAATTATTTATAATCTTAAATGTAATTAACAAACTGAATACCAAATGTTTGAAGAAAATAAAGTGAGCACCCAACCTACATACCGTTTCTACTTCCAGTTGAAACTTTTAGATAAAGATATGGACAATTTACTTTTAGCTCCAAGTCAATATTATTCATGTTAAAGTAAGTATTATTTATGATAACAAACACTCAAAATACCCGATTATCAAAATAATCAAACCAATGCACGATTCCCAAATCGACTTTCGATTATCTCAGAATGAATACAATATTTCAACAAATATTCAAGTTAGAATCCCTTTTTGGAACCATACAAGTTGGGAGATTATCTTTCATATTACCATCTTGGATCATGTGGAAGTGTATTTCATTTTCTGTTGCATACTTATGTAATAATCATACTGATATGGGTAAATTTTATTCAACATACTATCAAATAAAGAGCTTACTTACAAGTGGAGGTTAAATAAAAGATTCTTGACAAGATTCATTTTCGTTACATCTTGCATATGTTTTACAAGAAGTTCATAAACGATATAAGAAATAGAACATATGATAACTAATAGTTTGAAATACAGGTTAATTAAACTTCAGAAGAGGAAGTGTATAACTTTAAATCGATATCACTTATTTGTTTTAAAATTGCCGTTTTAACTTCAAGCTAATGCACTAATAATGAATATTACTCCACTGCCTTTATAAACACTATATATAGTTCCTTTAAACAATGCACATTAACAATAACACAGAATCATTCACTTTATCAGTATGTGGAATAGTCTTCGCTCATATTTCTGGTGTTGGTTTTTCTAGCCTCTTTCCACATAGCTACTGATTCTTCCGCCGAAATACCATCTGTGCCAACTAGATCGCTGTAGTAGTTTGTTAGACCCAAAATGTTCAATATCTCTTCTTTTAAATTCACTAAAAGTTGAGACTCAAAGCAATTTAGGAAGTTGTTTTGTTTATTTTCACCATGATGATCGATATCCTTTGATTTTGAAGAAAATATACATCATTGCTTCACCAATTGTTTTCACAGTTTTAGTGCTAGAATCACGGCCGCGCCGCCCCTGTGTGCGAAGTGTGCGGCGCACACAGGCGCCAAGACAATAGAGGCGCCGCCATCGAAATTATTTTTGTTACACTTACACATTACACAACAACATATTCTTTGTAGTGGAGTATCGATAAGTAAGTAGGTACAATAGGCGCAACATATGCCTTGTAAATAACAAAACATAATTATAATGCGCTTATTGTACAAGTCTTCTAACGTTTCACACGTAGAGCAAATTAGTATTATAATAAGATTTGTCTATTTTAACACAGAAAATAGAAAGTTGGAAATAGGGAGCATTTCCTAGCTTTCTGTCCAATTATCGATACAACTGGCGCTGGATAACCGTCATTTATAGTAGAAAAACTAGCCGAAATTAATTTGGACATAAACAACTTAAGGGGACAGGGTTATGATAATGGATCAAATACGCGCGGTAAGAATAATGGTCTTCAAAAAAGATTGCTGGATCTAAATCCCCGCGCTTTCTATGTACCGTGTGCTAGCCATAGTTTAAATTTAATAGTAAACGACGCTGCCAATCTCAATCATCATACGACTGGATTTTTTAGTATTGTGCAAGAATTATATAAATGTTTTTCGTCCTCTACCAAAAGATGGGATACATTAAAAAAATGTGTCATAGATCTGACCTTAAAACCATTGTCTGAAACAAGATGGTCAAGCAGAATAGATGTATCAAACAGCTGTTTAGAAATTTACCAGAAAAGTATGATGCCTTATATGAAATATCAAATGGTATATCATATGATCAGAAGGCAAAATATGATGCTAAATGTCTAGCAGAAAAAATATGCTCGTTTTCATTCATTTGTTCACTAAATATATGGCATATGATTTTGACAAAAGTAAATTTTGTAAGCATAATTCTGCAGTCCATCGATATGAATATGCAAGTTGCTTTAGATGCTTTAACGTAATTAAAGAAGTTTATGATAAAAATTAGAACCGACGCAAATTTTGAGGAAATTGTAAATGATGCCATGAAAATTGCCGAAAAATTAGATGTCGAGGCTGAATTTGAAACTTCCAGATCCAGACCCCTAAGACGTCGTAAGACTCCAAAGAGTTTTGATTATGAACACGAAGACCATACTATAAATGATCTGAAGACCGCTTTCAAAATTAATGTATTTTTTATATATTGCATCAAGCTTTATCCTCCGTAGACGAAAGATTTAATTTATTGAATAATCAAAACGACGTGTTTAATTTTTTATTCAAACTAAGTGATGACCAAGATCAAAGTCGATTGAGAAGTAGCTGTCATCGTTTGCAGAAAAAACTTTCTGCAAATGATTCATTGGATATTAACGCTGATGGTTTGTGTGAAGAAATTGTGTCTCTTTGCAAAAAATTAAATAATGATGTGGTGAAAATTCTCGAATTTCTATATTTGAACAATTTGCCCTAACATCACCATAGCATTACGAATTTTGCTAACTATGCCAGTTACCGTAGCAAGCGCGGAAAGGTCCTTTTCTAAATTAAAACTTATAAAAAATTACCTGCGCTCAATAATGAGTCAGGAAAGATTAACAAATTTAGCAACAATATCCATAGAGGAGGCCATATAAGACAATATAGACATACACGAAATTATTAAGGATTTCGCAAACAGAAAAGCGAGAAGAGTGGAAATAATATAATTCAAGTATGTTTATATTCTTATATATTTTAGACTCTTGTTGTTTTTTTAAACATAGCATAGAAAAGTCAGCTATTTTGTTATTAATATCTAAGTATACAATTAGATATAACATCATAAATAAAGTACGTAAAAATTAAATTCGTGTTTTATTTTTCGCAGTAATTCGCAAGCGGAAGCGAACTGGTTTTACCTATTTAGGAAAATATTATCTAAGTATATGAAACTGGAGAACATTCATTTCGGTCAAAATTAACAAATAATAAAAAAACATAAGTTGAAACATGAAGATTCGTGAAAAAAAGAGGCGCTTCATAGGTTTCGCACAAAGTCGCTGTGGGGGGTCGGCGCGGCCCTGGCTAGAATCTTGCCAAAAATGACAGTACCATCTTCGACGATCTATCTCCCGTCTAGATAAACAAATAGACGTATTTACACATTTATTTTCGGTTCAATAAACTGATGTGAAAAAATTTTGGTACACGTTTGTACACGTGGTAAATGTATGTAGAACGTGGTATTGCAGTCCTAGGAAGAATTGTTTCTGTACTTTTAAAGTTTAATTTTATTACAATTCAGATTCACCACAAATAAGTATATGAACTGCGCGGCACTTAATTAGGAACCAAGTATATAGATAAAAAAAGATACATTCCCTTAACCGAATATACATGTTAGACGCTTTGAGTCAAACTAAATATTTCACGATTTTGGATATGAAAACTGGATTTTACCAATTTCACCAAGTCGAAGATAATGCAAGTAAATATACTGCTTTTGTTACATTTTGCATATAACCGCATTCGGTCTTGCTAATGAGCATTAGTGTAGCTAATTCCCGCTCCGCCCCCCGCATATAAACTCTTGGACCCCTTCCTCTTTCTAAAACAAAAAAAAAGGAAAAGAAAAGTAACAAATATACTTTGAATAATAATAAACCAACATATTTTGATTATTAAAAATAATTTGTTATTTACACGTAATTAGTAGTACCTATATCTTATAATATATTATATACCAATAAGTATTTTTGCAAGACTCGAAATTATTTTCTCGCGCGCCCCTACATACTTGCCTCCCCCCCCCGGGCACCGCGGGGGTTGGGGGGCTTTATCTACTCCACAGCTATTGGACCTACACGTTAGCAACAAGCTATCAACAAAGTTCTGGACAATTTAATCGATGATATAGCACTAGTTCTAGACGATTCAATGGTAGCATCCAAAATAATTGAAGGTCTGAATAGTTTAGAAAAG
This sequence comes from Endomychus coccineus, assembly GCA_958510875.1. Taxonomy (NCBI): domain Eukaryota; kingdom Metazoa; phylum Arthropoda; class Insecta; order Coleoptera; family Endomychidae; genus Endomychus; species Endomychus coccineus. Next base: position 64,752,342 of record OY294068.1, on the reverse strand, counting down.
TTTTAAATGAATTAGTGGATGCAGAATTTGCATTAAATTAAGAAAAATGTGTATTTTTTGTAAGTGTATTTGGGTACAATAGTGGTCAACGGTGTGATTAAACCTAATGATAAAAAAATGGAAGCATTAACCAAGACACCAGCACCGGAAGATGTGAAAGGCGTTAGGCAGTTTTGAGGCTTAGCGGGATACTGTAGAAAATTTACAAAATGTTCTTTGTAAATTGCTCCTATCAAACAGATATTAAAAAGAGATGTCATATTCACGTGGACAGATGTTCAATAAAAAATCAGACAAGAGATTATCGAGAAATTAACTGCTTAACCAGCTTTAGAAATGTTTGGCCAACTGAGATTAATGTCGGTGTGAGTTTTTTGGGTATAGCAGCAGCTTTAATGCAGAGAAAGAACGGAAAAAGTTACACCATGGCTTATTATAGTGGAAGAACTACAGAACGCGAATCAAAATTCTTAGTTCAACATTGAATATCGCCAGGATTGTAAAATGGGCCCTGCAGATTATCTAAGTAGATGTCCGATATTGGTATCAAAAAAAAAGAATGAGAAGTTGGAAGCCGGCAATAAAACTTCCAATGATCATCAAGTTGAAGACGATTTTTGTCAACAAGTATGCAACAAAATACAAAATTGAAATAAAAAATGGTTAATTCATTATTTGACTAGCAAACTTACTGAAAATTATGATGAATATAGATGTTTTGTTCCAATTGATGGAAGATTAACAGTAATAAAACCTATCACGATGATGCAGCTCACATTGGCTGGAATAAATGTATTTCGCAACATAAACAAGATTTATATTGGGGACGACTGGGTCATACCTTAGAAAAATTCTTCAAATAAAAGTGATATGATTAGGTATATTATTACGGGGAAGCCCCTAATAACAACAAATCTTGGCAAGTTAGGACGATGCGTAAACATCAACACACTGAATGGGAACATACAAGCCTGGGCGACATTCTACAGGGAAAGATCTGGTATACAGACGGGTCTAAGACTGAAAAAAGTACAGATGCAGGAGTATATTCAAGAAACCCAAAGACTGGCTTGAGCTATTCATTGGGTAAACACACCTCTGTCTTCCAAGCAGAGGTATATGCAATTCTCCAATCTGTAAAGGAAAACAATCGGAGAGCCATCGATGATGAGCAGATCCACATATTGACAGACAGTCAGGCTGCACCTAAGGCAATGAGAAGTCAGGAAGTGGCATCCCGTCTGGTATGGACATGCAAAAAAGAACTTGAAATACTGACAGACCGAAACCGCGTTAAGCTGATTTGGGTGCCGGGACATCAGGGAAAGAGACAGGTAACGAAAAAGCCGACGAACTTGCAAAAAGAGGGTCATAGAACGCTCCAGACCTAGAACAGACTACGGGGGTACTAAAACGTACAGCACGAAGGTCTGTAGAAGACTGGATCATGGAGAACCACAAAGAATACTGGGAAATAAATCCCAGGAAACGAACATGGGAAGAAATATATCAAAGCCCCGTGTAACAAAAGAACGACAGACCTATTAGCACTAAATAGGGAAAAAATAAAAGTAACAGTGCTCATGACTGGCCATGCTCCAGTAAAAGGGCACCTAAACAAAATGGGACTGTACAATGGCTACCTGACATGCAGACTTTGCGGTAAGGATGCAAAAACAGTGACACACATACTGTGTAGATGCGAGGTGCTAGATCGCAAAAGACAGTCAATTTTTGGAAAGCCTAACGGCGAACCAGAATTATACAGTTCCCACCCTGTAAAGGACTTGTACAAACTCGTACAAGGTACAAAAATACTTGAGTGGATACCGTAAAGAAACGAAACATAGGCGAAATACAATGGGCCAGCAGGCCTAAGTGTCACCGGAGGCAATAGCCAGACAAGCCTACAAAGGGGGTGAAGTTTTTAGTGAGTATGCCTGGAATGGTGACTCTCACAGTAGACCTTGAGACTCAAAGGCTCATAACCTTCCCATAAAGGGTTTTTGTTCACCTCAGAAAAAAAAAATCAACACATTATTATTCGACTTGTGAATAGCCCACGTGTACAAACAAATTATTAAGTAAAACTCAACAATATTTATATCAAAATAAGAACAACTGATTCTACTTGAGTTATGTACGAATCAATGTACCTATATTTACGGTATTATATATTATGTGCTTTATATTTATGTGAATAAAGACCAATTTGATTTGAGGTTTAGAATACGAATTCGATTACACGACAGTGGAAGGTTGGGTTGTTAAGTTACATTATCGGAGTTAATAATTGTAAATCTTACTATTCAGTATCTATAAATACATTACATATGTTGGTTAGCGTATGCAAATGTAATAAATTGTGTGACATCTGTAACTTGCAAGATGTATCATCTTAACGCATTAAATGTTCATTTGCTTCATGTTATCTCGATCTCGAGAAGAGGAGTCGTGATACTTGAAAGAGTATGAGTCAAAAGGCCAAATTGAACACCCACAAATTGAACGGAGTCAGGTAGAGAAAGTTGTAATGTCACTGGCAAGCTATAGGGATTGAATGAAAAAATAATTATTTTTTAATGATTATAATTGGCTATTATACTAATCGGGGAGTCTTATCTATCGTGATTTATGAATATGATTAGAATTTAATGTTAGGGATAACATTTACGGCATGAATTTAGGAAACCGTAGGGTTTCCAATTTCCGTTACCAAAACGAAGTGTTGCTTGATAAATAGTTATTTCAATCAAATTTTACTTTCCTATATACTTCTTAATGAAAGAAGACAAAACAGTAGTTCAATTTATTGTGAAATCAAATTAAAATATCAATATCGAAAGAAAAATCATTTACTGTTCCAAACTCTACTCGTTTAAGATATGATCCCACGAAACGCAGCATGGAGCACGTCTTCACTTAACCCTTATCCAGCTCGATCGCTACCCTATGCTATCAGGAGGTCGCATCCTCTCATTTCTCCTTGTTATATTTATTATGCTATATGGGATGATACTTTTATATTAAAGATAAACAAATAATTATTATCTTGAGCAAGAAATCACATGTTATTTTAACAAATTAAAAAAAAAAAATTTGTCGTTGCTCATATTGATTCTCACGAATTCTTTTTTCGGGCTACTTGGTCCGTAGAGTATTCTATGAAAAGAAATGTGTGTCACAGAAGTATTGCTTAGAGGTCTTACTGGGACTTGGAACCAAAAATCAAGCGTAACACTACCTATGATGGTTATATCTTTGGAACAAAATAAATGTCAGTAAATGTTTTATTATTGGCTGTAAACCTAAATATTCGAGACTAGGATAATAATTCAAATTGTATAATTGTAATGTTTTTTCACCTAATTGTACTTTAACACGATGTAACTTAAGAATGACTTTTCAAATAAATTGTTCGGATTTTTAGCTATTTACTGTTAAATACGCTGTGATTTTTCGTCATTAACAGTATGTATAATGTTTGTGTGAGTGTGTGTATGTGTTTGCGCGAGTGTGCATTTAAAGTGTATGTGTGCGAGTGTCAGAAAAAAGGTATAACGAAAAAACTATTTTTTTTTATGAAAAAGATATTGTTATTTATATTTTCTATCGATGTCTTCTCCTATTCATACTAAAAACACTGCTACATGAACTTTTTTTTTTCTGTTGAGAGGAAATGCTTGATGCACACCAGTAGCTTTTATCTATCACTACTGGTAGTGCAGGACTCACTCAAGTTCGTTAGAGCATACCTGCTAAAACCTCTCATATCTTCATCCATATCCCGGGACCGTTTATCACATTGCTTCAATATATATTATTATTATTATTATTATTTATTGCTCAAATTAATTCACAAAATACATAATAGAGAAATAAATATATATGAACAATAGTACATTGATACACCAAAGTAAAAACACTTGTAGGTGCAAAGAAATAGACATGAATATATACCTATATATTATAGAACATTACACACACTTCATCTTAATGTAAGTTTGAGATACTTATCAATCACACAATTAACACATATATTATAGTCATAACTCATCACTAAAATCATTCACATTCTATCATTCAATAATATGATGGATCTGCTTCCTTTCTGTAATCGCCAAATACTCTTTCAGATTTTTCCTAAATTTTCGTATGCTATTAGCTTGTTTAACATTATCTGGTAACGAATTGAATATTTTCAAGGACATATAGCTGTAACTTTTTTGTCCTTTAACAGTTGCTTTGAATGGAGTTTTGTAATATGTAGATTTATTACGTGTCTGGTACGAATGATCGTTCAGAAAATGCTTCTTATCTTCCGAGAATACTTTGAGAGCTGTTTTCATGAAATATAATTGTCTTATATCTTGTATACCTGTTTCTTTAAATAATTTGTCAGAATTATATAATTTTGATTTATTTGAGTTTATTTTTAGAATTCTTTTTTGAATAATACTTAGATCTCTGAGATATGTTGTATTAGTACTTCCCCACACAGTAATAGCATAGTTTAAGTGGCTTTCCACAAGGGCATGATAAACAATTTTCCGCGTTTGCCAGTCCAAAAAATTATTTATATGCTTAATTCTGTACAGAACATATCTCAATCTATTTACCAAGGTTTCAGCGTGCTCATTCCATTTTAGGTGTCGGTCAATTTTTAGGCCCAGGTAAGTAACGGTATTTGATGATTTAATTTTGATTTGGTCGGTATTGCTTTTTATGTTTATTTCCATTTCATGTGAAGTGTCAGCATAGCAAGTGAAGGGTAAGAACACAGTTTTTGCGATGTTTAGAGTGAGTAGATTACTACCATACCAGTTTATCACATCTACCATATCCAATTCGACTTTTTCTTTCAATTTATCCCAAGTATCATCTTCAAAGAACAAAGCGGTGTCGTCGGCGAATGCGATCATTGTTCCACTTATACGCAGATTAAGTAGGCTGTTGATGTATATTAAGAACAGAACTGGGCCCAATACAGTTCCTTGAGGAATGCCACATTGAACCATTTCCATATCACTTTTGAAACCATTCAGTATCGTACATTGGAGTCTGTTCGAAAGGTAAGACTTAAATAGATCCAATGCCATTCCTCTAATCCCAAATCTTTCCAGTTTTTCCAGCAATTTAGAGTGTGATATGGACTGCGTCTTTCTCTTTGTTTGTCGATGTTATCGAACTGAGTTTCTTTTGATGTTTAATGGTGATATTTACGTTGATTAAACGTAAATATCTACATTCGTAGTATACGTTGATGTTCACGTTATGTTTATACCGTAATATGGTTGATACCCAATTTTACGGTATTGTGTCTTAGTGATTTAACCTCTGTGGTTAAATTCCTATATGTTTCGTTATTTTACCGATGTTACGGTTTCTGGGTTTCAGTACTCGAACACGTTATGGATCTTTCCTGTGTGTATACCCCCAATAATGTTGTTCCACAATATTAGGGTGTCCATGTATCAGTACTATATCGGTTCGTTGATATTTCCTGTACGTATCGTTTTAACCATGTTGTTCTGGTTTCTGAGTTTCCAGTACTCCATCGCGCTATGGATGTTTCCTGTGGTGTTTCGTCTTGTACCAAAATATTGTTTTTCCCAATATTAAGGTACCTGTGTTTCAGTACTTTATCCGTTTGTCGATATTTCCTGTATGTTTCAGTAAGTTACCTATGATGGGATAACTTACTCTTCCGGAACATATGGTTCTCCGTATCAGCCGCAATCTATCAGTCACCCTCTTGTCAGGAACATGTGACTGGGAGTCCCACATTCTATCCGGGGTCTGGGTGCCTGTTGGTCCGCGGGAGCATGTCTACTCCTACCCTTGACCCTGCTGGCAACAGGGCCATGAGCATTCCCCTATCCGCCACCTAGAGACGCGCCTGGTTGCGGTTTTCAGGCTCCGCGCAAAAGAAGAGGCTCCTGCTTTCCAGGAACTGCTACATGAACTAATTGCCTGAGAATCAGTAATAGGCTTTGAAAAATCTCCTCGGTCTCGTCACAGCTGAAATCGTATAGGTATGTCAGACATATTTTCGGAAGAACACAAATCTTCCTCATAATCATTAACTGTTATTTCTTTGTCATCAGAAATTTCAAGACTGATTTCAATTGCCATTTGTTCAGGTTCCTCAGCAATCCCAGATTTGTCAGTGATATTTTCTGCATATTGGCACAATGTGACATCCATGTTTTTACACGAACGTTTTGTAACCAACTTTGCAATCACAAGCTATTATATTCAGTAATAATTCATCCGGGATAGTTTTTATTAGCGTCAGGCCTTTCTCTGCGATATATTGCCATCCTAATTCAACATAATTTTTACAATATATACGTTAGAAGCGAAAAGGAAGTGCAGAATACTGAAAATCACGAGCTATCACAGCGCGTATATCCCTTTTCTTGAAGGTTTGAAAGTTATAGGCATAAGAAAAGTCCTCACTAGGCAAATAGTCCCACAATTTGACCGTTTGACAGAAAAATGAAGTCTGGTTTGTTCGTTCTGGCTAAAATGTTCAAATTTAGACGCACCATGCTAGGCCATTGGGTAGTTAATTGGAAAGGTTGTTAAATTCAAATATTTCTAAATTCAAATACTATAAATTATTTTTTTTGGTAGGTAAATTTTACATTCATGGATTTTTAATCGAAAAAAAAACTTCTGAAATTGTGAGAAGTGTTTCAATGAATTGAGATGTTTTTTATACCTCACTAAGTGTTCTACATGTTTGAACGATTTAATATGAGACTTTACATTTCTCACATGCCAAGTCCCGAGTTTTTGAGGTTGTCTGTTGTTGCGTTACTGTCGCATTTTAGAATTAATATATTAGAGATGACTTGATTATACTTGCCTACAGGCCCTAGGGTTACAAATAAATCAAACCCATATAGAAAAGCATCCAATCATTCCTGTGATAATTGTCTTGTTCTTGACACATATTCAGTGGTCATAATGTTTATTTCTAACTAATAATTATGAATGAAACCCATTTATTTGAATTGTGGAAGGTATTTAGATACACACGCTTGATTCATGACACTAATCCATAAAAGGAGCTACCAGATACAATAATATTGAGATATGCTTCGCTGATTTATCCTTTATTTATAAAAATTATATATTATTACAATGTAAAGTCTTCAGTTTCTTTGCAGATATATAGTCATTGTAATCATCAATTATTATGAAATATACCCACAATAATTTGAAATATTAATTAATCAGAATCAGTTCGAGCCATGAATTATTCAAAGCCAAAGAAGTTAGTTTGATGCTATAAATATTAATTGGTAACTTACAACTACAAAATGACTTATCCAAGAAATCCAGTTCAACTTATACTGTAGGCATTGATTAAATTATACAGATACGGGAAGGAAGATACAAAGCAAAATTGTCGATATTAAATAATATATGAAACATTATTCATTATGTTGAGTTATAGTTCGTATTTCACTGTAAATTATTGACACCGCAAAGTAATCATACTCTAACGAAAAACATTTTTTATTTCGACGTTATCAATTAATTGAAATTTCCCTCAATGTTGTTTTATTATAAAAAAGTAATTTTTATTTAAACTTATATAAAATAACCAGATATATTTATTTCTAGTCATTACAATGTAGGCTCGCAGTTACATACTTGTGAAATGTACGCATACGAGTAAATCAATTTTTTCATCCAAACAATTAGTCCAGTAAATGAAGGTTTTTCCCCACGAATATTTTTATAGAAGTTCAAAATTGTTGGATAGGTTCAGGGAATGTCCCAGATGATTTGTGGTTTGTTTGAAGGTGTGCTTTTAACTTCCTGCCATTTTAGGGACAAAAACGTGCCCACCGCAAAACAAGGTGAAAAAATGGCAAAATTGTAAAAAAATTGTATTTTCATGTTTTTTGGGTCCTAACGCACCTTTTTATGTTTGTCATTTATTCGGAAACACCCTTTTCGAGTTAGGGGGTCTTGAAAAAAGAGTCCTCAAAACCCAAATCGGCCAATAATAGAATAATTGCAAACTTTATAATTTTTTTAATTTCTGATAATTTTCTCAAAAACGCATAGTTTCCGAGATAGCAATGATTTTTTCGCGGAAATTTGAAATTTGAAGGCAGCAGCCTGGGCGAAAAATGACGATAAATCGTGTTCTATTCATCCGATTATTAGAAGAAAATTTCTCGAGAAATGTTGGGCCCGAAATGGACCCTTTCCCATATTGGCTTCATACGAAAATGCCCAGTTATTGACATAATTCTAAAATGATATCTATTGTGACTCAAAATATGACTTTTTTTATCCATGAAATTTTCCGAAAAAATTTGTATCTTCGAAGTTATACGCATTTAAAATTTTTTTTTGTAGTTGCTGTATAAGCGCGAGAATTTAAGAAACAATCACATGGTCGATGACGTAATTTGCATGGTTTTTCCAATTTCATCGACTTTTTTATAAAATACTTATATTTGATCAATATTTGTATATTTCCACCAAAAACTTTCATTGTACTTGTATCTTGAATTTTCGCACATATACAAAAACTACATCTACAAAAACAATTTTCGAATGCGTATACCTTCGAAGGTATTAATTTTTTAGAAAAATTCCGAAAAAAAGTCTTATTTTTAGCCAAATATCGATATATTATACCATTTAAAAGTAATTTTTGGAGCCAACATTTTAAATAACCGATAGCCAAACAACAGTTTTTTCTCGTTTTTTCAGAATAACTTGGCAAATATTGGTCGGGGGAGTAAAGTTGTAATACAAAAAAATATTATTCTTTCCACAATAAGCAATTTCCATATATAAAATTTGCAATTATTTCATTATTGGCCGATTTGGGTTTAGATAGTCTATTTCCAAAGCCATCTTACGCGAAAAGGGTGCATTTTTCGAGAATAATAGCATTGGTAAAAAAGGATCCTGATCCGAAAAATAAGAAATTAAAATTTCATTTCAAGTTTTTTCGATGGGCACGTTTTTGTACCTGAAAGGGCAGGAAGTAAAAGGCACACCTTGAAACCAACCAGAAACCTTCTGGGACACGCTTTCAACCTACCCACCAACTTCCGTACGTAAATTTTGAACTAGTATAAAAATATTCGTGGGTGGGCTTCTTGTTAATCTCTGTTTCATCATTTGGTGATTGCAAGCAAAAATGGCTCATTTAGTTCACACTTTCATTGATTAATAGACATTAATCAATTACACTGTAAACGAATAACTCCCTAAAGATATAACGATCACAGTCTTGGTATTTCTTATGTCATGAAATAACAACCATTTCTATACATTAACTTCATTCGTCCTAATAATAATAAAATTTGTTATTATTTCTTTACAAGAAGTTCCAAAGACACCCGTATTCCTCCCCGTGGTGTGTTCGGATGTAAATACTTGATTTTAAAATCAGTTCAATTTTAAATCAAACCTATTCCAAATGATTGTAACAATTATTTATAACCAAAGTACCTCAAAAAAAATTGAAATGCTGATATCAAATGTATTATCCAAGCAACATATTTTGCCATCTAGGTATTCCACAAGCATAATCGTTGGATGTAAGTATCATGAGAACTTTTCACAAGATAATATGTTTTCCAACTCGGGAGTTCCAAATCCACTAGCACTTCTCCGATTTTTTGGGAGCATGAACTAGCAGTAACAACGGAGAATAAATAAGATGACTACGATAAATATTTTAACTTTTCACTTAACAATTTGTCAATTTATTGAAAATTAATATCAATTACCTCCTTACAGTATTAATATAAGAAAACAAAGTTATCTAGGTATTTTATTAATAACCCTTGTAACATAATAAAATTGTGATCAGTATTATATTTGAAATTAGAAGAAAGATAGTATCTAATGTATTTGAATCAATGAATGAACCAAGACATTGCAACTTTTCAGGAATTAGCGATTTTGTGTGTTTTGAAATTATTTTTGAATAGATTTTAATTTTTATCAATAAGTCTTTGGCCTAAACCATTATAAAAGAATTATCTACTATGATTTTTCAATTTAAAAAGAAAGCATATCCATAAATTTTTATAATAATCTTATTGCCTGAATAGTTTTGAATTTCCCGCTTCAACAATAATTAAATTACTGCGAAGAAATCTATTCAGAATGAATGGATTTTTTATTTCGATAAAATATAAAAATATGCGCCTTATTCAAAATTTCACCACCTCCGAAAATATGATGTGATGTACTGTTCAACTCGATATTATTCAATTTGCATATTGTTGACTATATAATATTTGAAAATAGAGGGATTAATTATTGCTGAAAATTATATATAATATATCCGTTTCCAATAATTACGAATCAATATAAAATATAAAAATAAACTCGTAACTTGTTGAATGACTTAATTGAGGTACAATAACAACTGACAGGTACACTTTAGTTCTAAATATTAATTTTCAATTACAAATTATATTATATTACGTAGAATGAACGTTCTATATCACCATCGTACAATAGTAAATTACATTGATATTTGAAGCGTATATCTATCTAATAATAAAATAAAAGAGAATAATCAATTGACATTTCTAACTTTCCGATTCTGAAATTGAATTGGATATTACCCCATAATGAATGAATTGTGCGCATGCATCCCAAGAGTTAAAAGACTCATCGTTGGCGTTCCCCTTTGTCTGCATTTACCGCCTTGGACGTTTCTAAATTTTTCAAGGCTCCGCATATTCCTACGTTATGTTTCACAGTGACAAACCATCTCTCTACGAACTGTGATGTTATTTTTAACTCCTTAATAGATAGATAGATAGATAGATAGATTCCATTTATTCGTTCCAACTGTATAAAATACAAAATACCGTTAGGTGTAGAACTTGTCAAATACATTAAATTTAAATAATAGATAATTTAATCATATTATAGCTAAAAGTAGTAAAAGGTAAGGTATTAATTAAAATCACACAATAAAACTATTATTAGTATTAGACTTAAAAAACATAATAGAAAGAACACAAGAGTTAAAAATTAAAAACATATTTTCTAGCATTCTTATCATATAAAAACGAAAACAAATTAGACCATACTATTAAAACCATCATCAGTTAAAAATTCTGCTACAGAGTAGAATGCCTTCTCTTTCAAAATATTGATTAATTCCTGTTTAAAAATTTTCAATGACTTATTTTCCATAGGAATTGGAATTTTATTATAAATTTTTAATAACATGTATTTTACATTTTTCTGCAGGTAGGAGAAATTGTATTTATTGCAGGTTAGATTTTCCTTGAATCTGGTGTTGTGAGAATGAACTAGCGTTTTGAAAAATGTAGGATTATTTTCAATAAAAATTATACATTCATATATATATAAATACTGTACATAGTAAGTATTTTATGTTTAATAAAATACTGTTTACACTTTTCTTTATATGTTAAACCAAATATGTTTCGGATACATCTTTAATATATATTAGTAGATCGAATCCATCTAAAACTGAAATATATTGGAGGGATGTTTGTTTCCCTGGAATATTCTAATTAATATTTACAGTTTCAGCCCCTGTACACATTATACAATTCTTCTTAATAGGGTTTCGAATTCTAACACAGGCGGTACCAATCTTATATGTATATTAAATTGCTGTAGGTCAATGACCATTCCATCATCTAGAGTCTAGAGAGGAACGGAATGTATAAGTTGCGGATAAAGACTGCAGGGTGAGCAGAGTTGGCACTGTCCAGGCAGTACACTTCCCAAAGTTCTAAAATCTGCAGCTTTGCTCGGTTCAATTAGGAAAGTCAAGCGTCAAGACTGACAGCGATTATAACCATCTTATAAGATACGATATGATAATTATGGAGGAGAGCAAGAAAAGTATGTAGCTATGTATGTCAGAGATAGAAAAAATATCAAGTGTATCTTCAGTTTTGCAGTCTTCGAAAGTGTGGTTAGCGCAGTTGGCTCCCCCTCTGTCGACCAGGTTTCATTCCTGGGTCCTGGCTGAGATGTTTTCGATACATAATGTGAATATCTCAAGCAAAAGACGGTGATATTCATTAGGCAAGATAATATTTGACCATGCTTTTTTTGTATGGGAAGCTATGAAGTAAACCACGCGGGTTGTACGATATCACCGAACATTAAAGATTCCTACCTGTACTCGGAAATAGTCAAGGCTCAGCGAAATTTTTAGGTTGGCGTGAACTTGCCCCCTGGAGTCAGTGTGAAGCCGAAATAAGCTGACGTTAAATAAAAATATATATTCAGATTTAATTTAAATCAGTAACCATCATCGCATATTGTTACATACAACCCACTATAGCGCTTAACTTGATTTTCTTGTAAAACAATTCATTGCCCCTGAATCGTTCTAACTCACAATACTCTCCTATGCCCGCTGATTTAAACTCAAGCTGTATATAAACCTTCAGTCCTATCTGGATGCTGGATTGAGTTAGGAGGGTGATATGTTGGTCACATTACACAGTCCTCATTAGGTTCTTTGAACTCCCTCCATGGGGGACATCCTTCCAGTTTATTTGTAGCGGTCCAAGTACCCTAGGTATAGGACAAACAAGTGCACAGTTCCCGGAGGAGTCTCCCTAATGATAACCATGCTCGGCCAGTGATCCTTCAACATGGACTCTCCTATATTGGGGAGGGCTGGGCTGAGTCCTCTTCTTCGCATGCCCTACAAAGCAGACAATACATTAGACTCATAGTGTGCATGTGTTTTCTGTTTCTGTACGTAGTTGCAGGTTCTTTTAGGACAGTCTCAAGCAATTTTCGCTTCCTTGTCCTTGTGCCTACAACCAGGGCTTTCATCTCATCGTTACTTCAGCGCATTGAGGGTGTCCTTTCATCCTACACAGTTTGATGTTGTTAGCGTTTATTAATTTTAATATATTTACCACTGATTTTGTGGTTCAGTGTTCCTTTCCTCCCATGATTGATAGCACAGATTTCCTGTTGGAATACTGTTGCGTAATTGGGTATTGTTGGGGATAGGTTTAGATCTGTAGAGTAAATACCCGCCCCAGCTTCCATTTTGGTTTAGACTCAACAGTGTTCCTCTTCACTCCATTCATAACTCCAGTATCGGCTGATACTTCATACGGGGATTTTGAAGTTCTACTGAAAGAAGGAATATTCTTAAGCGCCTCATCCAGGAGGTGAGAGTGTTTCCTTCCTTAATTCCCTTGTACGAGCGTACGATTGAATCAAGTTGTAATGCAGAAGCTGTATCCAGTTTCTCTAAGTAAATATCGAGACTAGAGAGGTAGAGCATTCATTGCTTCTACCGTTGATGTGGGCGTTTTTCGCATGGCTCCCTCAATGCTGAAGCATGAAGTTCCTTACAACTCATTTAGTTGTTTTATTGAGGTTTTCTATTTGGTTCTGGGCCACCAGATCATATCAGTGCACCGTATGTATATAACTACCGTGCACAGCCATATTACTATCTCTGGAGATAGTCCACATGTTTTTCCAAATGGTATTCTACACTGTGAGAGTGCGATACATTTAAGTATTCAAATGGAGTGTGGGTAGTATTCTACTGCCAGGCAATCAACTTCTCTAACACCAATGTCTTCCCTATAAGAAGGTGCATTAGCAGACGAATTATTATGAGCAAGAATTATAGTGGGAAAAAGTTGCAGCGATACAAATAAAAAATTTCATAACAGAAAATTCATTAATTTAACTTTTCAAATGGAGTGATGACGGTATGCTACGGCCAGGCAATCAACTCCTCTCACACCAATGTCTTCCCCATATGAGTGTGCATTAGTCGACAGATTCTAATGAGCAAGAATCATAGTGAAAAAAGTTGCAGCGGAACAAATTAAAAATTTCATTACAGCAATTTCTTACATTTAACTATTCAAATGGAGTGTAGGTAGTATTCTACTGCCAGGCAATCGACTTCTCTAACACCAATGTCTTCCCTATAAGAAGGTGCATTAGCAGACGAATTCTGATGAGCATGAATTATAGTGGGAAAAAGTTGCAGCGATACAAACAAAAAATTTCATAACAGAAATTTCATACATTCAACTATTCAAATGTAGTGTGGACGGTATGTTACGGCCAGGCAATCAACTCCTCTCACACCAATGTCTTCCCCATATAAGTGTGCATTAGTCGACAGATTCGAATGAGCAAGAATCATGATGGGAAAAAGTTGTAGCGAAACAAATTTAAAATTTCATTACAGCAATTTCTTACATTTAACTATTCAAATGGAGTGTAGGTAGTATTCTACTGCCAGGCAATCGACTTCTCTAACACCAATGTCTTCCCTATAAGAAGGTGCATTAGCAGACGAATTCTGATGAGCATGAATTATAGTGGGAAAAAGTTGCAGCGATACAAACAAAAAATTTCATAACAGAAATTTCATACATTCAACTATTCAAATGTAGTGTGGACAGTATGTTACGGCCAGGCAATCAAATCCTCTCACACCAATGTCTTCCCCATATAAGTGTGCATTAGTCGACAGATTCGAATGAGCAAGAATCATGATGGGAAAAAGTTGTAGCGAAACAAATTTAAAATTTCATTACAGCAATTTCTTATATTTAACTATTCAAATGGAGTGTAGGTAGTATTCTACTGCCAGGCAATCGACTTCTCTAACACCAATGTCTTCCCTATAAGAAGGTGCATTAGCAGACGAATTCTGATGAGCATGAATTATAGTGGGAAAAAGTTGCAGCGATACAAACAAAAAATTTCATAACAGAAATTTCATACATTCAACTATTCAAATGTAGTGTGGATGGTATGTTACGGCCAGGCAATCAAATCCTCTCACACCAATGTCTTCCCCATATAAGTGTGCATTAGTCGACAGATTCGAATGAGCAAGGATCATGATGGGAAAAAGTTGTAGCGAAACAAATTTAAAATTTCATTACAGCAATTTCTTACAATTAACTATTCGAATGGAGTGTGGATAGTATGCTACGGCCAGGCAATCAACTTCTCCAACACCAATGTTTTCCCTATAAGAAGGTGTATAGCAGACAAATTCTTATGACCAAGAATCATAGTGGAACAAAGTTGCAGCGATACAAACAAAAAATTTCATAACAGAAATTTCATACATTCAACTATTCAAATGTAGTGTGGACGGTATGTTACGGCCAGGCAATCAACTCCTCTCACACCGATGTCTTCCCCATATAAGTGTGCATTAGTCGACAGATTCGAATGAGCAAGAATCATGATGGGAAAAAGTTGTAGCGGAACAAATTTAAAATTTCATTACAGCAATTTCTTACAATTAACTATTCGAATGGAGTGTGGATAGTATGCTACGGCCAGGCAATCAACTTCTCCAACACCAATGTTTTCCCTATAAGAAGGTGTATAGCAGACAAATTCTTATGACCAAGAATCATAGTGGAACAAAGTTGCAGCGATACAAACAAAAAATTTCATAACAGAAATTTCATACATTCAACTATTCAAATGAAGTGTAGACGGTATGCTACGGCCAGGCAATCAACTTTTCTCACAACAATGTCTTCTGAATATAGAGGTGAATTACCTGACAAATTATTATGAGCAAGAATTATAGTGGAAAAAAGTTGCAGCGATACAAACTAAAAATTTCATAACAGGAATTTCATACATTCAACTATTCAAATGGAGTGTGGACTGTATGTTACGGCCAGGCAATCAACTTCTCCTACATCATTGTCTTCTCTATAAAAAGATGCAATAGCTGACAGATTCTTATGAGCAAGAATCATGATGGGAAAAAGTTGTAGCGAAACAAATTCAAAATTTCATTACAGTAATTTCTTACATTTAACTATTCAAATGGAGTGTAGATAGTATTCTACTGCCAGGCAATCGACTTCTCTAACACCAATGTCTTCCCTATAAGAAGGTGCATTAGCAGGCGAATTCTGATGAGCATAAATTTTAGTGGGAAAAAGTTGCAGCGATACAAACAAAAAATTTCATAACAGAAATTTCATACATTCAACTATTCAAATGTAGTGTGGACGGTATGTTACGGCCAGGCAATCAAATCCTCTCACAACAATGTCTTCCCCATATAAGTGTGCATTAGTCGACAGATTCGAATGAGCAAGAATCATGATGGGAAAAAGTTGTAGCGAAACAAATTTAAAATTTCATTACAGCAATTTCTTACATTTAACTATTCAAATGGAGTGTAGGTAGTATTCTACTGCCAGGCAATCGACTTCTCTAACACCAATGTCTTCCCTATAAGAAGGTGCATTAGCAGACGAATTCTGATGAGCATGAATTATAGTGGGAAAAAGTTGCAGCGATACAAACAAAAAATTTCATAACAGAAATTTCATACATTCAACTATTCAAATGTAGTGTGGACGGTATGTTACGGCCAGGCAATCAAATCCTCTCACACCAATGTCTTCCCCATATAAGTGTGCATTAGTCGACATATTCGAATGAGCAAGAATCATGATGGGAAAAAGTTGTAGCGAAACAAATTTAAAATTTCATTACAGCAATTTCTTACATTTAACTATTCAAATGGAGTGTAGGTAGTATTCTACTGCCAGGCAATCGACTTCTCTAACACCAATGTCTTCCCTATAAGAAGGTGCATTAGCAGACGAATTCTGATGAGCATGAATTATAGTGGGAAAAAGTTGCAGCGATACAAACAAAAAATTTCATAACAGAAATTTCATACATTCAACTATTCAAATGTAGTGTGGACGGTATGTTACGGCCAGGCAATCAAAGCCTCTCACACCAATGTCTTCCCCATATAAGTGTGCATTAGTCGACATATTCGAATGAGCAAGAATCATGATGGGAAAAAGTTGTAGCGAAACAAATTTAAAATTTCATTACAGCAATTTCTTACATTTAACTATTCAAATGGAGTGTAGGTAGTATTCTACTGCCAGGCAATCGACTTCTCTAACACCAATGTCTTCCCTATAAGAAGGTGCATTAGCAGACGAATTCTGATGAGCATGAATTATAGTGGGAAAAAGTTGCAGCGATACAAACAAAAAATTTCATAACAGAAATTTCATACATTCAACTATTCAAATGTAGTGTGGACAGTATGTTACGGCCAGGCAATCAACTCCTCTCACACCAATGTCTTCCCCATATAAGTGTGCATTAGTCGACAGATTCGAATGAGCAAGAATCATGATGGGAAAAAGTTGTAGCGGAACGAATTTAAAATTTCATTACAGCAATTTCTTACAATTAACTATTCGAATGGAGTGTGGATAGTATGCTACGGCCAGGCAATCAACTTCTCCAACACCAATGTTTTCCCTATAAGAAGGTGTATAGCAGACATATTCTTATGAGCAAGAATCATAGTGGAACAAAGTTGCAGCGATACAAACAAAAAATTTCATAACAGAAATTTCATACATTCAACTATTCAAATGTAGTGTGGACGGTATGTTACGGCCAGGCAATCAACTTCTCTCACACCAATGTCTTCCCCATATAAGTGTGCATTAGTCGACAGATTCGAATGAGTAAGAATCATGATGGGACAAAGTTGTAGCGAAACAAATTTAAAATTTCATTACAGCAATTTCTTACAATTAACTATTCGAATGGAGTGTGGATAGTATGCTACGGCCAGGCAATCAACTTCTCCAACACCAATGTTTTCCCTATAAGAAGGTGTATAGCAGACAAATTCTTATGACCAAGAATCATAGTGGAACAAAGTTGCAGCGATACAAACAAAAAATTTCATAACAGAAATTTCATACATTCAACTATTCAAATGAAGTGTAGACGGTATGCTACGGCCAGGCAATCAACTTTTCTCACAACAATGTCTTCTGAATATAGAGGTGAATTACCTGACAAATTTTTATGAGCAAGAATTATAGTGGAAAAAAGTAGCAGCGATACAAACTAAAAATTTCATAACAGGAATTTCATACATTCAACTATTCAAATGGAGTGTGGACTGTATGTTACGGCCAGGCAATCAACTTCCCCTACATCATTGTCTTCTCTATAAAAAGATGCAATAGCTGACAGATTCTTATGAGCAAGAATTATAGTGGAAAAAAGTTGCAGCGATACAAACTGTATCGCTGTTTGACATATCTCTTCTAGATGAGATCCCTATGTAAGCTTCCTTGAAGGTCTTATTCCTGTTTTTAAACTCCGATGATCGCATTAGGATGGCATTGAGTAGTTAAAGATCGCCTATTGTCCTTTCTCGTGGAAATTACCAGCTCTGTTCCTGATGAGTTAATGTTCAAAAAGTGAAACGCCCAAGAAAGGACGTCAGCCTAATCGGGTGGTATGATTTTCTCAGGGTATACGATCTGGTTTCCGTATAAATATTCCTTTGACCTCCCTCCATATTTCAGGGATATATCCTGACACGTAATTTTCATTTAAGTAGTTGATGAAACACTAATTGGATTTTAAATATATAAAAAACTAGATTAGTTCAAGTTAAGATGTGTTCTATCTTTATTCTACCAATGGTGAAAGGTACCTACAAATCTTAGGATGCCACAAGCCGAAAAGTATATTTTTGCTGTGTACTCTATAACACTATGTGGGTGTCTACTTAGACTGATTAATAAAACACTATTATTCCAAGGGTGGAAGAACTTGATACACTGATACACGATACACGTGTGGCAATATATAGTAGAAAAGATGAACCGCTTTCTAAGCGACAGAATTGACAGAATACCAACTATCGCACGAGTATTATTACCAACTTACATACATTAAAATTAACTAACAAGATGTTTCATAGAGAGACAGAAATATACATATACAATAGAGATGTTATATAGAAAAACATAGAAATATACAGCAATTCTAATTGATACTTCTTGTTTTACGAAATATGTTCTGCTGATGTCTTGTCTGATTCGTATACCATTATTCGATGTGTAACCTCGTTAAATGAGAAGTTCAATACAATTCCTTGAATACAGAATGTACTACTGAACTTAATATTAGAAACATAATCAAATATAATGAGAAATTGAATAGATTGAGTTAGATTCAAAAGCTTTCAAATAATATGCTTAAGCGGTTTAAAAGGCCGACCTGCCAAGGATTACAATTTTAGGGGATCTCGGGTGACATGTCAAAGAAAGCAGGTGCATATAGGTATCAAACTATACGTTAGTTTGATTGTTATGAATTAATGATCGACATAAAATAAATTGAACTATTACCATATAGAATGCAAATCAGATACTTTTAAAATTATTCATCTACATCGATCCTGGCAAAGTTCACACACTGCACGGTTTCACACATGTGCAGTTTCAATGGCGAAAATGCACGAATTTCGTTTTGAATTATTGCCGCATCCATCGTATTCACCATATTTAGCCTCCTTCTAAACATGAAATGGCACGCCTGAAAAAGATTCACGTCGGTCAATGCCGAAACAGACGCCTATTTTGAGGGCCTTCCAAAATCTTACTTTTTGGACGGCTTAAATAATTTGAAGGAACTGAGTGAAGTGTATCGAGAATGAAAACGAATCAATTGAAAATATTGCGTTTTATTTTGTTTGCAGGAGCTTATTGACCAATCCTCGTACATTAATCAGTATATTGACTACTACTTATCTATCCTAAATAAAAACTTTATAAAATTTGAATCTGATCTAGTTCTGTAAGTAACAAAAGAGTATCATATTAATGTAATTTTGTTAACGATTTCCCAAACAAGATTATAAAGTTTTCCATACGTATAATAAATCACCCTGTATTCATAAATAACACATATATAAATGTGTACTTTCATATTCGGGTATTCTTGACCTAAATCGTGTCTCGGAGAATTAGAAGCAACAGCCATATCAAAATGAAAAGGAAGGATTACAAGAGGTGAGATGAGATCAACCCATCTCTTTATCATTCAGTTCTTTGAAGCAATTCACGAATATTCTGGTTATTTTCAGTATACTACTGATTTTGTCACTAACATTAAATTCACTATCTTCGAACTAACAATATGTATCCAGTCTTGTTAAAGATAATTTTTATATGAGCTTCATTTTGAACCATGAAAAATATCTTCCAATTAGCGCAAATGTTATTTAGGTAGTTTAGTTCATCAACGACTATAAATCTTCAAATGTCAAACAATCAGTCGGTCAATAGTTCACGAAGTTGAAAATCAGAGTGAAAGAAGGCCAAAGAATGGTGGTCGGTACCTTGCAACTACAAGTGTTCGCAAATTTATACCGATTTATCTCTTGTCAAACACTCCATTGTTGACTCCATCACGAATTTGTTTGAAAATAATGTTACGCTGCTTAAATGTCATAAGAAAATGAAATTTGTAGCCATGAGATGTACATTTTAGGAAATGACATGAATACATGGCCGATCATTATCAATTTTTGTTCACAAATTGATGAATTGTTTGGTAATTTTTCCGAATGTATTGGTACCTACCTATTCATGTTAGTACCATTTATGATAAATCTATAAGAAGAATTGTATTTTGCATCTGCCAGAGACCGCATGGTGGTAGCATTGTGCAATCGGTATTGCAAGACCTGACACATGCCCTTGTGCCAATTGGACGTTACAATTTCATGCGGGTGGAATAAGAGATTAGTAAATATCAATTTTTATAATCTCATATTCATAATACGTATATAACCAAATTTGCTTTCTTCAAACATAGATCCAAATGCTAAGGGCATATAACAATTATGGTTGAGAAAGATATGTTTTTCATAAACACTTCAAAGACGAGAAATAATATGTTCGGGATTATTGCATCGCGTAACTTCCAGACGGAAAGACATAGACTTGCGGTCAGTGCCATTCGCATCAGAATCGTCAAGTTGGTTGAGAAAAATATGTTTCTCATGGGAAACCCTTCAAAGACGGGAAATAAAATGTTCGGGATTGTTGAATTGCGTAACTTCCAGACGGGAAGAGATATCGACTTGTGGGGTTTTTGCCATTCGCATCATAATCGTCGAGTTGGTTGAGAAAGATATGTTTTTCATGGAAAACACTTCAAAGACGGGAAATAAAATGTTCGGAGTTATTAAATTGCGTAACTTCCGGACGGGAAGAGATATCGACTTGCGGTTAGTGCCATTCGCATGAGAATCGTCGCGTTGGTTGAGAAAGATATGTTTTTCATGGAAAACCCATCAAAGACGGGAAATAGAATGTTCGGGATTATTGAATTGCGTAACTTCCAGACGGGAAGAGATATCGACTTGCGATTAGTGCCATTCGCATCAGAATCGTCGAGTTGGTTGAGAAAGATATTAATTTACCCATAGAAATAAAATTCACCAATCATAAGGTATTATTCAACAAAATATAAACTTCAAAAATTTAGACTAATGGTCTATGAAAAATGTTTCCCTCGGAAGGGGACTGTATTAATTGATTTCTTCATGCATCCCAATATTTCTAAAAACTTGTTTCATATTACATACATATACGTAAGTTGATGCATTTAGATCTCACTAATATGTCCTGAAAAAGAACGTCAGAGAATAATAGTTGCCAATGAATCTACCAGATGAACTAACATTATTTGCGATGAGCTGACAATTAGCACTAGCTATCGCGTTTTGTAGTTAAATTATGAGGTATCAGAGTTCGGTATACTTTTAATAATAACATGCTATCCATCTATTGCATCAACCCAGTTTGGACATTGCAGTCTGGTCACAAATTCATTCTTATAAGCTTTCCAGATTGCATACATTTTCCCAATAAACACACAAAACAATTCTTACAAAATAGTGAAGCTCTATTTGTCAGTGGTTTCGAAAAGTATAAACTTATTAACAGTAATCCATGTTCTCATAAACTGTACGGAATTATCAAAAAACATAAAGATAATGCCCCTAATACGACCTGTAGTATGTTTCAAACATGTTCTGAATTATCTAACTACAGAATGTAAGTTTCTATTCAAGAACATTTTAGATAAATATACCGAGATATCTGAAATTATCTTGGTCAAGGGTGGTTGTGGAATCTAAAACGTGTGTCTTACTTTACGTTTGAAATAATTATGTCACTGTCACACTGATAACCAATAACCTACAAATTTCATACCTATTTATTTCAGTTGTAAAACAATGATGAACTACAAATTATGAAATAACGGTTTTGGTAACAAGAAAAACTAATTTACAGTAATTGATGGAAATGTCCCCCGTTTTGTTCGATGCACATTAACTAGCGCACCCGTTCGAAAATAGGCTTCAATCATGAGAATTTTGTGCTGTGTGGTAAGAGGCATGATTCAAAAACTGGATTAGAAAATTCCAGCACAATGACTTAACAGATTCTGACACAACAAAACATATTCAAAAATTGAAAGTAAGACACACGTTTTACATTCCACAACCACCCTTGACCAAGATAATTTTTAATTTGTAGTTCATCATTGTTTTACAACTGAAATAAATAGGTATGAAATTTGTAGGTTATTGATGATGTCAGTGTGACAGTGACATGATTATTTCGAACGTGAAGTAAGACACACGTTTTGGATTCCACAACCACCCTTGACCAAGATAATTTTTGATATCCCGGTATAGTCCGAGCATTTAAGGATGAAAATCGACGATTTTTGTCCGAATTTCCGCGAGGTCTAATTAATGTATATTCTCATGTATTTTGACACGCTGAACACGATGGTGTAGTTTAGATTTCGATTAACCATGTACTCGAAAAACTATAGCCATTTTTTTGGACCCAAAAATAACTATTTTTCGATTTTTGTTTTGAGACAAAACTATGCTTTGTATGAAGAAGTGTTCGGACAAAAGTTGTTGGAATAATTGATACGCGATTTTTGGCTTCGGTCCCAAGTCGATTCGAATTCGCGGGCCCAAGATAGGACCCATTTAGTGTGTTTTTTAGAAAATTGAAAAAATTTAGTATATGTCAAAGAGTTTTTGTTTTTTTCATATTCTGTTTCGGTGGAAAGATAGTATTTTCATTTCTCTCCTTTCGGTTTCTGGTATTTAAACCTACCTCATTTTTTGTCGCCAAAATCGGCCATTTTGAAATATTCGTATTTTACGAATCTCAGACTAAATACTCGACCTTAAACCAAATTCATTCGGAAGATTCTATTATTCTGCGCCTAACATCCAAAATTCAAGCATTTTGGTCCGAAGACAACTTTAGCGCCACTTGGATTTTGGACCACCGAAAAATTCAAATTTTTTGAGGTTAGAAAATTTACACGAAATCCGAATTCTAAGTTCTATTAGGAGTTTTCATAACGAGTATTTTGAGCCCGAGCAGGTCGACTTGGGTTAAGTAGAAGTGGAGCTATCTCAACAAATGTTTTTGGGTCTCTAGATGGCCCAATTTTGGGCCTATCGACAAAAACCTTGGAGCAAATTACAGAGAAATACATCAGCTATTTAGGTTTGAAACAGCGTAAGGAGATTCGTTCACAATTTCAAGTTATAACGAATTTCATCATAAAAAACTACCGCGGAATTTCATTTAGCGGTAATAAGCGAGCGTCGGTACATTCCATAGACCTATCATCCTAAGGAGACGAAACATCTCATTCATAAAACTTCATTTGACAATGTCTGATCGTGTTTAAATGTAAACAATTTTGTTCATAGTCAAAGTATACAGGTCTGCCGGAGCCTCCCTTCCATCGTTTCTCGCGCTAGGTGGCGTCACCTAGCTCCTCCAATCACATCGCCGGCACGTAACAACATCATATTATATCGTCGTCAATAACATTAAATAAACGAAATAAACGACCAATCAGCTCGCACTCGAATTTTAAAAAGAGTAGAAGGGAGGCTCCGGCAGACCTGTATACTTTGACTATGATTCTGTCTCCTTAGGATAATAGGTCTATGGTACAATCGTTTCCGCGCGCAAAGTTAGTTCAATAGCTCTTTCACCGGTAGCAAGAAATCTGAAAAGATAAATGTTAATGTTCCTGATAACTCATCCAACTTATATTTAAGCTTGTAAAAAACACCAGTAAGCTGGATTAAAATCTGCAGCTCTATTATAATGTTTGCCAACCAAAGTCGCCTTCTTGGTAATCTTCCTCTAATATTGCATTCTTTCTAAATTGACCAGAATACTGTTTGATAAGGATTATTATTTTTCATTTTTCTAGCTACTGAAGCGAAACGTCAGTGGAAGGAATTGAGAGACTCCTGTCGAGATCATTTAAAACTACAAAGAGAATCTAAGAGCGGAGAGGAAGTCCAAAGTCAAGCGGTTATGAACATAACAACAGCAGAAGAACAATAGGAACTCTAATGTCCCTGATAGCAAGGTAAACTTTTTGAAGATGACCCAGAAACAGAGACGTAGTGATAATGTGACGAAAGTGAATTGAAAGAGACTGGAGAGGAGAGTAGACTGAGGCGTTACAACTGGGTCATTTGTAGAACATGCGAATAAAGAGAAGTGTCAGAAGCAGAATGACATAGTAACTTTTATAAAGTACCAAGCAATAAGAAGGTTATTAGAGCGGGTGAAAAAGTGAAAGACAAATTACAGTTCCACAATCCGCCATACATTTTCCTTCATGTTTTAAAAGTAGTTCATAAAAAGTTCCATCATGTTGCATTAATTGTTAGCTTGAGAATATTTATTCATTTCGTTACCGTAAAACGGGGTTACTTTGCCAACCGTCGGCTAACTTTGCACCATGAGTGTAAAATTGTATTATTATCCCATTACAGGATACAGGGTTGAATTTCTAGTAATTACTAGTTTTATCCCATAGAGGGAGCTACAATAGTCACCTGGGCGGAATTTTAGGCTTAGGCAGCCCACTAGACGCCGACAGTTGGATTCGTCAAACTAACCTAGAAATCTGTGTTATTTGTTGGGTGGAAAAATCTTGATGGTGAAAGGCTCCCAATCGACAACAAAATGTAAGTAGAAGCTCATTCGCATGTATTATTATTGTTTTATCTGTGTACGAAGTGTAACAGAGCAATTTAAATAGGAACAATGATTTTTTGTTGTTGTTGTTTATACATGCACATTCCTTTGTTAAATGGGGAAACTTTGCACCAGGGTCATGGCGCAAAGTATCCCCTACAGAAGTGGTGCAAAGTATCCCCGTGAATTTTCTTTATCTAGTTTTATTGTTTCTAGACGATGCCAAGGGTGTATAAGAGGGCGCCAGGCTCTCGGAGGTATGGTGACTACACGCAAGAAAACTTGGAAACATGTTTAGAAGCAATTAGAAATGGAATGAGTACCAGACTAGCTGCGACAACTTACAATATACCACGGAGAACCATTATAAACAAATTGAAGAATGTGCACACAAATAAACCAGGTCACCCTGCTACATTTACAAATGAAGAAGAAAGGGCCTTTGTTTCTTGCATTCATCAAATGAGCGAATTCGGGTTTTCAGTGACTGAGATGGAGCTCCGTCAAATATGCAGGACATTTTTAAATAAGAAAGGTGGGTAACTATTCATTGTTGATTTCTGTTTCATTTTATTTTATTTCTCTTCGACAGGTAGAAGAATACCCCGTTTTAAAGATAACCTTCCTGGCAAGGACTGGGTTAAAGCTTTCTTAAAGAGGCATAAGGACCTAACAGTCAGGTTTGCCATCAACATCAAGCGGAGCAGAGCAGCTCTCAATGGTCAGCAAATGCAGGATTATATAGAAAACTTAAAGCAAACCTTGGAAGGGGTTCCACCATATGCAATTTTCAATTATGATGAAACCAATTTGACAGATAATCCTGGTCAAAAAAAAGTTTTAACCAAACGGGGCATGAAATACCCAGAAAGGATTGTTAATTCATCACAAAGTTGTATATCTCTAATGATTGCAGGAAATGCAGCAGGTGAGATTCTGCCACCTTATGTGGTATATAAATCAAAACATTTATGGGACACGTGGACAGAGAATGGCCCACCTGGTACTCGCACAGCATCTGGGTGGTTTGAGTTAGAAACATTTTCTGATTGGTTTTTTCAGCTGTTATTACCAAAATTGAGAAAAATTGAAGGGAAAAAGGTTATTATTGGCGATAATTTATCTTCTCATTTAAATGTCGATGTATTAGCAGCCTGTAAGGACCATGATGTTCAATTTGTATGCCTGCCGCCAAATAGCACTCACGTAACGCAGCCCCTAGATGTGGCATTCTTCGCCCCATTGAAAAAGGCATGGCGTGAAATTTTGTCAGAATATAAAGAATCCCACGTTGGAAGCAGGTCAAGTGTGCTCGAAAAAGAACATTTTCCGACACTTCTAAGACAACTGCTGGAGAAAATGCTTGGAAACAGTGCTTCTAATTTAATAGCAGGATTCAGAAAATGTGGAATCGTTCCTTGTGATGTAGGTCCCTTATTAGAGCGACTACATAACAATCATAACAGTGTCGTCAATCAAGAGAATATTCCTAAAATAGAAAATTCGTTTCTTGAATCTTTGGGAAACAAACGAAGGGAGGCTACTCAGTTTCAAGTCCGAGGAAAGAAAAGGAAAATTTCAGTTCCAGCCGGAAAAAGCATTGCTCACAGCGAAATCGGTTCTGCTGATTTACCTGGAACTTCAGGAATAGTTAGAGCTCCAATATCCAAACACTCTAAGGAAGAAAGAGCGAATGAAGTTTCAGAAGGAGAGGAGTCAGATAAAATTCCGGAACTTAGAGATTCAGATGATGGTGAAGTTGATGAACTACAAGACATGGAGGAGGAAATTGAATTCAATAAAAAACTTGATTCTGGTTATTTTACTGAATCTGCAGCTGAAAAAATTCAAGAATCAGGTCTAAAACATATCCAGAGAGCTATAGGCGAATACGTTTTAGTTTTGTATGATGGAAATCCTTATACTGGAGTCATAACCGAAATTGACGGCGAAATGGTTAAGATTAACGCAATGGTAAAGTCACTAAAATTTTGGAAATGGCCCCAAAAGACCGATGAAATTTGGTATAGCTGGGACAAAATACTTGGTGCAATAAATACACCTAAGCAAATGACCAAACGTGGATTGTATTCTGTACCTGAGTGCGACCGTTTTTGGTGGAATTAATGTTCATCGGATTTGTGATTGTATTCAATGTATTTAAGGTTCCCTGTTATGCCTGAATAAACTTTAATTTCCTGTATTTTTCAAATAATAAACGATAACAATCTTAAGTTGTGTTGATTAGATTAGATTAGCCTAACTACCTCAAAAATTGAAAATTCCTATACCAAAAGAACCACGTTCTTAAACTTAATAACGGTGTGGGGCTTCTTTGCCTAGCATAAATTTTACTACAGAAAAACCAGTCTTAAATGGAGTGGTGCAAAGTAATCCCATCGTATAGCCTACTTTGCACCAGATTTCAAATGTACGTATTTCAAATCTGGGTCTATATATTATGTTTAAATAAGGTAGGCACATATTTTGACACCTCTAATATTGATCTAAGCCATAGCAAAATTTTTAAGATCCTTTATAAGGTATGTATTACAAACTATTGAAAATAAAGTGAAAATGTGGAGCAAAGTACCCCGTTTTACGGTATGTAGTTATGTCTTCTGATAATAAAAAATATTGCTAAATACGCGTAATAAATTATACTCACCTTAAACAACCAATTTAATAAATAAAAATAAAAATGTCCTGTTTAAAAGTAGATTCCTTGAAGATTGATTGGCAAATAACGTTTTTCCAAAATTCATTAAAATATATACATGGAAGAACGCGAAAATATATAAGATATTTTTCTCTGCAAAACAAGATAGTAAAAATACAACTTTTAACTTATAATTTACATTTAACCAATAGAAAATTAAATCAATCAACAATAAGTTTCAACAGTTATTAACAAAAACCCCTAGAGAAAGAACTAATAATATTAACATTATTCCCAATAAAACTAATATTAAATTCAATAAAATGGAAATGAATTTGTCCAATGAAGGTTTCAATTTTGCAATCGATTCTAAGAAATTATCTACGAAGGATTTAATTAGGTAATGTTATTGAAAATACAACTTGGTCTCTCAACTTTCCAAATAGAATTATTGTTCGTAACGAGTGCAAGAAAATTCTTAAACATTCAAATAGATCATATAGGTAATACAATTATTTCAATGATATCTGTAAATTATTAAATGAAAAATGAAAAATGTTGGCTTCCGGATGGATTCCGCGTCACAATAGTTCGACTTGATGCCGACGTTTCGCCAACCATTACAGGTGGCATCTTCAGGGCAGGCTTGAAGCTTGAACTGAAACTGGTTCTACTGGTTTCTGTAACCGTATTTATTGTAGAAAAAATCCTTCACGCTACACAGTTCACTGCCTTTATTCCGGTGGTTAACTCCGTTCCGGCACCTGACCCTGCCGTTGTGTGATCATGTGCGCAATGGAATTTTCGAGGATGGGTTTCCAAATGATGGGAAGGTAATATCCTGAGTCACGGTTCAGATTATTCGGATGTTTTAGGATTTCTATAGCTCCAAGGATTTTTCGCTGATAGAAGTTTGGGACTTGGGCTAGGATTTTAGTATCTTCAAAAAGGATTTGATGATTAGTGTCAAACTTGTGTTCCGCAAGTGCAGATCTACTGGTGTCACGAAGCCTTGTACAGCGCTCATGTTCTTTCACACGAGTAGCTACTGTACGACCTGTTTCACCAATGTAAACTTTACCGCAAGAACAGGGAATGCTATAAACACCTTCTAAGTGAAGAGGAGGAAGGGTATCTTCGGTAGGTTTATAAAACTGAGGTCGTGGATAAAGCAGGCGGGGGGGTTTCTGGCTCAGGTCGGTTTGAAATTTTAGGTGAAGTGTATTTCTTTATGGCCTTTTGAATGTTGTAATGGGAGAAATTGTTTGATAATAATACAGATGAAAGATGTTTTAATTCTCATTTTAAGGTTTGAGGTTGAGATAAGTTGACAGCTCTGTGAGCCAGATTTATAAGCCAGCTAATTCCATTTCAAACGTTAATTGTTCCACGCATAATGATTAGTTCATCAATTTTCAAGCCGCACCAAGTTTGCATCTAAAAATTCCTTGGAACTAATTGCTAAATTGAAACATTTCAAACTTGAACCTGGTGATATACTATCATTTCATTTGATGTTCTTTGACTATTTCTAAATACCCCCAGTCCCGATAAAGATTCTGAAGAAATGGCTCTATAATATTAATAAGCCCGATACAATACACAGAATATGTGATCCTTACGTCTCAATGTATGTTGCAAAATTATTTCACTTTTGACAAGAACTACTATAAAGAAACAAGGTGGATATAAAATGGGTAATACCCTCACCTTTTTCGGCCAATATTTTTCTAATCGAATTTGAAACATTCTCAAAATCAAAATTAAATCCGTTTCCAAAAGTTTGGCACAGGTATATCCATAATATTTTCGCGATTATAAGTTAAGATTTTGTTTTACATGGATTTTTGAACATGCTTAATAGCCAATTTGATTCACTGTAGAAATAGAAACAGATAAGCAGCTTCCTTTCCTTGATATTAATATTAAATATGGCAGTTATTTCATACATCTTCCTACCAGCCTTCATTCAAGTATCCAACGACGAAGTTGTGGAATTCTTTGCCTAGAGGTCTTTCCTCATGCCTATTAGCTCCAAACTTTCAAGAAAAATGCCAATGCCCGGGTCTGGCTCACACGGTTTTTCATTATAGCTTCTCAGCTCGTGTTTTCCTTTCCTTGAAAATATGAAAAAGTTGCAAAAGTTGGAAAATTAATTTTGCCGATTTGAATTCGGCATTAGATTGTTAGAAAGAATAGATATATCATGTAGAATACGAGGATTCGGTTGGTTAAAAAAACATTCCATAATAAATAACTGTACAACTAAATTGTAGAACCAATAAGCTTTACCATAATATATTAAAATCAAAATATACTAATAGTCTAGGAGCCAGAGCGATATTGATGGTCTGAACATTACCCGACTGCACTATGGTTTATCGTTAGAGGACGGTTCAATGACCGATTCATCTCACACATCGAATTTCCGCCGGCTGCTAGTTACAGCATCCGCATTTTTTTTTTGACTGGAGGTTAACCCTTTCCAAGTTGCAGTTGCTTGAGAAGCATGCCATTCTTATACACTTCGACCATGTATCATCATTTTTTATCGTGTCCGTTTATCAGGCCGACCAGTTAAAATTGGATCGAAAATGGACTGCAAGTTAACCCTCCCAAACCTGGTGGCAAATGTTCATTGGTGTTTGCAATTGTTAACATACCCTATGCCATCAAAAGTTATCGGTCCATTTCCGAGTAATTGGCCGTTATTTGGACCAAAAATGTTTCTTTTTTTCATTTTGTGAATATAACTTGTGGGTTACGAGGTAACATGATGGCACCATGTTAAATAAATTTATTGCAGGTCAAATAAGGATGTAAAATTATTGCCATTACTCTTTACCTATTTCAATCCCCCAAAACTCCCTAAAATCATCCGGCAAAATAAAAAAGAATTAAAAAGAGCCGTTTCGATTTCAAACCCATAGCCAGAGTCTCAATAATTGACTAATTTATCATAAAATTGATCATATTATCCATATTATTCATATTTTTTAAGGGGTGGTGACCTCCAAAAAAAAAAAATGCGGAGGATGTATCTCGAGATCTAGCAGCCGGCGAAAATTCGGTCTGTGAGATGAATTGGTCATTGAACCGCCCTCTAACGATAAACCATAGTGCCATCGGGCTAATGTTCAGACCATCAATATCGCTCTGGCTCCTAGACTATAACTCTTTCGTCTTTCAGTAATAGGACACTTTCTCTCAGTAGTTGCATTATTTGATCTAATCTTATTTCAATAAATATAAAAAGAATTCCAATCAATACATAAAGTTGGTAGACATATTTTGTTCGCATGCTGAGTTTGTAATATTTTAGTTCATTGGAATGTCATTAACATTAAAATGAACTGCTAATTTCATCTTTTCCTTGAGCACTGGATCATTTATTTTATTTTGGTTGTCGTCGTGTGCACACGTTTAGAGGGAAATTATGAGGAAGGCGTTCTCAAATATTGTGAAGGTACATATTTATTGCTTCGGTGATTTTTGGTTCACTGCTTGTCGAGGCACGAGCTAGGATGACTGGACATCTTGTTACGAAGTGCATACAGACTCCTCATTGTCACAAATACTGTAAAACACTCCCACTCTTCCGCACTGTTTCTGTTCTGCCCGTTTCGCCTCAAGAACATGGTACGCTATAAACAGCTTATTAATGCACAATAATACTGGGGAAGAGGGTTAAGAGCTCAAGAGCCAAGGCTCCCGCGATTCAAGCCGAGCCCTTTGCCAACGTAACTTACCAACAACTAATGTCAAACAAAAAAAAAACGTGTGGCACTCTTGGACTGCCGCGGTAAAGTTATTGCATAGCATTTTTCATCAACTTATGCAATTATAATTATTTATTTATTTTTTATTTATGCAGTATTTTTTTTCTTTGATATTAATTCAAGTTACACTTTTTGAGCGTGGTGACCGATAAGAAAACAAATTTTTTTCTTTTATTGAATAAATGAGAAGTTAATATCGTTTAAAATATTTTTATTATCTTACAATACATGTAGGTTATTCAGGAATATGTATCATTGAAACTATAGGTTTATGGTAACTGAAATAAGAAACATAAGTTTGAGACTTGATATCCTCTAAACATCTGGAAAATTTTGCGTCAATGGTGGTCCCATATTTTGTTGTGGATTCTTGTGGATCATTATTCATTTTCAAATTCAATTTTTCCGAAAGAAAAGTTGTCAACCGCTCTGATTTTTTATCAGCGAAGTTGATGTTGAAATCGCCAGCCAAGATAAGTTAAAATTTATTACCATCTGTACCAAGTATTTTCGACCCTTCTTCAGTGTACTCCAGTAAAGTTCGATGAATAAAATGCTCTACCTCGTCCAATTTTGGATTCGGATAAATGTACTCGTAAATTGCTACCATGACTATGTGTAGGCCATTTCTAAGTTAGCATAAGCACGCACAAATATCTCCAACAAATGAGCGCCTAACATTAACATCGCTAACGTGTGCAATATTTATTTCAATATTCCGAGTCATAATATTAGTAACATTATTATTATTTTGGTAAATAGCAACCCCACCTTTTGGAACAGTATCTACAACAGAATATATACCTACATGTATACTTACGGGGCGCACATGCGGTGAGTGTGGCATTATAAAGATATGATAGATACCTATACACCTATATACTTTCTCACAAACAGCTGCTTACGTATTCGCCCGATTTCGGAGCAGCTTGTCTCGATCCGTGCGAGCTTCGTACAGTCGTACCATATACATACCCGTTAAGCGAACGCTCGGCCGAGCTACATGGTAGGCGGAGTGGGGGGTGTTAGGTTGTTTTCGTTACGGAATTTCTTGATTCGGTCGCCGCGCTCAAAGCCCGCGATAAAAGCTATGCAATAGCTTAAAAAAACCGTTAACTAACATTTACCTACCTAATAGATATTATGATTAATACGTTTCTTCATATAAAAGAATTTTTTTGTTCATTTCCTACTTTAATGATTTAATGGGGAAATTTGTTTGTTTTAATGAACTCAGTCAACCCTGTGACGAAAGTCGTGGTTCGAATCAACGCACGGTATATAAATCCGAAAGTGATCTGTTTAGCTGTTTGTTTATACTTCTTTCACGATAAAACTACAGAACTGAGTTGATTATTTAATGGGCAATTTTTTTATCGAATTCCCGTAGGATTGGAAAGAAATAAACTATCTCGCGGTACAATCACTGTTAATGTAACATAGAGTATAACATAACGTATGTCAATAGCAGTTTCTAAATCATTTCCAATATATAATTCTGTTCCTACAAACATTTACATTTGACTGAGCAGGCATTTCGGAAAGCTAATTGCTAACAAAAGTGTGGGAAGTCACGTGAACAGTTGATCACAGTTTATTAGTAATTGTAGCGTATTAGTCCAGGCAATAGGCAGAAATGCGTGCAGAAATTAATACCTGGAAAAAAAAATATGAGCGTATAGGAAATTGAATTTAAAGGTGAGTTTCTGGTTAATGCAACTCGATCTGGAATGGCGAACATAACCTAAAAAATTTGCAAAAAGTGGTTTTTCTCAAGTAATTGAAAAACTATAGCTCGGATCGGAAAAAGTTAAATGAGAAAGTTGTAGGTATCAAAAAGATCTATCGATTGGTCCCATAATAATTACAAGTATCATTTATACTTTTCGAGTTATATCGAAAAAACCATTAAAAATCGGGTTAGTTTTACAATTTCAATTTTAGAAAAATGTCTTGGACGGAAATCGATTTCTAACATTTTTCTACGAATTTGTAAAAAAAAAATTTTCACCTACGATCTTCTGGACCAGCGATAATTTTTTTATTTCAAAAAAATCTGTAAGACGCAATACACATTATACAGAAGTGTGTTTTATGGAGGTTAATGTTAAATACCTACATTTTCAATAAAAAAATACTGGGATATGTTTCATTGATCCATAGTATTAGAAATTGAGTAACAAAACTAAGCGTGCGCGGCTGCCGGAGCGTGAGGCGGAGTGGGGGAAGCATTGCGCTCCTACTGAAAACTGATTTAGTGCGTTCAGAGTGGCTTGTGGTTGCAAAATCTTCAATATTTCAGCTTCTAGATAACATACTTAATCTGGGGTAGCTCGACGAGATAAACACGAATATCGTATTTATTCTTGCCTTGGAATCAAAATAGACTCGGAAATATTTATTTTTTACATTTCTAATTTGTTTTACTTTTTATGTCATTCAAATTACGATTTATTATCAAAACAGTATTTTTCATGTAATACCTCAACTTTTTTGCTCAGGGAATCATACTTAATAAATATGTACATAAATATAAAAAAGCAATAATAGTTTTCGATGGATATCCCGAGGACACAAGCAGTAATTTAAAAACATGGGAAAGAATGAGGCGGCAACATGACAATGTATCTCAAGAATATTATTTTGATAAAAATACAAAAATCTCCGACAAGCAAGCAACTTTTTTGACAAACAAGAAAAATAAGAAAACGCTTGTTAGTATGCTTTCTGTTGAATTACAAAATGCTGTATTTGAAGCTGATTCACTAATTATTGAAACTGCGGCGAATTTGAGTGCAGTAAATACCATTATCGTACTTGGAGAAGATGTAGATTTGATTGTACTTTTAACTCAGTTGGTTCCCAGTACAAGAAAGATTTTCTTTTTGAAAAAAGGAAAAGGACAAGAAGTAGATCGATGGTACTCTAACACCAGCTTTAAATATCCAGAATTATCAACATATGTAGCATTTCTTCACGCCGTATCGGGCTGTGATACAGTTTCTTCGATGTACAAACAAGGGAAGAACAAATTATTGAAAATATTGAATTCTTATTCAGATTACCTTCAATTACTAGATGTTTTCTATAAAGATAATGCTCTTCGTGAAGAAATTGCTAGGAATATGTACCAGATAATTTCTTTGCTATATTATAATAAGAAAGATGGCACGCTTAATGAACATCGCTTTGAATCTTTTGAACGATCAACAGCTCGAGCTTCATTTCAATTAGAAAATCTTCCTCATACTGAAGGAGCCGCCAGACAACAACTTCAGAGTCTACTTGCAATTCCAAAAATGGTTGGGCAACGATAAAGACATAACTCACTGGAGTTGCAAAGTTGCAGATAATGTATCGATGCCAGTTTATACTGAGGAACCGTTGATACCGGAGGAAATATTGAAAAAAATATCATGTACCTGTGCGACTGGTTGCAAAAAGGAAAGTATGTGGCTGTAAAAAAAATTTTCTTAAATGTACGAGTATTTGCACACATTGTGACTCAGCACAATGTGAAAACTTCGAAACTCCTGCTAACATCGAAATAAATGAAGAATCTCTTGACGCTTTCGATAATCTTCTTAACCAAAACATCGAAGTAGAAGAAGAAGAAGAAAATGAATTAGGAGGCAATTCTCCAATAAGGAAGAGAAAAATTTGAATACATTTTATTATTATAAGGCGTATAAGCTGTATACTGCTATTTTGATTGTAAGGATTGTATAAATATTCCATAATAATTATGTAAATAAATGAAATTGCGAACCTATCTTAACATGTTGTATTTATTTGATTTTGTATCATAAAAACATATTTACTGCAATAATTAAATAACTGTTAAGGAGATCCGCAAGCATAACCCTGAGCAAAAAAGCTGAGGTATTACATGGAAAATACTGTTTTGATAATAAATCGTAATTTGAATGACATAAAAAGTAAAACAAATTAGAAATGTAAAAAATAAATATTTTTGAGTCTATTTTGATTCTAAGGCAAGAATAAATACGATATTCGTGTTTATCTCGTCGAGCTACCCCAGATTAAGTACAAAACGTTATCTAGAAGCTGAAATATTGAAGATATTGCAACCACAAGCCACTTTGAACGCACTAAATCAGTTTTCAGTAGGAGCGCAATGCTTCCCCCACTCCGCCTCACGCTCCGGCAGCCGCGCACGCTTAGCTTTGTTACTCAATTTCTAATACTATGGATCAATGAAACATATCCCAGTATTTTATTATTGAAAATGTAGGTATTTAACATTAACCTCCATAAAACACACTTCTGTATAATGTGTATTGCATCTTACAGATTTTTTTGAAATAAAAAAATTATCACTGGTTCAGAAGATCGTAGGTGAAAAAATTTTTTTTTGCCCATTCGTAAAAAATCGATTTTCGTCAAAGACATTTTTCTAAAATTAGAATTGTAAAACTGATCTGAAAAAAACATGTTAGAAAAAGATGAAAGTCTTTTTCACCCTAAAAATTGGAAAAATCGCTACGTTTCTTCAATAAAATTATAGCACAACTCTTCGTAAAGAAAATAAGCCCAAAATCGTTACTCCAGGACCATCTCCTGAGAAGATCTAACCAATTTATGAAAGCCTCTTTTTTTAGAAAAATCGATATATTTTGAAAAATTATCAATATTTCAAATTAAGAAAAAAATTGCTATCTTAGCTTGACATGGGCTATATGTACAGGAAACAATACATATGGAAACGTAATAGTTAACGACTTCTCGATACCCCGATTTTTAATGGTATTTTCGATATAACTCGAAAACTATGAATGATATTTGTAATTATTATGGGACCAATCGATAGATCTTTTTGATACCTACAACTTTCTCATTTAATTTTTTCCGATCCGAGATACAGTTTTTTAATTATTTGAGAAAAACCACTTTTTGCAACTTTGCTAATTTTTTAGGTTATGTTCGCCATTCCAGATCGAGTTGCATTAACCAGAAACTCACCTTTAAATTCAATTTCCTATACGCTCATTTTTTTTTCCAGGTATTAATTTCTGCACGCATTTCTGTCTATTGCTTGGACTATATTAGTTATGTATCACTGCATCAAGAGTAATAGTTTTAATATATTTTTTCATGTCTTATCGTGAAAGATTTGTACGTTTTCTTCAGCCTACATTTGGCCGATGTATAATCAGTGTAATTAAAATAACATTGTCTTTTCCAATGAATAATTAAGTTAATGTACCGTCACTTCGCGTACATTACATTAATGAAGATCTATAAACATCCGAATATCGTGACAAAGGTGAAACTCCCTCTCCCCTTATGGTCACTCAATGAACATGTGAAACAAGCAATCTTTAGTCCCATCCATCCGACCATCATGATTGTTTGAAAGATTCTATTTTAGATTCTCATTTCTTCCATTTCTCAATGACTGAAATGGGCATAGCAATAGCAAAAACTGAAACTTCAGCTCCCTGAAAGTATATCTCACCATGAAAATGAACCTTCTCTAGGTTAATTACAAAATGTTGCTCAATGTATAACTAATTGAGATTTCAAATGAGTTTTCTTACAAATATTAACGTAATAATTCATAATAATAAATTCAACTGCATACTCTCATAAATAAATACATAGTTTATTGAATGCCGTACAAGGCACAGAAACATTCGTATTATTAGCTTGTGATGCTTATTTAAAAAAATAATTTAAAGGTCTATTGCGACGTTCAGCTTGTGTTGACTCTGAAAACATTTATTGAAACTTGACCTAAATATGTGCATTGTGTAACTTTTGTTTCTATCAAATTTATATGTAAATTAACTAACTAACCTAGGACAAGATATTATGAGTGGCCCGGGAAAGACGTTTCTAGTGAAAGTTAATTTAATATTAATGAGACTACCACTTTCTGGACCATAAATTAAGGTGAAACATTTGAGATCTTAATATAACTGTGCAGTAATATACTATGAAAGAGTTCACACTGTGGATCTACTACTGTACTATAATCAAGAAACAATCACCCTAGTACACACTAAAAATACTATTAAATTACTGAGGGCCCCATCAGAGTAAACTAAATTAGAAATCAATATGAGTCTGTTATAATACTATTTGGAATTAGTAATCTAAATAAGGGATTATCCTCAGCTTGAGATGAATCTGAATTTAATAAACTCCTTTTTCGCTTATACATTTCCATCCCTTGTAAGTTACCTAGGTATTTGTCATTACCGTGTTTCAAGAGTGATAAACATTCTGAGTATTTACAATATGTAATATCACGATCAGGCGTATCATTTTAAAGGTTTTCGTGGACATTGATACGAATTTAAGATAAATTTTGATATTTCCCCGAAAATTGTTAACAATCTACTTTTTCACAGATAAAATCAAGAACTTTTACTTTGTTAGATATCACTTTATTAGGAAGAAATTTCGAAATTGCAATCAACTTCCTATCAAGTAAAGGATATTTAACAAAGTATATTTTCTTGTTCTGTAAAAATGGTATATCACAAAGTAACGGATAGCTTCATTCCAATCTATTTTCTAATAATTTAATATCAATTATTTTAATGAAAAAAAATGCTTATATAAATGTATATTAGCTATTTTAGATTTCCCATTAATTTTCTAGAAAATGTCAAAATTTAGTTTTCTTCTTATTGTATTATATACATAATCAGATAATGACCAAGGGGGCTGACTTGATGATTAGGAATTCAGATTATTTAAGGGTAACTAAATGATTACAAGAATACAGCTTATAAACTGTAAACTCTGTATGAAACGACAGTCAATAGATACTAATTGAAGAAGCGCAAAAGATTCATTGACAGTACAAGCAAATAAAATAACACCATTATCGAACAAAAAGTTTCCTTCGTGCAAAATAGGTGACACAGTTCGTGTGAAAATTCCTGACGTTGACAGAGGTAGAGGCGACTTTCCCAATGTTTTAATGGTTGTACTTGTGTCTTTGATTTTGTAGATAAATGGTTTAATAGTGGACTGTAATAAATTTGACGTTACCGCTTTGTTGGTTTAAAACGTACTGACTACTTGCCTAGGTACAAAGACCTAAACTGTACAGTCGTGTACAAAATTTATTTAAACTTATTTGTACATAACCCCCAACCTTGAAAGGCTGGCTTTCAAAAATGTGATCCTAATACTAAAATATGAAAATCTGTATACATTTTGACAATGATATTCATGAAAGTCTTAACTAAGCTTAAGTACTAAAGGTCGTACCAAAAAAAAAATTATACTTATTTAACATCGATCATACATAACAAACTATAACTCATTTCTTAATCTAGACATTTATTCAAATGTCAATGGGTAGAACGGCTACTTGCGAGGTAGCGCGCTTTATTTCACCTGTTGGTGTTTTAATACACACCACACGCACTACACCATCACTGCCGAGATGCACTTTTGTGATACGACCAAGTTTCCAACAGAATGATTGTAAGTTGCTGTCTTTTATGAGAACTAACGAATCCTTCTTGATGTCCTGGACGATACCTCTCCACTTCTGTCTGCATTGTAGTTCAGAGATGTATTCTCTGTGCCAACGAGTCCAAAAATGTTGTTTAATTTGCTCTACAAGTTGGTAATGTGAGAGACGGTTCACTGGAATGTTGTCGATGCTGGGCTCAATAATGGACGTCACAGGTCTTCCAATAAGAAAATGTCCGGGTGAAAGAGGTTGATAATCAGAAGGATCGTTGGACATTGGAGAGATTGGACGGGAATTTAATATACCTTCAATTTCAGAGATGATTGTTGAAAATTGTTCTAAGGTTGTTGATGCATTGGCTAAAACTCTTTTTAAATGGTGCTTTGTTGATTTGACACCTGCTTCCCACAATCCTCCGAAGTTAGGAGAATATGCGGGTATGAAATGCCATTTGATTCCGCGGTTTATTAATTGTTCGCTTAATTCAGTTTGATTAACTTGCAAGAGCTGTCCTAATTCTTTAAGCTCTGAACTGGCCTTCACAAATGTTTTGCCATTGTCTGAAAATATATCAGTGGGTTGTCCACGTCTGGCTATGAATCTGCGCAATGCCAATAAAAAGGTATCTGTCGTTAAATCTGTTACTACTTCTAAGTGTAACGCCTTTACACTCATACACACAAACAATACAATATAACATTTGAAAGTTTTCTGCCCTCTTCCTTTTCGTTGACGGACAAAAAATGGACCAGCGAAATCTGTACCAGTTTTTATAAATGGATAACTCTGTTGAATACGTGCTGAGGGCAAATTTCCCATAAAGGGTGTAACAAACTTTGGGTTTGCCTTAAAACATTTCATACATTTACGTACTAGTTTTTTTGATGTTGAACGTCCGCCTATAATCCAAAATTTCTGCCTGGCTATATATAATGTATGTTGTGGCCCTGCATGATAATTGCGTAAATGTTCATACCTTAAAATCAAGGTAGAAAGATTGGAATTTGAGTGTAAAAGTATAGGATGAATTTGATCCCAAGGCAGTTTAGAATTTTGAATTCTACCCCCAACCCTAAGGATACCGTCGGAGTCAAGAAAAGGATTAAAATGAATCAATTTATTCTTATTCGGTAGTTTACCGTGTATTTTTAAATCATTGATTTCCTTGCTGAATGTTGAATCTTGTGAAAGTTTTATTATGCAATTAAACGCATCACTCACGTCTGCAACGGATAATTTGTCAACATGACGATTGTTTTTAATTTTCTGCTTACAATTGTGAATGAAACGGCGACAGTGGGCAACTACTCGTTTCAATTTAGTGAGCGATGAAGCATTTGATATAAGATCATGATTTAATGATGTGAGCAGCACAGTGTTGACTAATAATTTTCTTTCTGGTAATTCCCCATCTGGAATTAAAACTGCCGATGTTCGCCATGAGTCCTTTGGTTCCGAAAGCCAACACGGTCCTTTCCACCAAAGTGTAGACTGATTTAATTCTTGGAATTGCATACCACGTGATATAATATCTGCGGGGTTCTCATGTGTACGTACATGAGACCAATTGTCAATGTTAGAAATATTTTGAATTTCCGAAATTCGGTTTGCTACAAAAATATGGAATAGTCGTGATCGGTTCTTTAGCCATGCTAGAACAACTTGAGAATCTGTCCAATAAAAGCACGAAATATTTCTGAATGTAAGGGATGACTCAATTTTTTGCATTAATCGCGCTAAAACTAAAGCTCCACATAATTCAAGACGTGGTACTGTGAGAGTTTTTAGAGGTGCCACTCGCCCCTTTGAGCAAACTAAATTGACCGATATTTCATTTTCACTATTTATACATCTAGCATATATACATGCGCCATATGCGCTCTGAGACGCATCCGAAAAGCCATGGAGCTCTACGAAAACGGGATTTTTACAAAATGCTAATCTTGGAATTGAAATTTTCTCTAAATATTGTAAATTTGACTTGAATACTAGCCATTTTGATTTTAAATTATTTGGTACCTCATCGTCCCATCCAAGTTTAAGAGCCCATAATTCTTGCATTAATATTTTCATTATTGCGATTGCAGGAGCTAACAGTCCTAAGGGATCAAATGTTTTAGCGATGCTTGAAAGAATAGATCTCTTGGTGATTTTATTGTAATTAACTTGGCTACTTTTGAATTTTAGTTTGTCTGACACAAATTCCCACTGCAAGCCTAATAATTTCATGTCTGTTGTTTCTCCTATATTAATATAATTAGATAACTGGTCATCATTTTGGACATTTTTTAGTACTTGTGGGTGGTTTGAACACCATTTTGTTAAATTAAAATGACCGTTTGCTATTATTTTCGATATTTGACTTATTAAATTAACGGCGCTTTCAATTGTATCAGTGCCGGAAATTAAGTCGTCTATGTAAAAATCTCGGGATATTATTTTTGACGCAAGTGCAAATTTTGTGCTATTATCTTTCGCTAATTGTTTTATGCAACGCGTGGCTAAATACGGAGTAGAAGCAGTTCCGTATGTAACTGTATTTAATTCGTAAACCTCTAAGTCATGGCTTGGATCTTCGCGCCAAAAGATCCTTTGATATTTTCTTTGTTCCACTTGTACCTCTATTTGTCGATACATTTTGCAAATATCTGCAGTAAACACATAAGCGTGTTCCCTAAATCTAATTAAAATGGACATGAGGTCGTCCTGTACTGAACCGACATATTGAATGCTGTTCGTTGACAAACCGTTATCTGTAACAGCAGATCCGTCAAAAACTACCCTACATTTGGTTGTCAAGCTATCCGATTTTAACACGGCATGATGAGGAAAATAATAACAATTTGTGTTATCAATGGGTTCTGTTTTTTTTGTCATATGCCCTAAGGTTTTATATTCGTTCATGAACTGTATGTACGAATTTTTTAATGATGAATTGTGAGCAAATTTTTTCTCCAAGTTGATAAATCTACTTAGAGCACTGTCTACTGAGTTGCCTAAGTGAATAGGAGATTTTTTAAAAGGTATTTGGACTACAAATTTACCGTTGTGTTTTCGTGAGTATGTGGTTACGAAATGATTTTCACACTCCTGATCTTCAATACTAAGTTTAGGTTCATAATTTTCTTCAACATTCCAAAATTTTTGAATGTCATTATGTAAATTTATGACTGACAAATTACAACTGGATATGATATTATTTGAAGGTTTAAAATTTCCAGTGACTATCCAACCAAAATCGGAATTTTGCAGTATGGGTGAATTTTTTCCTAGATCAATTCTCTCTGGCCTTAATGTTTTCCAGAAAAGATTGGCGCCGAGAATCATTTCAATGCTTGCAGGTTTAGCGAATTTAGGGTCTGCTAACTTTATATTGTATGGCACGTTGATATTGTCGATCTCTAATTCAAAATTCGGAAAGTTATCACCAATTTTATCGAGTAACAAACAGTCAATTTTTGTTTGAAATTGAGAATGATACGATTGGATTTGCACAGTACATTTATGTTTTATGGTTGAAGCTATATTACCAACACCTATAATTGGAATGTTGGTGACCCTTTTTGCTATACCTGATAATTTTAGGAATTTGTAAGTTATAAAGTTTGACTGTGATCCGTTTTCTAATAATGCGCGACAATTAATGTTCTTGCCCGTTTTTGTTGTAACGGTAAAACATACAGTTGAAAGTAAAACATGTGAGTTCGTGTTTAATTGGCTAATTAGAACATTTTGAGTTGACGGAACTGGATTTTGGTTGTTATAATCAAAATGAAGTAGTGTATTATGTAGTTTGCTACATTTTTTACATCGAAAACTCGACTTACATTCGAAAGTAACGTGACCTGTTCGAAAACAATTGCAGCAGAGTTTCAACGCCTTACACTTTTCAAACCTTTCTTGTGGGGATAAATTTAATAATTGTTGACATTGAAATACCGCATGGTTTTGTTGACATATTTTACATGACATTACAGGTCTAGCTAAAAAACTTTGCTTTTTTTGAATACTTGAGGTGTTTGAAGAGCTACAATTCTTATTCATACGCTGTTCTAATTTTTCTAAAATTTCAGCTTTGTCTAACAAGAATTTTTCGAAATTTTCAATAGACGAACTAGTATTGCTTTTAATAAACTCTTCCCAATCGCGTAACGAGGCTTTGTCTAATTTACTGCTGAGAATATAAATTAAAATTGCATTTCGTTGTTCTGTGGAATTACCCAGCCGCGATAAATATTTCAAATGTTTATTTAGCTCATCTATTATGTTGCGAAAACCTTTCGATTCATTAGGACTAGTGTTATGAACGTCAAAAATTGCTTTAATATGTTCGTGAACTAACAAATCGTTATTGTCGAATCTTTTACACAAGTTATCCCAGACTGTCTCGTAATTGTCGCTGGACAAATTGGAACTTTGAATAGTTTTGGCGGCAGTTCCGCCAAGCGAAGCGCGCAGGTAATGAAACTTCTGCACGTTAGATATCTGTGTGTTTGTGTGTATGAGTGATTCGAATAATTCTTTGAATTCTAGCCATTCCGTGTATACCCCATTAAATTTTGGCAAATTAATAATTGGCAATTTTACATGGTTGTCTAAGTTTTGAGGATTTTGAGAAAATTGACTTGATGTAATTTCGGAATTAATTAATAATCTATTTAATTTAGAAGTTATTGAATGATATTTTGTCTCAAATTCATCGCGTTCTTTGTATTCCTCCTCTAACAGATCTTCATCGCAGCTATCTTCTATTTGCTCTTGAATTAATTTAAAATTACTTATGAGCTCGGAAGATTTATCTAAGCGCGATCGAATGATGTCTAATTGTTCAATTGTGTGGTCAGATATTATATTTTGTTGATAAAATGTATCTAACGATGTTAATTGATGTTTGATACTACCGCGCTTGCGATGTAAAGTTTTAATATTTGTGGTAGCCATTGCACTAACAAAACTTATAAATTATTATTATAAAAATATGAAATATGAATTGATATAACTATGGAAGGCTTGAAATTGATGGTATAATGACTATAAATAGGTATAAGGACTAATTGGATCGAAACTTACTGAGCATGACGTAGGAAGACTTAAGTGAGAGATGGTCAAACTCTACCGCGTTGTATTGTAATTCTAATTATGGAACCGCTTGTGTGGAGTCGGCCAGTTGAATATCGTCGTCCTTTTGTTATTCCAATATTGATGTTATGCTGCCGATGAATTCCGCGTGCCGCTGTAGCTAGAGGGTTGATACCTGCTATAGTGTATTTAGGACCCTTCTTCTTTTGCTTGGCGTCACTATTCTGCCTTAGCATTAACAATTATGCATTTGCAATGATGTTTTTGCACTAAAACACTGTTTTCATTACACTTTGAGTTGATGATATGTGATAAATTCAAATGCTGAATATATCCTGGATCGAATGGACCAAAATTATGTCTTTGATTTTGTAGATAAATGGTTTAATAGTGGACTGTAATAAATTTGACGTTACCGCTTTGTTGGTTTAAAACGTACTGACTACTTGCCTAGGTACAAAGACCTAAACTGTACAGTCGTGTACAAAATTTATTTAAACTTATTTGTACAACTTGTATAAATTGGGAAACCAGTTTACTATGAATTTTTTTTTAGGAATCATTTCACTGTATGTGAGATGAAATTCTTAGATGTTGAAAGCATTTCTCCCGAAAAAAAATCGAAACGTCAAATATCTAATGCCCAATCTA
Organism: Endomychus coccineus; assembly: GCA_958510875.1. Taxonomy (NCBI): domain Eukaryota; kingdom Metazoa; phylum Arthropoda; class Insecta; order Coleoptera; family Endomychidae; genus Endomychus; species Endomychus coccineus. The sequence goes on along the minus strand of OY294068.1, from coordinate 64,707,780 downwards.
CAACTGGAGGACAAGGATACAGAAGATGTCATTGCAAAACTAAATGTGGTAATGGAAGGTGCCTCTGTAAACCAGCCGGTATATTGTGTAGCTCTAAGTGCCATTCAAGTTTATCTTGTTGAAATAAGTAATATACATTCTAATCACATACTATTACTTGAAGAGTTTGTTGATAGTTTTCTATAGTTTAAACTGAGTAAAGAGTTCAAGTTATTTTATTTGTTTCAGCATAAAAATGTGAGAGAAGAGAACAAAGTTAAGAAGATAAACTTTATTATTTATGTTCCAATTTTTATCTTTGCGCATAAGATTTCTAGTTGTTTTACTTCCGAAGAGAAGATTTATGATTCTTTTAATTCTATTAATCACTTAAAACTTATAAGTGAAGCTCGGAAAAAATACAACCGAAAAAGCCAAAAATATGCGCATTTAAATGCATCAAAAATTGACAAAAAATGCAAGGATTAAAAAAAATGGAAGAATTTTAGAAAAAATGCAAGGAATTTAGAAAAAAATTCAAGAAATGATGTATATTATAATGTTGAATAATACTATTATTTCATTATTTTATTATGGTAGGGAGTGGAGGCGGGATTTAATAATTATACAACGAAAATTTATATTGAATATCAGATTTGATTATTGATAATACATACTATTAAAATTATTAATATACCTAAGATAACAATAAAACAGAATAACAATATAGGTATTTAAATAGACATAAGTCATGTCTTACAATTATTATAAAAACTATAAATAATTAAGTGTTTTTCAAAGTTTTCTAGGAGGAAACTTCATCTCTTGTCAGAAAACACGTGTTTAAAAATTGAAAAACCTCGTTCAACATCAACTGATGTAATGGGAGCATATTTATATCTACAAATGATGTTCAATTCTAAGTAAGGTATATTTACATCGTTTTCGCCCACAAAAACTTTCGAAATATTTTTCAAAATTTGAAAGCCTGTATTATTTTGAGCCACAGAATTGGATTTATGTAGAACGACGGTCCCAATTTGTTCAGCGACTTTCTTACAATTTGACTCAAACTGGCTAATTAGAGCTACTGATTTCGTTAATGGAACACTAGATTTTTCTAAACTTTCAATAGTTGTAGATACAAACATACAATTGGTTTTTATAAATATTAAACTATTCTTTATTAATGAATTTTTAAAAAGGTTTTTTGAGTTTAAAAATATAGCTGCATCCAACCAGGTACCCCAACGAGTTATTACAGGTTGTGGAGGTAAGGCAAGATTTTGGAATTCTTCTTTGTAAACTTCAACGGGTGTCGGAGCTTTTAAAAATGCCTTTTTTTACATTGTTAATTAGGTCATTGACCAAAGGAAATTGCTCTCTTATACATTCTGCCACTCTATTAATGCCATGAGCTAGACAGGTTACATGTTGCAGATTGGAATAAAATATTTTTAAATTTTGTCCAGCTTTAGTCATATAGAGTGCTGCATCAGATAAGAATAAAATAAATTCTTCTGTCGGAACATTTTGGGGGCAAGAAAAAATTGTTCAATGAATCTTGGACAAATCGTGTAATTGTTAAATTATTAGCTTTTCAAGTTTTTTGGAAGCAAAATGATAGGATCTGCTGGGATTCGTTTCCCCTAAAACACCTAAAAACGCATTCGCGATATATCTACCGCACGAATCGTTGGTTTCGTCTACTACAATATAAAATTAGTTTGAAATGACTTCATTTTTGATACAAGTTGGTGTTTGTTTGTACATTGAGTAGACACTTGCTTTACGTAAGGTCGACTCGTCAGGAATATTTAGTTTACAATATTTTCTTAAAAATTCCTTCAGGTTGGGATTATTTAACTTGTTCAACGGTATGTTACTGGCAATCATTGCCTTGCACAAATCCTCATTGAACTCTTTTTGGTCGTCTTTTTTTGGCTTCTGTTGTTGGAGGCAACCTCTTAAGGTTTGTTACGATGATAATTTCTGCATATTGGAAATACGCTTTGCAGATTTGACGTGTTGATCCACAATGAATTTTTTCTCGGCGTGGATCTATAATGGAAACGATAACTACTCATTATTTTTACAAAACAAATATAAGCAAAAAAACAAATATCTAACTACAAAATAATTGGACACGCTGTACGTTTCTAAGAGGACAATTTTTTACTTGGTAGGCACAAAGAATATAGAAAATTCACATCGAGTTATTTGATTTGTTGAAAAATAAGCTGCGAATGAGTAAAGAGAAAAAAAATTTATAAATAAACTACGAGTTTAAAATTCCACAAATAAATACAATTAACTCAACCGGTTTCACAAATTACTTTGCATCATCAGGAGAAACAGAATATTGATGAATTGATGATGATGCAAAGTAATTAGTGAAACCGGTTCAGTTAATATATTGTATTTATTTGTAGAATTTTAAACTCGTCGTTTATTCATTAATTATGGAAAGATTCCACGTAGTAAGGATAGAAACAATTAATTTGTTAAAAAATAATATGTTACCTATATCTTGAATACATGAATACTTATAATTTTAGATAAAACATACTTCAAAAACAAAGCAATATGTAACATATACTTACAATTTTTGAACACACTGTACAAAAAAGGTGGTCTCCATCCCAAGTAAGTTCTCGGTGACACTTTATCCACATAGTACTAAATGTCGTTTTAGGCATTTCGACTCAAACACTTGTACTTTCTTTCAATCAGGATACAATATACAATAGGTTCACTAATTGTAACGCTTTCTTTGGAAGATACTGCTCAATTAAAGGTTTACCTAATATTTACTGAGGGAAGCCGCTCCCGCTGCGAATTCCCCGGTTACAGTTAATTGTTTATGGTAGTTGGTATTTCCCATTCTAAGAATTAAGTAATAGAATTATCATTAAAGTAAGACCCTTTCAATAAAGTAGGTACGTACTCTTTCAAGTTCTTTCAATTTTGGGGTAGCAGGTAGTTCCAAACCCAAACAGATTCAATAAATTCCACAATGAAAACTTTCTGTTCAATAGGATTTTAAAATAATTGCCAACAAATGCAAAAAATGCTCAAATATTTGAAAAAATGCATTTTTTGGGAAAAAGTATAAAAAACTGCAAAAAAAGCAAAAAAATGCAAGTTGCTTTTTTTCCGTGCTTTACTTAAAAGTAATCAATCGAATTCATGAATCATAAATCTTCTCTTCAGAAGTAAAACAACTAGAAATTTTATGCGCAAAGATAAAAATTGGAACATAAATAATAAAGTTTTCAGTAATGTTTCATTGACTGCTAAAGACATGTAGTATCAACAGAACACAAAAAATGTCACTTCAACATCCTTGTCTTTTATTTTTTTTATATAATCCTACACATTATAAATCTTTTTTCGGACCGACACGGCTTATCTGCGGGGGCAATACGAAATTCCAATCAATTGGTAAACGCAAGATATGAATCTTAAAACAAAATTAAACTGCTTAATTGAACTAAAAACTAGTTCTATACGGAGATAAATAGAATACACCTAAGTTTAACCAACAGTGAGCGGCTGCACCTAGTTCTAGCCGGTATGATAAAGGCTAAACCTAATTCTAACCGAAGATAAGTAGGATAAATCCAAAAGTTTAACCAACTGTGACCGGCTAAAACTAGGTGTAACCGCACTTCGGCTTTTAGCCGTAAGAGATACACTATAATGCTTTAAATAAGAAACAATCACCCTTATCCACTAAAAATACTGTTAAAGTTCTCAGGACTTTTCAGCTACCAAGTATCATCAAAATAAACTGATGGTGGCAAATTGGTAGCTGAAAGATCCTCAGTACTTAACAGTATTTTTAGTGGATAAGGGTGATTGTTTCTTATTTACAGTAGAGTACAGCTTGTTTACAACTAAGGGATTCAAATCAGATAATTAGCTTGTGACAGGTTGCTTGTGTGGGAAGAGATTAAGAATTGGAGAATATAAAACCTGATTAGTAAGTAAAAAATTATTTGCTCATATTGCTAATTTTTGAGTATTCTGAGTTATCTAAAAGTATATACTACATTCATGTAAGATTTCTATATTTGATTAAATTGGTGGCCCGCCACTAACATATGTTTGACATAATGGGAGTCAAGCTATAACTCCTAAAATGTTTACTCACTCTACTAGAGAAAGACCGACAACTTTGACCTATATAAAAGTTTTGGCAAGATCCACAATTTAACTTATATACCTACTCAAAGTTTCACTTCTTTTTCTGACTTATCTTTGTTATTTCTCTAATGTTGACCTAGTTTGTTATTACTCTTGGAAGAAGTAAGTAAACTCATATTGTGCAATTCACGTTTTATATCATTCGAGATTGTAATGTAATTGTAATGCAATACTTCTATAATTTTCGGTTTTTTTGTGATTCAGATTGTGGTCAAAATTATTCTTAATTGCTGCTAGTTTTGATGGTTAAAATAACTTTATTTGGGAATATTTTTATACTCTATTATTCTGTGTAGTGATAGTTTGTAATATAATGGATTTCCATCGAGTAATGACCAATTCAATCTTCAAAATGAAAAACTGACTTGACATAATATATTGATAAATAAAAGGAACAATCGTCATTAATTTAAATAAAAACTGGAGCCTTCTTTTGTACTACCAAAACGATCTATCACTTTTAGTATAAATTTTCAATCCTGCTTCTCAACTAGCTCTCGATGCATGACAAGTGATGCTAACTATTCGTCTGACATTCTAGTATTCTCTATACTGGTTGCCTGAAGGTGATTCTACTCGAAAAACGAATGCTACAATACTTCTTGGGAAACTCAAAAAATACTTAAATTTCATGTAAATTGAAGTTGATAATTTCAGAATATTTTTAGACAATTTTGGGCAATCAAATTTTAATTTTAGACCAACTTCAGTAACGAGCTGGGACAAAATCGAAATCTGGGAATATAGCTGGCATCTCCACAGTTATGAAATCTCAAAAAAAACCTTGTCTATATATTTAGGCTAATTACACACACATACCAATATACACCACACACACACCACCACACACCTCCACACACCACCACACACCACATACACCACAAACACCACACACACACCACACACACTACACACTAATTTTAGACTACCGATTGCCCATAGTGTCGCTTTTCCAAAACAACCTCAAGATTCAACCCCACCCCCCTGAAATATCGAGTATATAAAATCTGCAAAAAATGGCAAACAAACTAGTGAATAATTTTAGACTACGGATTGCCCATAGTACAGATTTTCTAAAACTAGTCCTTGAGGGTTAACCTCACCCCCTGATATATCGAGGATACCGGTTGTTTCAAATTTGACTCTCATCATTGGGATCTCGGAAACTATAAGAGATACAAAGATGGTTAAATTTGGGCAAAGTTGCATATCGGTGACAATTAAAGCTATCTTTGGTATATGGCGGAAAAAAGGAAATTACCGGTTTTCTTTTTTATTTTTTACGTTTATTTGAAAGGTTAGAAAAAATCTAAAAATACATTGTCATTGGAACTTTTTGAGCTTCATCTTTTGGAGAAGTCGAAAATTGTCTAAGACGTTACGTTTTTCCCAAATCATCATCAACTTTATTTTTCTTATGAGCGCCATTTTGTCCAAATTATTGGATAGAAATCTCGCTGAGTTTGATGCACTAAAAAAGTCAAGACGGAATGGATGAGGAAGCTAAGGTAAATTCAGTCAATAAGGTGAAATTAAATTAATTAAATTATTGTGTATTTTTTAATGAAAGTAGATACTTTGCAGATAAATATATATACTCGGGTAAATCCGCACGCCAAATTTTCTCCGATGAAGATGTTTCTTCTCGTACGAGTGCCTGGAGATCAAAAAAGAGGTTTTAAATGCAACAAAATTCACTGCACCCTATGGGATCCCGAAAGGCGATTCCAATTTTTAGATTGGCTACAAATGAGACCCAATTTCGGAAACGGGTCTCCGTTCACTTCACTACTTTTTTTCATGCTCTTTATTAAGTGACTCCTCACAATCGGGAACGTATTTTCGGCATTTTCAACAATATTAGCCGCAGGTTGAATTTTTTGTAAGAGTTCGTCTCATGTATTCATTTCATCATGGTATACTAAAGACAGAACATAATAAAATCTAACGGAACAAAGTAATTACTTTTTGAAATACTGAGATGTATGATTTGCCTTTTATTTATTAGTAAACAAATTGCTATTGAAATTTATACACCATTTTGAATACAATGAATTGTAAATAATAGTGTGAAAATCTTGGTGCGGTACTCAAATATCTTATCTACATGTAGAACATCGCTGAGTGACAAATTCCAAATTTATTTGCAAGAAAATTTATCACTATGTCAACTCTTCTATAATTTTTTCATAAAAAAATGTCCGCTGATAGTTTTTATATCTATTGCGTCCAAAGCATTACGAACATCTTCAATTCACTTTGGTAACAGAGGTTGAAGGTCCTTAGTACTTTAATATTATTTTTAGTGGATAACGGTGATTATTTCGTGGTTATTAGTGTAACTGAAATGTTTTATCGAAATATGATAAATGATCATTCCTTTTCCCCCACTCTTTTCCTACGGTTTTACCTTGGATATCCCATCACAAGCGATCTAAAATGCATATGTTATACAAATTCTTTTTATTTCAGCCGTAAAACAATGTGTATTATATAATTCCACTCTCATTTTCTAGTTTATATCTGGTGCCGCCATTGGCAACAATGGAATACTATAGGTCCGGAATTTCTTTGCCACCATGGAAGCTATTGGATTGAACAATTTTCACTTGTTAATTGTTCACTTAATTTTTGAAAACTTAGTCCCTCGAGCTATAGGTTTCGAGTTTCTTACAAACAACACCGTTGAATGTTGTAGGCAACAACGCTTAAGAAAAAGATTGGAATTTTTTTATCGATAAAATCTTAGTTCGTTACACATTCCAGTTTATCTTTCGATGGAACTGACGAAAGTTTGTGAATAATGAGGCGTTAATAGCACAGTTTTATACGCATTTAACTGGACAATAAAAGTGGGAGTATGTACGGCCCTTAGTATTTTTTGGTACATCCATTTGATAAAATTGGTACACACTTACAACTACATAATAATTGACAAACATCCAACAACTGTCAGAAACTATATGTAAATTCTTGGGAAATAGGTAGTAGAAATAAAATCTTGTATGACATCCCTGGGGCTGAATTTATGTTGACCTCAGGGCAACATGATAGCAATAATGCCCTTGGTACCTAAATAACTAATTCGGATTATGCCTGCAAACTGTTGACTGACTTTCATACTTGAATTTTGCAATATTATTCCGAACGTAGATAATCTTGTCGTATTTTCTCGTTTTCATTGTCACATTCTTGCAACATTTCATCATGTTTTGGAGGCATCTTCTTTCCATGCTAAACTGACGTTTCGTCATCTAATCGACATAGATCAAGTTTTATAAAAGTGCAATGATGACATCTAATTGATCCCTGCTCATTTATGGCCAGTGTACAAAGAATCCGTATGTTGTAATTATAACCAATTAGAAGAATCGACGCCTTCTTGATAATCTGGCGAGATATTGCGCCCATTCATTTGATTCTTACATTATAATACCTGCATAATGCACAATTACAACATTCAGTATGCACTATGCCACAGGAATTCGTTCAAATAATGGAACTAGTTGGCAAATCGTAATTTAATGTCAACACGGTATTGCTCCATAAACTTCTCTGTGAAATATAACGAAACAGCTGAACAATTCTGTGTGAGATTTTTCCTGCTCTTTCAACATAAACGCTATGATCTGGAGTGTACGTAATAACATAATCATTATATTAGTTATTATCCTTCACTTATATGTAATCCCTACTAATTTATTTTTAACAGGTGATATCTAAATTAAAAGTGTCACTACAAGCGAATGAATACAGATTTCAGGTTGAGATAAGTCGTTGGTTCGATGAACACAGTGCTCAGCGTCAGGCTACCAATTCATGGAACCAGATTAAATCTTGTATGATAATCCACACTCAAGTCTTAGGGTTGCTAGTAGAAATTTAAATATTTCTAAAAGCCAAATCTGGAAATGCTTGAAGAAAAGCGGTCAGAAACCTTTTAAGGCAAAATTTCACCATACACTTGAAGCTGGAGATGCTGAAGCAAGAATGGAATTCTGGTTACGGCTATAAGGTATGTACCTAGAAAATCCTAAATTTTGAAAAAAAAATTTGTACACTAATGATGCTACATTTAAGACCAACGGGATTGTATCATCACAAAATATCAGAATCTGGAGCGAGCATAATCGAAATCGGGTAATTGAGTGTGAGAGACAATACTCTTCAAAGGTAAATGTTTTCTGTGGCATTTTAAATGAAAAGATTGGCAATACTTTTTTTATGTCAATTCAAATGCTGCTAACTTTCTTAGATTTCTACAAAATGAGTTTATCGATGCACTTCATGACCTTCTTCTTGATTACCGCTACAATTTATACTAACAACTTAATGGTGCACCTATCCATAATGCTGTTAATGTGAGACAGTGGTTGAATGATAATTTTCCTAATCGTTGGATCGGACGCAATAGCCATCTTATTCGTTGGCCTCCAAGATCCCCAGACATTACGCCGCTTGATTTCTCTCTTTGGAGTACAACAAAAAATAAAGTGTATGCTACAAGACCTCAGAACCGAGAAGAACTCATCATCAAGCATCAGAGAAGCTTGTCACAGTATAACACGACAGGAGTTAAGAAATGTGATAAGGAATAATCGGCGACGAATTTACAAGTTTATGAGGGAATTCGGTGGATTAGTGGAAATTACAAAAATTTAACTTTTTTACAGGTTCCTCATTTGTTAATTTAACGATTAATTTTGTTTAATAATTAGTGTCGATAAAAGAAAATTTTCTTTCCTTTTAGAACACTGGAAATCGGTACAGATATTTTTAACGTTATCCTAAATAAGAATCCGTCATCTGTTTTTTTGCTGAAAATATCCCTAATAATACTTTCTGAAATTTGAGCCAATAAAAGTGGTCGTAGGTGGCCATGATTACAGCCCAAAACAGAAGTTATCGACTAGTTTAATGCACATTTTGAATACCAACCTAACAAATTTTTTTTTATCACAATCCGTCAAAAAATACAAAAGTTACAAGGGTGGTTATCCATTAACGTGGACACACTGTATGTGCCGGTGGCTCCCTGGACAGTACTCTGGTTGGAAGTTTCGTCCCGCGGTCACTTTTATCGCTGAGTAGCGTCTCATCAACACGTTCCGAGTTCAGTAAAGGACAACCGAAGTGATTTGATATACATCAGGATGTATAATTTGAATTCAACTGATTTAACGAACTTCCAGGCGACCTCTACTCCAGTTAACGTTTGTATAATTTACATTTACTAATGAAAGACCAAGTATGATTTTCGAATCTTATATCTTGATAACGACATTCTTCTTAATCCAATAACACCTACTGAACATATAAGAGAGAACTATCTCCAAGCGGTGAATCTGGGATATCTGTACGTTCATTTTTGGATGCAATAACATCAACTGAACGAAAGAGAACATATATTATCTCCAATCGGAAATTATAGGTTGGTAGGTTAGTTGCAAGTATATTTTTGGATGCAATAACATCAACTGAACGAAAGAGAACATATATTATCTCCAATCGGAAATTATAGGTTGGTAGGTTAGTTGCAAGTATATTTTTGGATGCAATAACATCAACTGAACGAAAGAGAACATACATTATCTCCAATCGGAAATTATAGGTTGGTAGGTTAGTTGCAAGTATATTTTTGGATGCAATAACATCCACTGAACGAAAGAGAACATATATTATCTCCAATCGGAAATTATAGGTTGGTAGGTTAGTTGCAAGTATATTTTTGGATGCAATAACATCAACTGAACGAAAGAGAACATATATTATCTCCAATCGGAAATTATAGGTTGGTAGGTTAGTTGCAAGTATATTTTTGGATGCAATAACATCAACTGAACGAAAGAGAACATATATTATCTCCAATCGAAAATTATAGGTTGGTAGGTTAGTTGCAAGTATATCTTTGGATGCAATAACATCAACTGAACGAAAGAGAACATATATTATATCCAATCGGAAATTATAGGTTGGTAGGTTAGTTGCAAGTATATTTTTGGATGCAATAACATTAACTGAACACATAAGATAATATGCAATTTCAGGTCTCCAGTTAACGTATGTACAATCTGCATTTATCAATAAAATACACAGTATAACTTTCGAGTCCTATATCTTGATAGGAAATTTCCTCTTGATCCAATAACCTTAACTGAACACATAAGAGAACTATAACCAAGCGGCAAATCATGGTTATTTGTAAGTTTATTTTGGATGCAAAAACATTAACTGAACGCTCAAGAGACATATTTTATCTCCAAGCGACAATTCTAGGCCCATATGTTATTTGTAGGTTTAATTTTGGTTGAAATAACATTTATTGAACACATGAGAGAACATATACATCATATCAAAGCGGAAATTCTAGGTGAGTCTGTTATTTGCAAGTATATTTTTGGACGCAATAGCATGAACTGAATACATAGGAGAATATGTTATCTCCAAGAGACATTTCCAAGTTCGTAGGGCATTTGTAAGTTCATTTTAGGATGCAATAGCATTAACTGAGCACATAAGAGACCATAACTTTAACTTATTATTTTCAAGCGGCATTTATAGGTTTATCTGTACAAATTACCTACAATATAGAAATGCCGTTTAGAGATAATGGTAAAAAATCAATTCTTTTATGTGTTGAGTTAATGTTAGTATCCAATAATGAACTTGCAAACAACCTAATAAACTATAAATGTTCGAAGATAATAATGTGCTCTCTTATGTGTCCAGTTAATGAAAAATAAACTTTCAAATAACCTACTAACCTTGAAATGCCTTTTGGAGATAATAATGTTCTCTCATTTGTTCAGGTAATATCATTTTCGCCAAAAATAAACATAGAAATAACCAACTGATCTAGAATTGCCACTTGGAGATTAATATATGTGCTCAGATAATGTTATTGCAAAAAATAAACTTACAAATAACCTACTAACCTAGAATTGACGTTAGGAGATAATATATGTTCTTTTATGTGTTCAGTTAATGTTATTGCATCCGAAAATAAACCTGCAAATAACTTGTCAACCTAGAATTTGCGATTGGAGATAATATATGTTCTGTTATGTGTTCAGTTAACGTTATTCCATTCAAAAATATACTTACGAACAGCCACGATTTGCCATTCGGAGATAGTTATTTATCTTATATGTTCAGTTGAGGTGATTGGCTCAAGGGGGAAGTTCCTATTAAGATGTAGGACTTGAAAGTTGTACTGGGTGTTTCAGGGGCAATTATAGGTTACTAGGGTTATTTCTGATTTTATTCAATCAATACCTTCTATCCTGACTTAAATTCTGCTAGTAGGGTTATTTGTGAATTTATTTATGGATGCAGTAATATTAACTGAAATGAGAGAAAATATATTAATCTTCAAGCGCTAATTTTACGGCAGTAGCTTATTTTCGAGTTTAGTTTTGGATACAATAACGTTCCCTGAACATAATATCATCTCCAAGCACAATTTTTAGGTTGGTAGATTATTTGTAAGTTCATTTTCGGATGCAATAACATTAACTGAATACTATAAATAAGAAACAATCACCTTTATCCGCTAAAAATACTGGCTATAAATTTGTATTCATTGAAATGCTTTTCTGCTTATATTCCTTGTAAATTATCTAGATATCTTTTTTTATATACTTTGACTACCTATGATGTTCGAAGAACAGCTTGTGACCCAGCAGTGGAATTTAGGAAGGTTTGGAGGTTATAAGAATAGGGAAATACCCCACTAGGGGAAGAGTTCCACAACTTCGCTGTTCGATACAAAAATGAAGTCTGGTAGGAAGAAGTTCGGCAGGTCTCGAGTTTGACAGTGAAGTAGTAACTAGTTTCAGCTCATCTAGTCCGCCTATCTGGAATCTCTCGTGGTGAAACAACAGACAAAATTTCTGATGAACACCGACCATGAGAATATCAATAGAAAAGGGAGAAATCTCACACATTTTCACGATGTTCTAGAAAGGTCAATGACTTGTAAGTGTGACATCTCTTCTGGATAGAATCCAAGAGCTTCAGCGTATGTTTGGGAGCCGAACACCAAACATGTGAACATTATTCCAGGGCAGGTCGAATCTGTGCTTTGTAGATTATGAAGAGCTGCTGGGAAGTAAAGTAGCTCTTGGCACGAAATAGAAAACCAAGTTTTTGTAAGGCGGTATTCCCAATGGTTCTCACATGATCGTCCCATGAGGGGGTGCTGTTGGTGGTAATCCCAAGCATTGCTATGGAAGGTCATTTGGCTTGTGGGATCTGCCTCACTGGAAAAGACGCGAGCCTGAGTTTTGGTTGAATCAAACTTTAATAGATTACCAGATCCCCATTTCAAAATCTTTGCCAGATCTCTATTCATTGCGTCAACTTGTCCCTGTCTAGTTCATCTGGCTTTAATGGATGGTGAAGGGACTCTGGATAAGAAAGCGGTATGAAGTGTATCATCATCTGCAAAGCTGTAGACGGGACAGGTGATCACTTCCAGCAGATCGTTGATATGGATTAGAAACAAAGTTGGTGCCAAGATAGATCATCGTAGAACACAACCGTTAATAGCCATTCTATCGGAGCAAACTCCGGCATCCACCACATGGAGTAATCTATCTGCGATAAAACACGATAGTGAGCGACAATGTTGATGCGGCAAACTTATGAAGGAAATTTCTCAAGAAGGCTTTGGTGCTAGACTCGGTCAAACGCTTTGGAGATATCCAATTATTCAGCTGTATTCCCCATGTTTTTCAATAGCAAGCAGGTCTCCTGTTGATCTCTGCTGACGAAAGCCATATTGCCGGTCATTCACAATTTTGTAGCTCTCTAGGTATTTGGTGAGCTTGATCTTGATTGCTTTCTCCATCACTTTGGGGATCACAGATAATAGTGTAAAGGGTCTATAATCAATAGGAAGGGTCTTCTTTCCTTTTTTTTGGAATTGGTTGCATTCTAGCTGTCTTCCAGGTGGAAGAAAACACACCAAGTTTGTATGAAAAGGTAAAAAACCTGCAGAAAACTGGTGTTAATTCAGGCGCACATTCCTTGAAAACTACATGTGAAATTCCGTTTGGCCCCATAGACATTTTGGTTTGAGATTGAGCAGAATGTGTCTGATTGTGCGCTGACGAAAGACAATTTCAGGCATATGGCTATCGATTGCAGCAATATTAGGAGGGTCCTTCCCTTGTGGATCCAAAGTTGAATTTGCTGCACATTCCATTAGACAGATTGACTTCTCCCTGCGGTGTAGTAGCCAGTGTCATCACTTTGGTTAGAGGAGGAAATAAACTGGAAGCGAAATTCCTACCAATTGCTTTGGTGAAAGTCCAAAACGAACCTGAGCCATTCGGGCATTCGATAAGCTTAGATCTTATTTTGGTATTATAGGCCTCTTTCGAAACATTTTTTGTCTCATTGCACATATTTCTGGCTTCAACATATTTTGATCTGGTCTTCAGACATGGGTTTCTTCGCCAACGACGGTATGCTATTTGTTTTAAAGCGATGGTTTTAGAACAGATTTTATAGACTCATCGTTCCACCAGATGATAGCGATTTGTTGATATGAGGTATGTTAGTTTCCATTCCTAGTCTGATAATATCTGAGATCTCTGTGACACATTGAGTTGGGTCCTCAGATTCAAAACATACGCTTCTCCAAGGAAACTTGGAGAAAAACATGCGAAACCGTCACAGACGGCTGAGTGGTAATGCCAAAGCGTGCGTGGAGGAACAGCTCCCTATATCACCCCACGAACCAATTCAACAGTTTCCTAATGATGCACGGACCTTTACTTCATAGGGATCTGGATTATTGGTAAGGAATGAGTCAAGCGTATTGGCATAATGATAGTCTGTCGCCCTGCGTCATCCGTCTTGTTTTGATGATAATTTCAGCTGCTGGATAGTTCTGCCGAATGAGGTCAAGTTTCAGAAAAAGAAATTCGAAGAGTTCCCCATGAGCACTGGTTCATTTGGTGATGAATAAAGACAACACAGAAATTTTGTCTGTTTGAGATTATCAAGTTTTAACCACATTATATCTAATTTTTGTGGTTCTAGATTCTTCTCTCGGTGGCATGAGAGATCATTTATAGAATAGAGACAGATACCTCTTTCAAATCTGAAACGAGTATGTAGCTCGTACCCAGGGCAGAGCATATAGGTCGTTTTCAGTTTTTCAACTTGTTTTTACATCTATAAGGAAACAAATTATGGACTTTATCAATTACTGAATAATCATGAGTGAAACTTTGAATTTTATTGAATTATTCGAAGGTAGTGCCTCTAATTTGGTAAATTGGCTGCTTTCCAATTTCCTCTTCTGTTCAGAAATTAAGTTACTGATGAAAGATTTGTTGTAACCATTGTCCATCGGTTTTCATGAAGTTTCTCAACTCCGTTGTTATAATTTTGCTGGCCAAAGGGACGTTTTATAATCTATGAACAATATGAGGTATTGAATGAAGCTAGTTTATAATTAATTGATGTAACTGAATCTGAAGGAGTATACCTATTTGTATGAGTTGATTTTCTGTACATGTTGAGTTCCATATTAATATCATTGATTGGTAGGACTACCCAGTTCGAAGTTCGAACTACTAGATCGCAGATCCAAAGAATACTGGTAAAAATAAATGTTCGTCGATCCAAGATGTACGAATTTTTTCAATTCCTGTATAAAGAGCAACAGAGGTTGTATGCATTAACTTTGAAAAAGAGAATGTTGAAATATCAGAATCACTATTATTGCCATTCATTTACTTCAATGCAATAGAAATACATCCCGCAAAGTTACGTAACTCTAATATAGGATATCCGTAAAACGTTCCGCATGGACGCTCATAGATCATAATGTTACGATTAACGCGGTCTTGAATAATCATTGCATTATGTTAGTACAATATTGACCAATTTCTTAATGAATATTGTTAACAATCTTATTTTTATTCAGCAATCACGATATTCAATAAAATATTTAACTCCCAATAGGTCAAAGCTATTAATTTTCAATATCTGTAAATAACACTGGAAATGATGAAACCCACCAAATACAAATAACGCTAACCCTTTTTCACTTTGGAACTAACAAATCAAGATTATCCGAGATCTTCGTAAAATTTTGCAGACTGAAACTACCCTGATGTAGAAAATTCCAAGGTAACGCTCCTTTTCTGATCTCTCATTGAATTACTTTGAACGAAATGGAAATTTCGGCATTGAAATGGGATGATTCACAAATTGAATGATTCTACCATTCGAAGTCTCGGAAATTTCTTGTGATTCTCAATTTATCAATAAATCGTACAACATGGTATTACTATCGTTTTTTCTTCCCTCATTATACGTAGCTTAAGGGAATTTTCATTGTAAGAATTATTGGAAATTCTTATTTACGGTTTGAACGACGTCATACTACGTCATCGATGTGGAAATGCATAGAGTATGAGACATGAGTGGCCAATGTTTTCAATTCGGATAAACATTCAATGACATAGTTTAGTATAATTTGGCAACTTTCCACTTATTTAGCTATTTCCAAATCATTTGCAATGTATTTTCTATTCCTACGGATAGAAGCTTAGCTGTTTCCGAGGGCGAAGACCGAACTTGATAACAATTATCACACTTGACCTTCAAAACATGAGGAAAGTAACTATCTACATGAGATTCCAAATAAACTACTTCGATCCAATTTTCCACCTCTTGAATCAGACAAGTACCGATCTTGATAACATTTTTTCACAATTGACCTTCAAAACAAGAGCAAAGTAATTGTCTACATGAGATTCAGAGAAATCTACCTCAACCCCCTTCAACCCCTCAAAGCAGAGAAGTACTAAAATCGATAAAATTAGTCACTTTTACGAGATTTCAAGAAACTACCATAGCTACCCCAACACTCTTTTCCACCCCTTGCAGCAGGCAAGTACTGACTTTGACGGAAGTTTGAACAATTTACCTCCAAAAGAGAAGGAAATTACTGTCCACATGAAATTTCGAATAATCATTTGCAATATATTTTCGGGTTCTACTGGTGTGGGAAGTTAGTGATCTGTGGATCACAATTGATTTTATTTGATACTGGATTATTTATGAATCTAATTCTATTATATGAAGTTTTAAAAGGGAATGTATTTGAGAAATGGAAATCTGATTATTGACCTATGTACGACAGACAAGGTTGCGGGATTTTTTGTTGATTTAAGGTCTTTCAGTTGGAAAGAAATAACACCAAGTTTATTTGAAACGGTAAACAATCTGCAGAAAACTGGTGTCAATTCGGGCGCACGTTCCTTGAGAACGATATGTGGAATTTCGTCTGGCACCATACCTTCTTTGGTATTGAAATGAAGCAGAATGCGCCCAATTGTGCGTTGACAAACTGCAATTTTAGGCATATGGCTATCGATGGCAGCAATATTAGATATTGAAACATCTCGTCTTGAGTGTCATGCTCCCAAAGCTGCCGTCTCACTAGCCCCATCGGACCGCTCCCACTTCTATTACATAATGGTTCATAATGAATTGGTTACTATGCAAGTTGCTAAGAAACAAATGTGTACAACAAAAAAATGTGTAAACCATAACGTGTCAGATCCTCTCTCTATGCAATATGATATTCTGTGCAAAATGTAGTTTTTTAGAATACAATTTGAGATTTTCGTTGTTTCCGTTGATAAAAATTATGTTATGATACGATAGATTTTTCTTATATATTGCATATACACACTAAGGCCTTATGATCCAACATGTAATTATCAACTGTATATACCGTAGCATCGAGAATAAAAATCATGTCAGGTTACGAAGTCAATATACTATTGGTTGCAACTTTTGGACCATTATTCTTTGAAAAATTAAGATTTTATAATGTTGTTGTTGCACATTTTCCTCTAATCTCTCCTGTTTTATAAATAGGCCAGAGTTCTTGGAAGTTATGACCACAAGTTCGATGTTGAATGACCAATGAACATATATAGTCCAGGCATTTAAGGAAATTGGCGATTTTTGAACGAATTTCGGAAAGTTCTAATTTTGGTCTATTCTTATGTATTTTGACGAGCTGAACACTATGGCCATTTTTTGGACCCAAAATATGTCAATTTTTCAATTTTTTGCATTTTGAGAGAAAACTATGAGTTGTATGAAAAAATGTGTAGAACAAAAGTTGTTGGAAAATTTAATGCGCATATTTTGGCTCCGAAGTCGATTCGAGGTCGTGAGCCCAAGATAGGGCCCATTTATTGTGTTTTCTAGCACATTGAAAAATTGAGTATAAGTCAGAGTTTTTGTTTTTTTCAAATTCTGTTTCGGAGGAAAGATAGTATGGTTATTTCTCTTTTTTTTTGTTTTTGCTATTGGTACGAGTATTTTAAGCCCAATCAGATCGATTTGGGTTAGGTAGAAGTGGAGCTATCCTAATAAATGTGTTTGGGACTCTAGCGGGCCTAATTTTAGGCATATCGACAAAAACCTTAAATCAAATCACACACACGTACAGCGTACGGCGATTTGTTCACAATTCCAAGTTATAACGAATTTTTTAAGGCATTCCACCCTATCAATCTAACCTCATTCCTATTAAAGGCAATGGAGAGACTGATTGACCGATACTTGAGAGATGGCCCACTGAAGGCCCATCCCTTACACTGTCGTCAACACGCCTACCAGGCTGGCCTCTCGACTGAAACGGCCTTGCATCATCTAGTCACAAGAATAGATGGTGCTATGGCCCGGGAGGAACACGCCCTGGGAGTATTTATGGACATCGAGGGGGCATTTGATAACACGTCCGTCGAGTCTATCTGCTCAGCCGCTGAGAAGCATGGAGTCAGTTCAACACTGATCCGGTGGATTGGGGCCATGCTATCTACGCGTGCGATAAAGGCGCAACATAACGGATGCGTTGTACAAACCACCGCTACAGAAGGCTGTCCACAGGGAGGTGTCCTATCTCCGCTTCTGTTGTGGTGCCTTGTAGTCGATGGATTTTTGGAGGAACTGGAAGAGGCTGGGTTTTATGCCCAAGCCTATGACGATGACTTGGCTGGCGGCACTTGGGGACGCTGTGGGAGCTGCAAAATACGCTGCTCAGCGTAGTGGACGGCTGGTGCCGCACAGAGGGGCTAAGGGTAAATCCTGACAAAACGGAAGTTGTTCTGTTTACAAGGAAACGCAAGCTGGGCACACTAACAGAGATTAGTTTCTCTGGCAGGGTCCTGCCTTTCAAATGGTCGGTGAAATTTTTTGGGAGTAATCCTAGGCTCTAAATTGACCTGGCGCGAACACCTCGAATATCGAGTGAGGAAGGCCTCTGCGTCATTTTGGGCGTGCAGAAGAGCTTTCAGCAGCACATGGGGGTTACAGCCAAAGATCCTTTATTGGATCTATACTGCTGTGATTAGACCTATGGTTACCTACGCGGCGGTAGTGTGGTGGTCAGGGACAAGGACTGGTATTTCCCAGCGCCCCCTTGACCGTCTGCAGCGACTTGCATGCGTAGGCATACTGAGCGGCATGAGGTCGGCTCCGACGAGAGCCCTTGAAGCTCTCGCTGGATTACCACCTCTACACTTATACATTAAAACTGAGGCCATGAGAACGGCGTATAGGTTGAAGGGCCTAGGCCACTGGACCTAAACGTACCATTCTCGTGGACACTCATCGATTCTAAGTGAGGCAATCTCTAAATGCCCCATACTAGAAATGAAGCAAGATAGCATGATTCCTGCTATATGTCTCACTTCTCCCAAAATCCTCATCCCGGATAGAGGAGATTGGAACAACGATACCCTCACCCTACTACCACCAGACGGGCTCGTATGGTTCACAGATGGGTCCAAGGTAGGTCAGGCTTCTGGGGCAGGAGTGTACCTAAAAAGGCCAAGGATCACTATCTCAGTGACTCTAGGTGCTTACTGCACGGTTTTTCAGGCGGAGGTCTACGCAATACTGACTTGTGCCATGGAAAACTTGCGAAGAAACTATGTAAATAGGCGCATATATATCTGCACAGACAGCCGCTCGGCTCTGGGAGCTCTCAAATCACCCAGAGTCACATCAAGGCTCGTCAAAGAATGCAGGGACACACTGGTTGAACTAGCTAGGAGAAATAAAGTTCAACTCATCTGGGTCCCCGGACACAGCGGAGTTGCAGGGAACGAAATGGCCGACTCTCTGGCCAGGCGAGGGTCGTCTAGAGCCCCTATCGGGTCGGAGCCAATGGTCGCTTTATCAAACTGCGTGGGTGGCCTCGCCCTTTTGGACCAACTTAATAAAGAGTGGTCTGAACTGTGGCGAGAATCACCACGCATGAGGCAGGCCAAGCTCTTCATCAAAGAGCCTGTGCCTAGGTTCTCAAAGAAACTCCTTTCTCTAAGCAGAAGGGACATCCGAGAGATGACTGGAATCCTAACCGGTCACTGTCGTCTTAACAAACATCTCCACACTATATGTAGGAAATGCAGAAAGGTGGAAGAAACCGCCTCTCACATCCTGTTGGAATGCCCAGCTTTGGCATCCTTCAGGCAGCGACACTTCGGAGAATTAGAACTGCTCCCGGAGGAACTTATGGGAGCCGGCACTAGCAATATTCTGGGTTTTTGGCGGGCCACAAACCTGCTAGAATAGAATATGCTTCTGACTACGGGGCGCACAATGGGCCCAACTAAGTGGCCTAAGTGCATCAGGGAGCTTAGCCTCCCACCCTCTTCCTTGATGATGATGATGATGATATAACGAATTTCATTATAAAAAACTAGCGCTGAATTTCATTTAGCGGCAATAAGTCAGCGTCGGTACAATAGATTCCGCTTGCAAAATTATAGATTTTAAAATATTTTTAAATGCACCCGAATGCTTATAATCGTTTTGTGTGAATGTTTGAGTGTATGTAGACGTGTGAACGTGTATATGTGACCGTTTTTCATATTAATGAAATAATTGTTCAACACGGTAGTGTGGCTTGGCCTAGAAGGTTCTCACCAACACATACTACCCGTTATTATGTCCCAACTTTATCTCAATGTCATATTAATATACAATTGTCTAATAGATTCCGCGCGCGAAATTATAATTTATTAAATATTAAATTTTGTCTCATCTATGATACACCAAAGATACACCCGATTTATAATATTTCAAAATTTTTAATTGTAAAAAAAATCAGGTAGACGCATTCTGTTATCGCAATGGGGCCTTATATATCGGTATGCGACTTATAATAATAATAATGGAGAGGGCGGTCCCAAATGAGCAGATGTGCATCGCATATTAGAGATCATGTGTTGTGTACAGCACAGCATCATCAAACAACAACGTGTTCATTCCAGTTTTATTCTCAGCTTTTCAAAATATAAAAAACAAAATTTTTGTGTTATTTTTATATCATTTAAAATATTATATTAATTGTTGAAGAAGTGATTTTTTAGATTTTAACAATAATTTCAAATTTATATTATCTGTGGATTTTTGAAACTGTGCACCATAATAAATAATATTATTTATACTCAAGAGTGATGAGTGATTTTTAATCGAAGGTGAGTCAAAATAAAATATGAATTTGAAAAAAATATATATACAGGTGTCCTCGAACTGCGTGGCAAAAATAAAACCGAAGATTCTTTGATTCGAAAAAAATTTGATGAGCCTCTTTACTTTTGCCTCAAGTGTCCAGTTTAGCCGGTAGAGGGCTTCAAAGTTTCAAAAATAATTTTGTTTTTTCGGTATAACTTGAGAACGTGATGGAGGACTTTTACAATATTTGGCAGGTGAGTTAGTGTCAATAATAGCCGTGTTTGAGAGTGGAGCAAAAAGCCTTAGAGACCATAGAAATGGCTCAAACTTGAAGATGTAACGGGAAAAGTTTCCAGAACTTTTTTATGGTCGATGTAATTCACTCAATATTTTTTACTTATATCGCTTATCTAATTTGAAAAATTTTTTTTACTCTTAAAAAATTTTGATAAAATTAACGGATTAGCTTGAAAAAAATAATTTTCGAGTCTCTGCAATTTTGACTTACTAATTTTACTTGATTAAAATACCTTAGTTGCCTTTGCTTTTCTAATGTCATTTTGGCATTTGGAGAATTTATTCTCAAAACTGTCAGATTTTACTTTGCTTTCCGTAAAAATTTTATAAAATTATGGCTCAAAATTTCACTAACACTGAAATGGTTAATATCTCGGTAAAACACGAATAATAAAAACAATAGAAATGGGGAAACGATGTGTTTATTTAGGAAAAACAAATGCTAAATTAAAAGAAACAACAAAACTTTTTGAGAAATCGCTAAGGCATCAATTGTTCGAAGTGTTGCCCATTTTCCTGAATACACAAATTAATTCGTTTCAAGAAATTGAATTGAACTCTGGCTAGTACTTCAGGATCATTCTTCAATAAATCCGCTTCATGATTAATTCGTTGCAATAATTCCTCTCGTGTGTTTACTGGAGCTGCATAAACTTTCGACTTCAAAGCGCCCCATAGAAAGAAGTCGCAGGGCGTCAAATCAGGGGAGCGGGCCGGCCAGTTCACTGGTGCATCGTGTCCTCTACCTATCCAGCGATCTGGATATTCCGCATTCAAATGTCGCCTCACAGCTAATGTGAAATGAGGAGGTACACCATCATGCATAAACCAAAGGTCACGATGAATGTGTAAGGACAAGTCTTCCAACAGTTCAGGTAGCATTTGTTCCAAAAAGTTCAAGTAGTTCTCCCCGTTCAATCGATCGGGTATAACGGTAGGACCAATAATAAAGTTATCCGCAATTCCAACCCAAACATTGGTTTTAGTTTGATTCTGAAAATGTGTAACTTCCGTTTCATGATTATTTTCATCAGCATAAAAATGTTCATTATGGAGGTTAAAAAGACCACATCTCGTGAATGTAGCTTCGTCCGTGAACAGAATTCTTCTACAAAAATTGGGGTTTGCGTTTTGTCTTTGGACCATAAGCCGACTGAAATCTAGCCAATAACCTGGATCCATGGGCAATAAGTCTTGAACTGTTTTAATATGATAGGGATACAACAGTTCTTCTTTTAGTACATTATGAACTAATGATTTTGAGGCAGCAATACGAAGTCCCGAACGTCGTGTGCTTATCCTAGGTTCAGTTTCAACCGCTTCCAGTATCTCTTCTTCGAGCTCTAACGTCCTTCTTGTCCGTCTGCGTCCAGTTTCTCTGCGATTTGCTTCAAATCTGCCAGTTTCGCGAAGTCGCCTCTCGATATTAGCAAAGGTTTGCCGATTTGGAATTCTGCGGTGCGGATATTTTTCCCTATAAACTTGTACACTTCTCCGGCCATTGCAACGACAAAGTCCATAAATCAATAACATATCAACCATTTCAGTGTTAGTGAAATTTTGAGCCATAATTTTATGAAATTTTTACGGAAAGCAAAGTAAAAACTGAAAATAAATTCTCCAAATGCCAAAATGACATTAGAAAAGCAAAGGCAACTAAGGTATTTTAATCAAGTAAAATTAGTAAGCCAAAATTGCAGAGACTCAAAAATTAATTTTTTCAAGCTAATCCGTTGATTTTACCAAAATTTTCTAAGAGTAAAAAAAGTTTTCAAATTAGATAAGCTATATACGTAAAAAATATCGAGTGAATTACATTTACCACAAAAAAGTTCTGAACACTTTTCCCGTTACATCTTCAAGTTTGAGCCATTTATATGGTCTCTAAGGCTCTGTGCTCCGCTCTCAAACACGGCTATTATTGACACTAACTCACCTGCCAAATATTGTAAAAGTCCTCCATCACGTTCTCAAGTTATACCGAAAAAACAAAATTATTTTTGAAACTTTGAAGCCCTCTACCGGCTAAACTGGACACTTGAGGCAAAAGTAAAGAGGCTCATCAAATTTTTTTCGAATCAAAGAATCTTCGGTACTATATTTGCCACGCAGTTCGAGGATAACCTGTATATTTTTTGATCTTATTTTTATAATATAATTTCGCGAGCGGAATCTATTGCAACGACGCTCGCTTATTGCCGCTAAATTCAGCGCTAGTATTTTATAATGAAATTCGTTAGAACTTGGAATTGTGAACGAGTCATCGTACGCTGTTTCAAACTTAAATATTATATAGCCAATGTATTTCTCTGTAATTTGATCCGAAGTTTTTGTCGATAGGCAAAAAATTGGGCCCGCTAGAGTTGCAAACACATTTATTAGGATAGCTCCACTTCTACTCAACCCTAATCAATCTGCTTGGGCTTAAAACACTCGCTGTGGAAACCTCTAATAGCGGAAACAAAAAAAACAAAAATTAAAGTATTTTTTCTCCCAAACACATTTATTAAGATAACTCCACTTCTACTCAACCCAAATCAATCTGCTTAAGCTTATGATATTCTCTATGAAAACCTCTAATAGAACCTAGAATTTGGATTCTGTAAAACATTTCTAAGAGAAATTTGGATTTTTAGGCGGTCCAAAATTTTCAAAATGGCGCCAAAGTTATGTCTTTGAACCAAAATGCTTGAATTTTGGATATTAGATGCAGAATAATGAAATATTTTGGTTGAATTTGGTTTTGGATCGATAATTCGCAAAATACGGATTTTTGAAAATGGCAAATTTTGGAGACAAAAAATGAGGTAGGTCAGAATATCAAAAACCAAATTTAAGAGAAATAAGAATGCTGTCTTTCCACAGAAACAGAATATGAAAAATCAAATTTTTTGACATATACTCTATTTTTCCATGTGCTAAAAACACACTAAACGGGCGGCCCATCTTGGGTCCACGACGTCAAATCGACTTCAGACCGGTGCCAAAAATCGCGTATCAATTTTTCGAACAACTTTTTTGAACCCAAAAGATGATAGTTTCTCGATTTTTTTCGAGCACAGAGTTAATCCTAATTGAAACTACACCATCGTGCTCTGTGCGTCAAAATACATAAGCATAGACCAAAATTAGAACAAAACATTCCTCAAATGCCTGGACTAATAGATAACATTATCACATGAATTACATGAAAGTTATTATGAGAAGCACATACAATGTTCGTAATGTTCGTGGAAGTCGCAGTTATTGTTCTACAACGGCTTCGCAAACAAGTGAAATTACTTCTAATGAATAACCAATAATGTGCACATCGACTTCCCAACATCGTAGACTAATATAGTTGCATAACAGGTACACCTGAATGTGACTATTTACTTAAGGTTATTTGGAGAAAGCTTAAGTATTCTTCTAGACCGTTGATAGAATTTCAAATGTCAATTGTTTACAATCAATCAAGACACAAATTTATCGATAGATTCTCAGTTATTATTATCTTCGGACTTCCATTCAAGCAAAATTTCAGTGATCATGCTATTGAGCTACAATCCACCAAACAGAATATCTTGCAATCTTCCGTCTATTGTAATCATGCGCTTTGACATATCGCTTTTCTGCAAATCACTCATTATTCGAAAATCAAAGTAAAATTGATACATGAGTACCAAACCCGCATTGAAATCCGAACAACTGCAGCGAAGATGCAAGCAAATATATCAATGACTACAAGATATAGGTATAGAAAATATATTATATTAGACCGTAACTTTTTATGGGACACCACAGGGGAGCTGTTAGTAGATATTGAGAGTGAATCCGCATATTAACAAGTTATAAAACTTGTAAGTTTTAAACAAGAAGAGAAATATATGCAAGCTAACCTAACCACAACCTAATGTCAATTATGAATTCTCCCCCGATTTTTACTTTGTTGGACATTTTGGATATTTGGTGAAAACTTTATACGCTCATCGGTTAAATCACAGAAATGTGTACGTGTATGCACTATAGAAACTATTTGAATAAATTAATTAAATTAACAAAAATTAATCATTTTAAAAATATGAAAAAATACGGGCAGTCAACGAGCACTGCTGACAGAAGTGAAAACTGACATTATGAAGTAACCAATTTATTTTGGGAATTTCATCCAAATTCGTATGATTTCACCAGTATCATCTCTTTCTACATGACACAATTGTCCGGCAGTGCCATTGGACAATCCATCCCCAACATATATGTTATTAGTTATCAGGTATGGTCGGTTAAGAACTAAAATTAACTCGTAGGATAATCCATCCATATCATCGGTTCTCATTTTATGCAACTTCTGCCTGACGAAATTGTATTGCTCAGCATTATGACAACCAAAGAAGACATCCGATGCCACAGATACTATTGTCTACGGCTTACGGAGTTTAGAATAGAGTTGTTGTACTCGTTGTAGCATTCCGAAATTACAATTTTATTATTTTTAAATGAAAATTAATATAATTAGTTTTTCTTAAGTTTTCACAACTGTCAGCATTTCAATCAACAAGTATATAAATTTTTATATTTAATAATAAAAACGTATAATGGGCGGTACAATCCCTGTAAAGAGTATGAATGTAACCCGATAGTCATTATAATAAATACACATTATTTTATTTTCAAAACATATTATTTACTGATATTCACATCGATGTGAAAAGTAATGTTAAACAGCATTGGTCCGAATTGAAGATGTCTACGGATGGTGGTAAAAGAAAACATCTTCAATTCGGATCAATGAACAAATAATCTAAAAAGAAACGCAAAATGTAAACATATAAACATTTCCGTCAAATGTCAGTATGATCGTAAATTACACCACAAATAATTATTTGGAATGAAATTTTGTACTTTCGTATTAGTAGTATTAAAAAAAACATCAAGACGATACTCACTATTATATTTGATGCTGTGATCCAACATTTGAATAATGAAAATAATAAACTACATATAACGCAACGTCATCAATGTGTAGTACACATGCAAAAGTTTTCACTTATACATATCACTTATGTTATATTCTTATGACAAGAATTATATTCAAAATATTTAAAACCTTGCACGTAGATACGATACTAAGTATACAATGTACAATTAATAAATTCAGTAAAAATATAACTTTCGTCTGCACGAGGACCGATGATTGAGTAAATAAATAACGTCGAGTATTCGACTCAGATATGCGCACGTGTGTTAGCGTATAGAGAGACTGCTTGCGCCTGACCCGAGTAGTTGCGCACGCAGCAGTATACATAATACCTAATATATATAGCTCAACGCGCCTAAAGAAATTTTCACTTCAATAAATAAAAATAAAAGCTATGATAAACAATTATGGAGACCAGTAAACTACATCAATAACAATACTAAGAACAAAGAAAACAACATAAAATGAGTAAAAAATAATATAACGAAATAGTTTTCAATGAAACACTTATAGCGAATTCATTCAATGATCATTTTGCTAATTTCCTAAGGGAACCTCAACTACAATTTCCATATTTCTGAAACATATAAATGGAACAGAAATAATAAACCTAATTAAATCCTTGAAATCGAACAAGGCGCCAGGCCCTGATCTAATAAAATCTGAAACTCTTAAAGAAATAAGTGAAGAAATAGCAACACCATTATCTTTACTCATTAATAGAATAATTAAGAGCGGATATTGCCCCTCAGCTTTAAAAAAAAGGGTAATTAAACCATTACATAAATCAAGTGACAAAATAGAAGTTAGAAATTGTCGACCCATTTCATTGATTTCAAATAAAGCAAAAATCTTTGAGAAGATTTCAAATTCCAGAATTATTAATTATACCAACAAATTTAACTTACTGTCGAATAAACTATATGGTTTTCGAGAGGGAAAATCCACATAAGACGCAGTATCAGATCTAACATCAAAAATATATAAAGCAATAGAGAATATACCCTCTTTATGTGTTTTCTTGGATCTTGCCAGAGCCTTTGACAATGTGAGCCATAAAAAACTGTTGGAAACTTTGGAGGATCTAGGATTCAGGGGAAATGCTTATCAACGAATTAAAACCTATTTAACAAATCGTAAACAATCAGTACAGATTAAAACTGAAATGAGGGAAAATCCACATAAGACGCAGTATCAGATCTAACATCAAAAATATATAAAGCAATAGAGAATATACCCTCTTTATGTGTTTTCTTGGATCTTGCCAGAGCCTTTGACAATGTGAGCCATAAAAAACTGTTGGAAACTTTGGAGGATCTAGGATTCAGGGGAAATGCTTATCAACGAATTAAAACCTATTTAACAAATCGTAAACAATCAGTACAGATTAAAACTGAAACCAGTAATAAGAGAAAAATAGAATATGGTGTTCCACAAGGTATAGTCTTGGGACCTATTCTCTTTGTAATATATCTTAATTATTTACTTACTCTAACTTGCCGTGGAGAAATTCAAAGTTTTGCCGATGACACGACTGTCTTCTATCAATCTTAATTCTGAGAAACCCTGGAAATGAATATTATTAAGATACTAGATTGGTTTAGTCATATGAACTTGACAATACATTATGAAAAAACTACGTTTTTAACATTTGGTTCTTATAAAAATAGCTTATCATCATATAAAGAGTAAATTATTAAATATCATGAATCTGTAATCAAAGTAAACATTAAACACTTAGGTATATCAATACATAGTCATTTAAATTGGAACTATCATATTGAAAATTGTATACATACTTTAAGAAGTATCCTGTACAAATTTAAATATTTGAGAAAAATATTATATACATCGCATATGAGAGTACCTAATATACTTTGCTTCAGTAGAATCTCGTTGGTCATACGGAGTATTGAGTTGGGGTGGTTTGGCTGATACTCATTTGAAAAAGCTGTCTATTTCACAAAAACGATTTTTGAAAATAATGTACTATAAAGACAAAAGGTATTCATCAAAACTACTTTTCCTCGGAACCAAGATGTTTGATATTAGACAAATATACTTTTTAAATGTTGTTACTTACCATCACAAAAATAAAAACTCATTACCATCAGTAGAACATATTCAACTAGAGGTGATACAAAATTACTGTTAAAAACCACTGTTCCTGGAAAAACAATAGGTCAAAGATGTCATACTCATCTGTCATCAAGGTTATATAACTCACTTCCTGATAATATAAAAAATAAGTTACTCTCAATCAAAACTTTTAAAATCAAAGTTATAAACATTTAATGAGCGGAATAGGGTGCACGGATTAATTGATCCACACATATTATAATTAACAAATATGAATGAAAGTTCAAGGTATTGATCTATTATTTATAGTATTTTTATATAATATTCAATTTTAATGTCATTATAGTCATTTATTGTTTATTTCACCGAATTTTTTTAATAATGGATGCAAAGAACTATATAATTTTGATTTATTTTTATATTATGCTCATTTATATAGATTTTTATTTGATTTAATTCGTAGGGTGAATTGATTCTTAATGTGTGTAATATATCAACCACAATGAACATTAACAGTTGAATGAATTTTCTTTTTTATTTTAAATATTTGTTTTCTTCTTCTTTTTGGAATTTAATTGTCTTCAGCCTTGCGAACAGATACCTAGTAGTGTCTTTTGCAGGGTGGTATATGTAATATATGTAGTTTTGTTACCCTAACTCAAAATATTTCGTGGAAACATGGATCTTCAATGATGATTCTAGCACTAAAACTGCTGGTTTTACAAGAGGATTTATTCCTGCTGCCGAACTAATATTTTCTTCTACAACAAAGGATGTCGATTATCATACAGAACTGAATCAAAACAATTTCCTGCATTGGTTTGAAGTTCAACTTTTAGTGAATTTAGAAGAATCCTCCACCACCATTATGCATCGATTAATGGATATACACTACTTGTATATCCTTGCCTCCATACTCTAACAAATGTAATATACAAGAATGATAATCTTTCTGGTATATGTTTTGTAATCATACTCTGAGGCAATTCGTTTTTCTGCAAAACACGCAATTATTCGAAAATCAAAGTGAAATTAGAACATGAGTACCAAACCCGCGTTGAAACTCCGAACAATTGCAAGGAAGATGCCTGTCGGTTCGCGAACAAATATATAACAATTACCATAAGATATAGGTATTGAAGATATAATATATCAGACTGTAACTTTTTATGGGACACCACAGGGGCGCTGTTAGTAGATATTGAGAGTGAATCCGTATGTTAACAAGCTGTAAAATTTGTAAGTGTTAAACAAGAAGAGCCATATTGTTAGTCATATTGGATATAGATATTTAGGGCAAAATGAGTTTATCGAAGATTTAATACGCTCATCGGTTAGATCAACATCTTCATTAAGTGAAATTTATTAGAATATTCCTGGAAACTGGATCTGTCGGTCATTCCTACTGCATGCTCGTTGTACAACAGGTTTTATTCCTATTGTCAAACTAATAGTTTCATCAACAACCAAGAATGTCGATTATCATAGAGAACTGAACCAAAACAAATTCCTGCATTGGTTTGAATTTCTAATTTTAGTGAATTTAGAAGAATCATCCACCACCATTATGCATCGATTAATGGATATACACTACTTGTATATCCTTGCCTCCATACTCTAACAAATGTAATATACAAGAATGATAATCTTTCTGTTATACGTTTTGTAATCATACGCTGAGGCAATTCGTTTTTCTGCAAAACACGCAATTATTCGAAAATCAAAGTAAAATTAGAACGTGAGTACCAAACCCACGTTGAAACTCCGAACAATTGCAAGGAAGATGCCTATCGGTTCGCGAACAAATATATAACAATTACCATAAGATATAGGTATTGAAGATATAATATATCAGACTGTAACTTTTTATGGGACACCACAGGGGCGCTGTTAGTAGATATTGAGAGTGAATCCGTATGTTAACAAGCTGTAAAATTTGTAAGTGTTAAACAAGAAGAGCCATATTGTTAGTCATATTGGATATAGATATTTAGGGCAAAATGAGTTTATCGAAGATTTAATACGCTCATCGGTTAGATCAACATCTTCATTAAGTGAAATTTATTAGAATATTCCTGGAAACTGGATCTGTCGGTCATTCCTACTGCATGCTCGTTGTACAACAGGTTTTATTCCTATTGTCAAACTAATAGTTTCATCAACAACCAAGAATGTCGATTATCATAGAGAACTGATCCAAAACAAATTCCTGCATTGGTTTGAATTTCTAATTTTAGTGAATTTAGAAGAATCATCCACCACCATTATGCATCGATTAATGGATATACACTACTTGTATATCCTTGCCTCCATACTCTAACAAATGTAATATACAAGAATGATAATCTTTCTGTTATACGTTTTGTAATCATACGCTGAGGCAATTCGTTTTTCTGCAAAACACGCAATTATTCGAAAATCAAAGTAAAATTAGAACGTGAGTACCAAACCCACGTTGAAACTCCGAACAATTGCAAGGAAGATGCCTATCGGTTCGCGAACAAATATATAACAATTACCATAAGATATAGGTATTGAAGATATAATATATCAGACTGTAACTTTTTATGGGACACCACAGGGGCGCTGTTAGTAGATATTGAGAGTGAATCCGTATGTTAACAAACTGTAAAATTTTTAAGTGTTAAACAAGAAGAGCCATATTGTTAGTCATATTGGATATGGATATTTAGCGCAAAATGAGTTTATCGAAGATTCAATACGCTCATCGGTTAAATCAACATTTTTATTAAGTGAAATTTATCAGAATATTCCTGGAAACTGGATCTGTCGGTCATTCCTAGCAAGTTTTTAGCACTAACTGTGAAAACGGTGGAACCGCAAGGTATATTCTACTGCATGCTCGTTGTACAACAGGTTTTATTCCTATTGTCAAACTAATAGTTTCATCAACAACCAAGAATGTCGATTATCATAGAGAACTGAACCAAAACAAATTCCTGCATTGGTTTGAATTTCCAATTTTCGTGAATTTAGAAGATTCCTCAATTACCGTATCGGATAATGCTAATTATCACACATTGTAAATAATGAAATGTAAATACTTGCCTCCAAGCTGTAAGAAATGGGATATACAAGAAGGGTAACCTTTCTGGCATAGAAATGATGATATACAATATGATAACACCTTCTTGAAACCACAGTTGGAGAACTATAATGAATAAGCCACAACCACAGTCGTGTATACAGGTCTGGGAACTCGAGGCTGTTTCCTATGTGAGAAGTGAGTCCGCTAAGCGTCATCTGTTACATAGGTGGTGCGTCAGTCGAATAATAATCTCTGGCACGTATACGATCGTGTTCTCACTTAATAATGTGATTGTTGCCATACTTCGATCCAAGCGCTAGCTGGTGGCTGAGCGAGGGACTACGAGTTTGGCGACATGTAAGAGACTCATGTCAAACATACGAGTTCGCAGACCTGGAGATACGACCGTGGCCACAACCAACAAAAACAAACAAATGGCGTCACAATCGAAAAAATTCATGTGTCATTTGTGATGTATCCTCTTCAACTAGAACGCATTATAATTTTCAGACTGATATGTCATTCAGCTCTGTTTTGACATCCATCGAAAGCAAGCAACCTTGAAGACTTTTCAAGATCAGCTATCCGAGGAAGTCTACTATTCAACAAATCTAATGATTTGCGAATAATAGCTCATGTATTCTCCAAGCGGTATCACTAGTTTGAAATGAGAATTTAATATTAAAATGAATAAACCTATTTTTGGTACGATTGTTGCCAGTTTGCATGTATAGTACTATATAGTTCGAAATGCTAAATGCCCGGGGATAATATTTCACGATTAAATTTATTCGGATAATGACTTTATTGAGACTGAGTCGAGTCCCTGGGCCCTGGCCAAGTTGGCCTATGGCTTAAGACGTCCCTGCTGATTACTCAAAAATGTTATGGTACTGGTTGCTAATTCAAAGTGCTTGATTATTAAGCACTCGAATGAAACTTCACAATATGGAAAAACAATAGACAATTTAATGCTTTATTTATTTCCACAAGAGAATTCGTTATTATTTATCAAATACGGCGCTATTTCACTCTTTCTTCAACCATACAATCTAAGCGGTTCATAATTCGCCAATTAAAATAGAACCCGGTGTGAACAGAATCTGCTTCTCAATGATCCTAAAATTTAGGATCATTGCATTTAAAAACAAGTTTGGTGTGCCATCCTGTATAGCGCCAGTGAAGGAAATAATTTTAAATTGTGCAGCTACCGTTGAAAAAAAGGCTAGTCGATATCTAAAATAGCCACGTAATGGAGGTTCCTCTTACTCCTGGACATCCTGTATATAATTTAGCTGGAAATAAAACAACGATGTTAGTTGAACTGCACGTAGATTATTGTATATAGTATATAGTTAAAATAAAACAAAGTGTTATTGTGACCTATTTCCCGAGAATTTTTATATATAATTATATAGTTAAGCTAAGACAGTTCCTTGTAATTTTTGTATTTACTTTTCATCCATAGTTTCGTATTTTTTGTTCATGTACGATTGTACGTATTTCTCTAAATTTTTTTATTACTTTTATTGTTCAACACCTACTTACTTATTTGTACTTGTCATCATATGTTTTGTTAATATTAATATTATAGTTTATAGAATGTGATTTTCCCTAAAATGAAATAGGATATTTTTCCTTGAGTATTTAGTTCAAATATAGATATACTGAAACTTAAATAAAAGCAGGAATACTTAGCTTCTGCAATAATATTTTCACATTATTCTTTATTGTATTTATATATTAGATGTGAATTTTACACATTAGGTTCATATTAATATCACTTTACTTCTTATTTTAATTATTTTCATCCATGTCATGATTAATTTTAGTTTAATATTATTTACGAGTATTATACAATGTAGTTTACTTTCTTATGATGTACAACTGATTTGCCACATAATTATCATACTTATGTACCTTTAACATTGTATTGAAGAAATAAAATATTTAAACTACTATAATTTTGTTGTTAATGAAACAAGATCACCAAATACGAATACCTAAGTTATAGTAAACTGCGTTCCTTGATAACACAACTGAAGCGTTCAATACTCTACAACAACTGATTCATGAGTATCCGATTTTCAGAGTGTTACCACTCAGACAGACTAGAATTTTCAGTGTTACACTCAAAAAGACTAGTGCGAAATGCGAAATGGTTACACCACATGACCTATTAATATCCGCACCTACCAGTTGTTTATACACAACCATCAATAAACTATAAAAGGGTTCACACTATAACACTATAACTGAGAAATAATCATTCTTATCTGCTGAAAATACTGTGCTGAGGATCTTTCGGCCATCATCAGAGTAAACTAAATTGTAAATCAAAATGTGCTTGTTTAAATACTATTTGGGGATAATAATGCCAACAAGGGGTTGCCCTCAGCTAGAGATGTATTCAATAAATTGGTGTTTTGCTTATACCTTCTCATCCCTTCTAAATTATCTAGATATTTGTACGTATTGTGTTTCAAAAGTGATAAACTTTCTGCCTGTATTCAAAATATGTTCGACTTACGCTGATTTTTCACCATTGTTTTCCTTTATATGGGCAAAATGTTAAAGATGTTCTTTCTAGTTTGACCCACATAGCCCACGACTCACAATCGATTTTGTAAATCCTGGATTTGTCGAAGTCGGAAACTTTATCAAAGGTGTTGCCTTAACGGTTTTTTAGTTTGTTCTTACGTCTAAAAGCTGATTGTATTGGAAATTTAGAAAACAAATTATGAAATTTATTAATTACTGAGGGATGATAAGTGAAAGTTTTGAATTTTAATGAATTTTTTTAAGGTAGCGGCTCTAATTAGGTTGGTTGGTTGCGTTTCCATTTCCTTTTTTGTTCAAAAATTAAATTACCATTGTCCAACGAAGTTTCTCAACTTTGTTGTACAATAATTAATAATCTATGAACAATACTATTAAATGGAGCTATTTTATGATTGAATGGTGTAGCTGAATCCGCCAACATATACAGAAAACCCACTCAAACAAACAGGTATACTCCGGCGAATTCAGCTACATCATTTAATCATAAAGTAGCTCCATTTATTAAACTTCTTCATAGATTATTGAAGGTCCCTTTGAAGCAGGAAAATTATAACAATAAAGTTGAGAAATTTCAGCATACAATTTCTTAACAAAAAAGGAATTCGGAACACAACCAACTGACCAAATTAAAGCGATGACCTTCAAATACTTTAATAAAATTCAAAAGTTTCACTTATTATCTTTCAGTAATTAATAAATTCCATAATTTGTTTTCTAAATTTGCGATACAACCAGTTTGAAGAACCTAAAAAATCGTTTAGACAACACCTTAGATCAAGTTTCCGACTTCGACCAATCCAGGTATTACAAAATCGATTGTGAGACGTGTTCAAAAGAACATTTTGCCCATATAAAGAGAATTAATGGTGAAAAATCAACGTTACCCGAACATATTTTGAATACAGGTCACACCATTTCCCAAGAAAGCATATCAGTCTTAAAACACAGCACGGACAAATATCTAGGTAATTTAGAAGGGATGAAAATGTATAAACGAAAAAGCAATTTATCAAATTCCGATTTATCTCGAGTAGAGGATAACCTCGTGTTTTCATTATTATCGTCAAATAAGTATCTTTAAACAGGCACATTTTGATTCATTATTCAGTTTTCAGCTGATGAAGGCTATTTTGTAGCCGAAAGCTCCTCAGTACTTTAATATTATTTTTAGTGGATAAACGTGATTATTTCTTATTTATAGTGTTATACTCAAGCATATTATCATTAGAGTGGTTCTCATGGTTTTTCAGACATTATATTCACGAAATCTATGTTTCAAACAAATTATTTATCACCTGATTACTTTGTTAATGACTTCAGACAAAAATCACCTCCAGTTCCAACTACATTTTTCCATATACCTACTTAGTTCGTACAATTATTAACCAATTTATAAATATATAATGTAACTAAATGTTTATTATCCAAAAGTATTCCATCTTGATGGAAATTGGTCAACGTTAAAATCACGGAATATCTGACTAATAATCTAACATCATAAAATTTCGTGGCGATGAAGGCCTTTGGAGATTTCAACGCGTAAGCCTGCACGTAACTGCAGGCTAATTTTATTGTATAGTTGAGAAAACAGTGGAGAAAGCTTCCACTATTCATGTACTGCCAGAGATCATCACCACAACGTTTCGTAAATATGAGCAAGACTACTTCGAATCAGAGGTGCTTCATTTTACGTCTGTCATTAAATAATAGTGAAATCATGTGTGACCAGTGGTGTAATATAATAATATAGACCTTGTCAACTAGTATCTTATCCACAGTTTCATGACTTCATCACAAATACATTTATTTCCTTTCTACAACTATTGCAATTCTTATCTGTAACTTGTCGTCTTATTGAAATCATACAAAGTCTTAAATGTCAATGAATTATAGCCTTTGAACTGGACTTAATAAAGTTATGGTAATTATCTGAAATTAAATTTACTCTATACCACATTGATATTCAGATAACTGAATACGTATTCCAGCAAAAGAGTAGGTGGTTAGATTCAGATTTCGGGTGTTTTGCAGAAACTGTGGCGTAACTACCGCCGGTCCGGCTTGAGGCCCCCAGTCCCAAGGGCTGAAAAAAGGAATTCTTGCATGAAAGAAATGTCTTGGATAGGCAAACAATTTTGTTTCCACGATTTTTGAGTATAACCCCGCCTAAAAATGTTGTGAACTTTTGTGTCATTTCAAACAATGTTTGACAAATGTTTGTTTACGTTTCGGGTCATTTTAAAATTTAGGGCAGCTTATGTTCCAACAAAACATCAGTTTTAACCATTCCAATCCATTCAAACGGTACAATTATTAATATATTTCTGTACAACCTATATTTAGTATATAAAAAGTTTCCTCAAGACATCGGTAGCGCTGAAATTTCAAATTCCGACGATAAGCTAATTTTGTCAGTTTTTTAAACAGTTAGAAAATAATGTTTGATATTTTGGGGCCCCCATTGCTTGATGTGAGTACAGTTTAGAGCAATTTGTTAAAGATCTAGATCGGTTCAGGAGGGCTCAAAATTCACATTTTCACCAAAACATCTCTCATATTAGGTATGAATAATATTGGAAATAAAAATGTTTTCTCATTTAGGTTTCAAACAAATGCGTAGTCAATTTGACTATGATCATTTTTCGAATTCAAGCACACAATGTAAAGTGACCATACAAGTTTCTTATGAGTATATTACATCTGTCGAGAATGGTAATCATACCGAAACGCTTCTGGTCCTTTAGGAAACAATACGAAAAAAGGCTGTGTTCTATTGATTACATGACTTCTCTCACTTTTGTTAAAAAACTAACTCACTCCTGCAGGTCATATGTAGGAATAGAAAATATATCGGATAATAAAAGTAAAAGTGAAAAAAAAATTTTAAGGACTATTTCTGAGTGTACCAAAAACAAATTTCAAACCTATTGTTGAATTAATTCGAGGTTCAATTTCATTGAAGGGGTCACCAATTGTTGGTTGGTGAATATTTCCCTTGTAGTCGAGGTCATCAAAATAGAATTTAAGAGAGAGTTAATGTTAAACCTGCATTTAAATGCAAATATAAATTAAAATAATTTAGTCGAGGAAATAAAGCACAACAACGTATACAATTTTTGGCTCAAGATAGATCGAGATGCCATTTTATGAATTATATTCTGGAAGGTATCTGGAAACTTTGTCAGCTTTTTGCTTCTAGTAGAAATCTTGAGCTGCATTTTTAAGTGTAAAACTGCATTTTTTTCAATGCGCTTTTTTACGTATAATAATATTCAATAAGTATCCACTGAAATTAGTCCAAATCGGTTACTCGAGAGTTTTTGGGGTCGCTGATCTTGATTCTGACGTCTGAATAGTGCTACAATACATCTGTGAACCCGTGAAACCAGGGTGTCAGGTCATCCTCAGGAAATGCTCGTCATTCTCTATAAAATGAAATAAAACTACTTTTTTTTTTTTGTATCTCTGATCACATATATTTCATTGAAATTATACCTGAAGTCCAGGATATCCTAGTTCCTAGTTACCTAGGTCATCTTCAAGACACTTCCTTAAAATGTTTTAAACATGCAACGTCACTTGTTATCTGGGGGGCTTAGGGATCGCTGATCACGATTCTGATGTCTGAATATTGCTAGAATCCACCTGCGAAACAGCATGACCTGCTTGTTACCTCATCTCTGAAAAATTTACGGTATAACTCGCTCTAAGCTCAAATTAAATTTGAAAACCAATTGTAACAAACGGTAATAAAATGCACCTTCATGTCGGTATATTAATCGTGATAAAACGCCTGAGCTATAATTTTATTTCTTCTCAAAAAACGCCCCAGAAAATTATCATCTTATCCACTTTGAAAATATTTATTGTCTCTTTGACTGCTGTCTGTTGATAATTGAGAATTTACGATAGAGGGTGGGTATCCATATATTTTTTTTGTTTTCGCCTTCCCCATGTCAGGAGTTGACTTTTGACTACATATAGTCCACGTCCTAGCTATGTTATCTTCAGTTATTCATATGACTTCACTGAGATCATATGCGCATTTTTTAAAAATATCGTGTGCTTTGATAAGAAATATCCTTTAATGAAATATATCTCAGTAATTTGATCAAGTTTTTCGTATTATTTTGATACTCAAATTGGAATTGTAAATTGGGGAAAAAAGTTATTTTCAATTCTGAAAAATAACTACGAATTGTTGAAAAATTGCGCATTGAAAAAATCGTGAAAAAATTTTGAATATTCAACTTGACAATCAAATTAGTAAATTATGTTTTTTTCTATTATCATGTTCATGATAATTTGTTGAATCATTTATAAAGATCATTATCACAATATTTTCATTTTCAATTAAAAAAATTTTGAAGACAATACATTATATTATTTTAATTTTGTAAAAAAACATATTATATATCTACACAACTTGTGGATTACCTCCAAGTGCATTTCATTACGATTTCAACAACAATATCGTGATCAGCGACCCTAATAATTTCTAGGTTCCAGGTTATTTCATTTAAGAGCGAATTATACCGTGAATTCTTCAGAGATGAGGTAACAAGCAGGTTACGATGTTCTTCCAGATGAATTATAGCATTATTGAAACATCAGAATAGTGATCAGCGATCTCAAAAACCCTTAGATAACAAGTGAAATTCATGTTCGAAACATTTTAAGGGAGTGTTCTGAAGGTGACCTAGATAACTAGGATATTCTGGACTCTAGGTATAAATTCAATGAAAAATATGTGATCAGAAATACAAAAGACCCCCGTATAAGAAGTTTTAGTTCATTTTAGAGAGAATTGACGAGCATTCCCTGAGGATGACCTGACACCCTTGTTACAAGGGTCCCCAGATGTATTGTAGTACTATTCAGGCATCAGAATCGTGATCACAGACCCCCCCGTAACCGATTCGGCCTAATATTAGTGGATATTTATTAAAAATTATACGTGAAAAAAGAGCATTGAAAAAAAAAGCATTTTTGCACTTAAAATGCAACCAAACATTTCTACTGAAAACAAAAAGCAAACAAAGTTTTCAGATTCCTTCCAGAATATAATACAAAAAATCGCATCTCGATCCATCTTGGAGCAAAAATTATCTAGCTGGAGGTCATTTTTGTCCTTCATTTCCTCGACTATTTACCCGGTTACACGTTCAGTAATTTCAGATCTTGATAAATCACGTATACATAAAATGAAGTCCAATGTTATATTGGTTCAAATAAGAGGAATATTTCTATCAGGTTCAAAGAGCATTTTCAGCATGTTCGTACTAATAACATTGCAAGTCCGACGTAGGAAACATAGCGGAAAGCCGTTTTTGGGTAAATTTGAAGCTATAGAAAAATGTATAGACGTAGATATCATTTATTGAATTTTGATTTATCTAACACTATCGCAAGCAATCCATTATTGCAAGATTTCGATAAACCTCATGTCAACTCCAAGAGCACGTAATTATTCATTTATACTAATAGAATTTTGACTACTTGGAATATTTGATATTTATTGCAGCCAAGAAGTACAATCAACACTTTCATTTATTAGAATTAGCGTAATGGCTGCTTTATTACTATTTGTAATTAACCCTTTCCCTAATTTGACCGTTAAGTATTTCGCTTTCTTTCGTAATTTTAGTTTAGATTCAGTTTACTTACGTCTTTGATAATGGATGCATCGCAGTAGAAAATTGTTTTGAGTAAATTATAATTTCGAGTAGGAAAAGTGTGATAGTGTAAACTTAATTATATTATATTACACTCCACAGTGGTACCGTATATAATAGTGGTAATTAACACTTAAATTGAAATTTATCTAAAGTATTACATTTTATTGTAATTTCAGACGCCCTTGGATGTAACTATGTCGAGAATGCGATGAAGTGTACCTCAGCATCTGTTAATTAAAATATAAACAAAATGATGTTCAGTTGTGCGTAAACGGACGTTGTAAGAAATTGTTATTATTAGATACGGTCTGATTGTTAATACAAAGGACGAACAGCAGCATACTATCATTGTGTAGGTACATTGCTTGAAATAATGAATAAGGTCATAATAAATACCAGTGATAAGAG
Source organism: Endomychus coccineus (assembly GCA_958510875.1). Classification (NCBI taxonomy): domain Eukaryota; kingdom Metazoa; phylum Arthropoda; class Insecta; order Coleoptera; family Endomychidae; genus Endomychus; species Endomychus coccineus. The sequence continues at coordinate 64,668,056 of OY294068.1, read as the reverse complement.
TTATGGTATCTCTCAAGTGTTACAATGTGAAGTTATGTAATATGCAATTGTTTTCATGCACATTAGGCTATTACAAATATTTATAACGAAGTAGTCCATAAACTTTGAACACTTTTGGTGCAAGCTTAATCTTTAAGTAGTTGTTATTGCACCATCCATCGTTTACGCCACAATTTATCCACACTAACACACACTTTTGATAATATTATTTTGAGTACTTTAGTGTAGATTAGTTCACTTGGATTCAGCAGCTAGGAAAACTGATATAAATTTTGTAGAATTCAAAATATATCAATTATTCATTACAATATCAATTAATTCATCGGAAGTAACGACATATATTTTCTTTATGCACTCTATAAGGATGGACCCAATATTTTCTTATTATTCGATAGAAATGTAGAATATTCATACTATGATTTATGTAACCTTTTAAACTGGTCGCGGATGAACGAATTATCAAAATTCATCTATAGTGGAGTCACTCTACGGAAAAATGAGGCGAGGTTCGTAAAAATTCGATAGAGGTTGGGGAGGTGGAAAAAGTTGTTTTTTGTGATAAGAGTAATGATATTCCAGAATTTTTACAAGCAATATTTGGTGGAACCATCCCAAAAATCCCAAAAACTGCTTTCTGGGCCTTTTTTTAGGTCAGTTTTGAAGTTTTAATTTTTTTCAACCCCTTAGACTTGTGACTGAGGTTTGGGAGTTGGACCCTTCTATTGTCCATGTTCAAGGAAGCTTTGGTTCAAATTTGGAGTGTTTGTAATAATTACTTCCCCTAGAATAGATATATATATATATATAAGTTCTTCGGGGTAAAAATTAAAATTGGGCTATTTTGAATTGGATGAAACTTGGTGTCAAAGTAGATCATGGTGACCGTAATAAGTGATCCAAAGATGAAGTCAAAATATCAAATAGTTTTGATAAAAATCCAAATTTGGGAGATTTGGCCCAAATTTCGAAGATGCCCCCCATTACGGCAAACAAATCGCAGAGTACTCTTTTTGGGCTCAAATTGAAGGTTATTTTATATAGTTTGACGTGGTATAACTTGTTTCATAAGATCAGCCCATTTATTGGCCATTTACGGCATACATATATGCGCGCGCAGATTACCCACCTTTATTGTATTATAATAGCATTTTATCACTATAATATTGTTCTTAGAGTATAGATATGGCTTTTTTTGCATATCTATGTGAGAAAACATATACATTATTCATTTGAGGTCCGCTTGTGACATAGTGACATTTTTTTTACTACACATATTAATTATTATAGAATATATAGGTACATAATACATCACCTGGGCTTTTTCTAATTCAAGACGAGACAAAAATTTACTTCTGATGATGTGGACCACGCCTACCAATATTATCAGATAAAAATTATTTTTATAAAACAATGACAGGTAAAAATATTGTGTATCTTATGATGTTTTTTTTTTGTATTTTTCTGTTTTAAGAGAATGTCCGATTTTCCGATCTAATAATGTCTAATCTATAAGTTTAATCGGCTGTTAATAATTTCAACGTTATTAAATTCAATAATCTCATCAAATTAACTTATAAATATTCAAAAAAAAATTAACTATGAGGTAATAATAAAAGTTCAATTGGAGATCAGGTAGATGAATAAATATAAATAGGTTGGTTATTAAAAAAACAGTACTATATATGTAATTAGTTATTATATTTATTATTACATGTATGATTTTTTGACTCCATTATTGGTATTTTCTTTTTCTGCTTGTTGTACTGAATGTTGTAGGGTACATAGACAGTCGGTTCTAGGATTTTCGTTCAGTACTATTTGTGGCCCTGAGAAGGGCCGATGATACTCTCGTTGTACGAATTCATTTATGCTTCCTTTTCGGTTTTCTTGGGCAGCAATATTGCTTGAATGTTAGGCAAGACTCCGATTTGAGCGATTGTCACACCTGACAATAGCTTGTTCAATTCTTCGTCGTTGCGGATGGACAATTGCAGATGACGGGGGATGATTCTTGTTTTTTTATTGTCCCGGGCTTCGTTTTCGTCTAATTCCAAAACTTCGGCTGTCAAATATTGCATCACTATTACCTGGTATTGTTTAGAATGAAAGTGAAAGATATTTTTTACTGAAATGCGTGGTCCACAACATCATCAGATATACTAAAAGACATCATGAGAATAACGTTTTTTTTTTAAATATTTTATAAATTAATTTGATGAGATTATTGAATTTAATAACGTTAAAATTTTTAACAGCCGATTAAAATTATAGATTAGAAATTATTAGATTGAAAAATCGGACATCCTCTTGAAACATAGAAAAATACAGAAAAAGAAAACATCAGGTGATGTTGTATATACCTATATATTCTATAATATGTGTAGTAAAAAAAATGTCACTATGTCACAAGCGAACCTCAAATAAATAATGTATATGTTTTCTCACATAGATATACAAAAGAAGCCATATCTATACTCTAAGAACAATATTATAGTGATAAAATGCTATTATAATACGATTACAATAAAGGTGGGAAATCTGCGCGCGCATATATATATGCCGTAAATGGCCAAGAAATGGGCTGATCTTATAAAACAAGTTATACCTTGTTAAACTATATAAAATAACCTACAATTTGAGACCAAAAAAAGTACTCTGCGATTTGTTTGCCGTAATGGGGGGCATCAGGAATACTATCAATACGTTAAAATGAATATAGAAAGAATGCATAATTAATTCAATAAATACAGATTCAATCATTCAAACGAATTGGGATTAGTAGTTTTATCAGATCAGTAGATACGGTATATGAGAATCAAATGAAGGTAAGCGCACAAAGAGGAAGGTCCTTAAAAAGTATTGAAGTGCAAAATACAGCAATAGTAAAAGAATAGAAAAATAAACTGAAGTAAACAGAATTAATTTGAGTAAGTTGGAATTATGGTCAGATTGATTCAAATAACACACAGAAGTAAACAGGAAAGACAGAAAAAATTAATATAGTTGAGTTGAGAAATTTTAGTAAATTCAGGGATCGCACCATCGCACCACAGCACCATTAAGCCAAGAACCAGGTAAGGTAAAAAAAATTATTACGAGTTAACTAGTTGTAAATAATATAATACACAATATACATAGATTGCAGCGAGACAAGAATGAAACAAACCAGAAGACAAGGATAATCAAGAAGAAAATCGACAATCGTTTAGAACTAATTTCAAATTTTGTTTAATTTATAGATTTTAATTAATCTTCTGTGTTTTAGCTAACAGCTAATAAAAACAGGAGATAGTTTGTTCTAGTGTCGAGTTAACGAGTAACAGGAGAAGCTGCAATGGTAAGCGATTTAAAAAGTTTCAATAGAGTCGAAGGAGTTAGAGGATCCCATAGCGAAGAGTAGGCAGTACCGGATTCAGGCCAAATTTGAAGAGGAAACGTAACAAATTATTTGGTTTAATTTTATTTTAATACACGTGATTTATTCTTTATGTTCTAATAATTCCAATATGGCGGAACCGTAGCTAGGATTGCGAGGACGAACAACGGAGTTCACAGGAACACCTGTCCGAGTAGAACCATGATTGGATCCTAGGACTCATCCAGAAACTAGCTGTAGGACCATCTAGGTACTTTAGAAGAGAGCCACGTCGGAAGGAACAATTCACCTGTCAAGTTATCGTCGAGTCAACCCATTTCATAGGCAACAAATGGACCAACGACGCCGGGAATCAAGCAATCGGAAAACATGATCGAATGGTACGCAAATATCAAGGACGAAAAGTCAGTTTTACGCGGGACATATATTCAAAAGAGGACATATAATCGTTCCAACGCGGTTTTCCTGGATGGAATCGAAAATTTAGTGAAAGTTAATACAAAACCTATCGAATCAATGACAGAAGAAGTCCAGGGTTTCATTAGAAGAACGGGAAATAATTTTGTCTATTTAGGGATTCAACTATACATGATGGTGCATCAGGAGCTACATAACTGGGGCAGCCACGAACTATTTCACACTGAGGAGAGAAGCCTAGGACCATACAAAACGCAAGAAATATGTGGGGCCAATCGATGACAAGTAGTGAAAAATACTTATATAATCTTTATAAATCCAATGTAAATTCACCAGATGAGGACAAAATGGGAGAAGAAAAACAAGAGAAACAGGTAGCAGTCGAAATAGAAGAAGTACATACAGACAAACAACTGTGCTGTATGCCCAAATTCCCAGAGCTCCATCTACAAGCAATATATTTACACATTCCAATGTGAAAATAATGAAGACAGCGAAATTTGTAATTTTTATTCCGTTTTTTTTACGGGTCTCTGTTATTGTTTAATTGAATCATTTATTTCCGCCCTGACTCATATGATTCTCTTCAATAAGGAAGGTAATGTAATAAAGGTTTAGTACAGGTCATTTCCAATATTCAAAAGAAAATAGATTTTTGAAAATCAAAATTTGAACATGAACCAATAGGGCTTGTCAGATGTTTTCTGCTCAGTATCAATAACAAATGTAGCATAAGATAAATAAAAGAATTTCTAAAATAAATATAAGACAATTCACCACCCAAGGAGGGTGATATGATATCATAGCTGGCACGGTTAGGATGGTTTCAATAATTTCACAAGAGATTCTTGTTCTAAAGGAAATGATACACCTGCCAAGATGGATAACCAATATAGAACGGAAAACGAATGTAAGCTATGATACATTTTAATGTTAACTGTCTGGAGATGCTTAGGTATCGGGTTCCAGACCCGCTCTAGATCTCAATAGGGAAGTTTTATAAGTCTCTCTTTCATAAGTTACATAATTAATTAAAATGTATCACACGTTAATCGGGACTTCACGTAGTATTTAATGATCAAAATTCTAATTAAATATGGTCTTGTTTATGGTTGAAATGATTAGTAAAGAAGGAATTCGTTAGTATTATTTAGAAAACGACAGATAAGTTTAGAAATCCGCACAGGAAACATTCTGAATGAGAGGTCTCAAAATATAGAGAAAAAATTATAAACTATTATACTGCTTATTGGTTTAACTATTCATTCAAATTTACTAGAAATATCATTTGTACAAAATTAGAAGCAGAATCACTAAGTAGAATTATTGGTTAAATAATTCTGGGATCCTTCCTCTAATTGTAGATTCGTTTTTAAGGAAAAGGACGCTTTATAAATATTAACCGAAATGCAAAAAACCTTCAGTTATATAGAATTATTCCTTTGAGAAATCACCTGATACTCAGTCAATTTCAATCAATTTAACTCAATAGTTTCTTCAGAGTGCTTTTGGTAAGAAGGGTGGATTTCGATAAATCAGAGTTGTTTTAGATTTTCAATCAAAGTTTGTTGTTCTCAGTTTTGATTCAAATTCAACTTTAAGCTCAATAATACATTCAAACTAGTTCATTTTGTTTTGATCCCCTAGGTTCATCCTCGTTGGGAAATCAATTTAATACTCCCAGTTTTATTCCTCCTTTAGTTAATTCATTTTATCTAGGTTTGTTTTATTTGGGTTCAGGTTTTGCTCTTATTTTTTATTCTTATTAGTTATAAATTCAATTATAATGTTCTTTCAGTATATATTGTCATAATCATTGTTTTCAGATTATTAATTTAATTGCTATTTTTATTATTAAACTTTATTGTTGTTGTTGAATACTAGTTTATCTGGTTAATATTAGCGATTACTCTTCCACTTACGTTCCGGTATGTTAAATCTTAAGTGTCTTGTGAAATAAAAGGGTAAGTGTCGATGATATTTTTCAAGTTTGTGGCTAATCAATGATTGGGATCAAAATCCAACGTGTCATGGTTCTCAAACTTAAATGCCATACTGGAAATAAATAAGTAGATTGAAGAATAGGAACAATATGAATTCCTTAAGTAGAGTTTCATCAAGAGTTGCAAACCGATTTGAGGATATTTCATTTTCAATAAATTTGTTAATGTTCCAAACAAAACTGTTTGTTCTGAGCTGGACAGCATTCCAAACAGAGATGTGAGTATTCGGTTCTCGTGAACGCCGACTGCATTTGTCTACATGAGCTCTATCTTGGAAGTGGATAGACTTTCTATGGATAGACCATTATAGTAACCTACAAATCCATTAAAATTAATCAGTCGACATCAAAGGATGACAGCGACATTGTAGGCCATTCGGTGGACAGTTGTTTCTTCGAGAATACCGGTTTCAGTTCATTGTAGATTTTTATAGGTTTGTTATGAACAATGTATTATTACAAACTTTTCGAACACATCAAAATTGTAATTAAGATTGAACGTATTCCAGATCCGAATTCTTTGAGATCAAAAAAGTTAAATTATCTATATCTGTTCAATTCTTATGAACAAAATAAGGTTAACAAATTTTTTTTTCGGAAGCTAAACGTCATTTTGTCATCTCGTTCCGGTCTATCGGTGCCTTCTACACCATAAAATATGCCATATTTTTTCATTTCGATTTCTTTATTATTTTTAACTTGTTATTAAAAATAGGCTAATTTGTTTATTAATAAATAATAATTATCTGTGCAAACCTTTTGTAACCCTGTATATAGTTAATACCCACCATAATAACGATTTTTCTTCAATTCATCTCTATTTATAAGTAAATGAAATATATCGACAATGAAATGTATTAAAACGGGAACTGAATATAACTTTTCTTTTGTTTATTGGAAAACTTTTAGGCTTCACATTGGCGTAAAGTTTGATTGAAGAATGATATAATGAACAATTTATGGCCAAAAACACAAATATACTAGTATTTTCGACTACGGTGGTCCGATCGAGATTTACTTGGGCTGAGCATTTTTCTTTTTAAAATTCCTATAAATGCACTAAGCCCCATTTCGATACAACATTTCGTTCCTGAGATATTCCATCTTTTATTTAATAATTTCCAATAAATTGTTAATAAATAGAGATGAAGTGGGAAAAATCGTTAATATTTAAGAGTTACGAAAGGTGCGGTCACCAAAAAGCTTACCCAAAAAATGATGTTTGTTAATAAACAAATTAGTCTATTTTTAATAACGAGTGAACAATAGTGAAGATATCGAAATAAAAAATAGACATTATATGGTGAAAAAGGAACCGATGAACCAGAGCGAAATGTCAAAATTCAGTTCAGCTTCCGAGAAAAAATAATTAGTTACTTAAGAACTTTATTTTGTTTTTAACGTTTAAACGTTCTTAGATCATTTAACTTTTCTGGTCTGAAACGACGCGGATTCAAAATACCTTCTGAATTCTGATTTTGTTGTGTGCGACAAACTGTTTTTATCTTAGAGGTACAAAACGAAAAATTTTCAATTAGACATTAGTTATAACAAGAAGATAACATTTTAGAGATTCGGTTATAGAAAATTTGTTGTTCAGTGAATTTTTTTCTACAAGAATCGACAATAAACTGAAACCGGTTTTCTTCAAAGAAAAAAAACTGCCCACCGAATGATCTATTGGGACACAAAGATGATAAAGATCAAAATTCTGGCAACGTTGCTCTCTCAACAGCCACTAGAAATTGTAGAGGACGCTATGATACATGTACCAATCGCCGAGTTTATAGGCACCATTTCTCTCTACAATCGGCCAGATAGTTAGCGTACCGCACAGTGCGCGAAACAAAGCGAATAACGTCGAGTATTTGTTTTGGGCACATCTTAGCCCTTTACGAACGATACCTCAACTACCATTCTACTAACAGTACTTTTCTCTTCTGAACTCGTCGGCTACGCAGATAGATGTAACAATAGAGAGCGCTAGTCCCATAAAAGCTTATGTTAATCGAGTGACCGGGATTGAGTAGTAACCGATTTCTCCCCTCCAACAAATTTTTTTCTCCCGAACTCTATGCGCGGCATTCACAATTCGTTCTTTCGACGTCGAGTCTTCCGCTAGTGTAGTTCGTACAGTATGGCATGGAAAGCTTGGTAACTCATTCATCCCCACTCCGCGGCTCTAAATTCATTAAGTCCGGTCACTAATATATCCTTTAGCGCTCTCTATTCTTACATCTCTCTGCGGCTACGCTATTTACGGATTTAAAATTTGGACATGGTATGTATAATCGATGCTTGGTTTTAGTTCAAATGAACCTTTATTCATTTTTCAAATGGAACTTGTACTAATCTGGTGGATCATTTATTGAATGTTAAACAGTTCCCATTGGTTGATCATTCCTAAGAAATGTATGAGGGAAATACTCATTAATATTCATCCAATAAGTTTGATAACGAGTAATTTTCTAATAAAGCTACCTGACTTTGAAGCAGCAGCTATTTATTATTATTATTTAGCTAAGATAATAGAGAGAAGGTAGCGAGTCAGTGAAGCGATAAGCGAAACCGGTGCCATACATGATTTCGCAAGTCGACCTGAATGGCTGGCAGGACAAGGTTGGCAGCACTGACCACGGGTCGACGGGTCAACTCCGGAATGCCTCTCGCCTCCAACACTTGATTTCATCCATATAAATCAAACTATTCTATTTTTAGTTTGGAATAAATCGTGATATTATCGACCGCCTCCTGTCTAACATTATTGTTTTATTAACCATCTGTTTTGAACCGTTCCGTCGTGACTATCAAAGGTTGCCCTTGTTTTCAATCGGATAACACGAAAATGAAAAACTACATAATTTGATTTTGAATTATACTCTCACCAAGAGTGAATGAGCATTGACGATGTATACTTTTACAACCCAGTAAGCTATTGTTGTTCATACATTGGTCACTTATGGGACTAAAAATCTCCTCACTTTCGATGTCAATTATCTGTTATTTCATAATTTCGTTGAAGAATAATTATTCGTTTTTAAAGTGGGATGCGTGATGTCATTACTGATTCGATGGAAGCATAAAATCAATAAATAGGATTTTTTAGTAAAATTCGAATAACACAACTAACTGCGTAATAATCACCCTTATTCACTAAAAATACTTACAAAGTACTGAAGACCTTTCAGCTACCAAGTGGCCATCATCAGAGTGAACTAAATTAGAAAACAAAATGTGGATGTTCAAATACTATTTGGGGTTAATAGAGGGCAAAGTGAAAAGTCCCTGAAAAATTAAACAAGAAATAATTTATTTGGTCAAAACACTTCGACTAAAGTTTTTCTAATTTTGCGATCCCCTCCAAATAATACGACTTCGGCAATCCTTAATAGACGTTTGTTTCTTTTTCCGCCGAGCCATTTCTTTAAGTTTGGAAACAGATAAAAATCGCAGGGGCCAAATCTGGAGAATATTATATGTATCAGTTTTAAATAAAATTTCGCCTCAACAGCATTGATTGATGAGAAAGAGATCAGTTATTACTTATTAGCAATCTATATGAGATTACCCAATTCATATCTGAAGAACTAGATGATAAAGGTCAAGTTTATGTTGTATAGATTTTGCTAAAGCATTCGATAATGTCTAAGTATATCACATTCTCCTTTACATGCTGTCTTGAGGAATTGGTTTCCTCAATAACCTTCTAAGTTTTTCAAAATTCTTAGCTACATAGCCGTAAATAAAAAATAGGACTCACATTTATGAGTCAAGGCAATATGTTGCAATGTCAGGTTGTCAGGTGTACATCAGGGTACAAACATAGAGTCATTATTATTTCATTTATTCATCAATAATAAACTACAACACGTGGATACACTATAACACTATAAATATTTCAATATTAAATTTAGCTTGAGAAAGTTGAGGAATTTCTAAAATGAATATAAGACAATTCACACTCGCTTTAAGCAGGGTGATATGATACCATAGCTGATAGGGTCAAGAGGTTTACAATAAGTTCACAAAAGTTTGGTAATAAAGGATATAATGAACCTGTAAAAACAATAACCGATATAGGACGAGAAGCTAATGGTTAGCTACATGATAAATCTTAATGTTTATTATTTGGATATGTTTTATGTACATTCAAATCAGCTGGAGTTAGTCTCTTGAGAAATCACGTGACACTTAATTTCAATTAATTCAACTTGATAGTTTCTTCAGATTGTTTTTGGTAAGAAGGGTGGATTTCGCTAAATCGGAGTTGTTTTAGATTTTACATCAAAGTTGTTGTTCTCAGTATTTATTCAAGTTAAGTTCAATAATACTTTCAAATCATTTCATTCATTTTCGATCCCCTAGGTTGGATATCAATTTAATAATCTTAGTTTTATTTCTCTTTCAGTTAATTTAGATTATCTAGGTATTTTATTTGAGTATATATTTTGATCTTAGTTCTTATTCTTAATACTCATAAAGTTGATTATAAGATTCTTTTATTATCTTTAATTATCATACATTCTTTTATTATTATCATTATATTTAATTGTTATTTTTATTATTAAATTTTATTGTTGTTGTTGAGTACGGGTTTATTTGATTGATATCAGCGTTTACCCCTCTCACTTATTTTCCAGTGTGTTAAAATCTAAAGTTTCTTGTGAAAGAAAAGGGTAAGTGTTAATTATATTTTCACGTTTGTTCTGGCTAATCAATGATTGGGATCAAACTCCAACGTGTCATGGTGCTCTACATTAAATGGCCACACTGTTAATAGATAAATAGATTGAGGATTGGGAATAATTTAAATTTCTTAAGTGAAGTTTTATAGAGATTCATCAATAGAGTACCATATTACAACACCAAGATCATTTTTTTTTGTATTCGGTTGAATGTAATTAAATGCAAAACTATATATCTTGTTATCGTCTCTAAATAAAATGATGTATTTGTCAAGTAATAATCAAAATTGTACATATCGTTCATTATGGCTGTTTGTTTAATCTAGCAAATCATCCACGTGGTTCCTGGTAATCTTGAAATGACATTCTCCATAATTTGATCTGGGTGGACATAAATGAAGCAAAATTCCTCAGTCACTGCTTTATGAGAGTGAACTTTTGAGGTTGAGTCAATCATTTAGAAACGACGAGATCACTATTCTGAATTTCATAACTCTAACCAGTGAACTAATAACTAGATATTCTCTTCCCGATTTCAATATTGTAGTTTAATAAATTGTATTTCTCTGCTTAACAGATTCCTGTAATTCATTATTCTGTTCAATACTTCATTTCGTTTATAAATTCAAATACACATTTTGCGTAGATAATATAATCAATTGTGAGATTATTTTGATTGTTCCTACTGATTTTGTTATTTGTTCCTCGAACTTGAGGCCCAAATAGTGCTCGAATTGCTTGTATTTCAGGGTTTGAGCGATCGTGACGTATCCTTCCTTTTTCCTGTGCCGCATTGCGAACGAATCATTGGTAGGGGCAATTTTTCAATGCTCATCCAAGCTTAAGGACCGTAACATTTTTTGTTGGAACAACCAAATTTTCATGGTCAACTGTTTGTGATATATTCTCAAAAAAATAATTGCATGTTATTATGCAAAGTGAATAAAAATATATTTTGTGTTAGAATCATACGGTACGCAAAGTTTTTGGTTCTCCAGTAGAACGCTGGAAAGTTCCACTGATGATGTTCATGAGAGGAGCGAGACAGTTGTTTGGAACTAATAGACGTGTTATCGCAGTTCAACCTGGAGAACCAAAACTCTGTGAATTGCTAGTACCTACCTACTTACTTTAGAAACAATGCACAAACAATGCTTAATTGTATATTATTATAGGTTTCCACAATCCCAGAAAAACATCAAAATGAATACATTTTTAGTAATGAATTCGCTTATCAAATAACGAGAAGCAAGTGAATGGCAAAAAGAAATATGTTTCAGAAGATTCATTTTCGAGTCTATAGTATTGATCTGTATTATTTTTCAAATTGCGATGTTGAAGTGAGTGTTATTATCAAAACAAACGTGCAAAATATACCGGATTATCAAAATATTCAAATCAACGCATGATTTCCCAATCCACTCTCAATAATCTCATAATATCTTCAATAATATAATATTCGACAAATATTCAATTTGAGCCCATTTTTTTGAGGCATCATATAAAAATGCGTTTTTTACGTGATTGAATTCACCGGTTAGTTGAACGAAAACCGAGTGAAATGTGACAGAAAATATTTTTGAGAACATTCAATTTGGTTACATCTCGTATAATTTGTAAACGAGAAAAAGCGTATACGTTTAAATCGATATCAGTATTCTTGCTGTTGTAACCTGAGGTTATGTACAACCTCATTTAAATAATAAATAAGTATCACTTGACTGCTTCAAACACTTTTATCGAACATATCAGCTAAGTATTCTGGTTGTGGCTTATTCTTGGGTATACGTAGATTGAGTCCGGCATCTATTAATAATTGCCTTTCTATATAGGCAAATTCTTTCTTTTCAAGGTCCCATGTATGTATCTGGTTGTCAGGTCATATAATTAGCATGTGGTACCTATGCTGCCTAGGCGAACCATTATGTACGCAATTGCTCGAACAATTACCAATAATGATTGTTTGTTGTACCCCCGTTGCTAAACTAACATAACCTAACTTTGTTGATATTGAATGCAAATGTTGTAATCGCGCTAATCTTAACGCTTTCATAATAACCAATAATGATTGTTTATTGTGCATCATTTGTTTGTAACCTAACCTCATCTAACCTGACTTAGCCTAACCTAACCTAACTCAACCTAATCTAACCTAAAATACTAACCTAACTTTGTTGAAATATATTGAAAATATTGTGATTGCACTTATCTTAACACTCTCATAATAACCAATAATGATTGTTTATTGTACTACCTTTGCTTCTAAGCTAACCTTACCTAACGTAATTATTCTAATCTACTTTTTTGTAATAGAATGTAAATATTGTAATCGCGCTAATCTTAACACTCTCAATTCTAAGAATACTCTGAGATTTATATTGAAACCCAGGACTCAATTTACGTAATATAATTTCATCAGTGGGACTCAATTTACTTAGAATTATTTTATCAGAGGGACATTTACGTGGGAATATAGAAATGGAACTCAATTTACGTTTTCCGATTCATTTGTATCCAGCCATACTGTAGTGTTGCCCAAATGCAAGAACAACGAGACTTAGCCAGTCTTGGTCTTGGTCTTGCGCCAATACACCTGGTCTTGGTCTTGGTCTTGGTATTGCGCTCCCAGTCTTGGTCTTGGTCTTGGTCTTGCAGCAAGAGTCTCGCAAGTCTCGCAAGTCTCGCAATTACCTATTAGTGTTTCCGTTTTTCATTTTTATTCAACCTTCTTATGTTATTTCGAAAAACTCATCAAATTTGCTTTTAGGTCTTTCAGATCTATAACTCCAACTCTCACTACTCCGACTAGAACTATTTGAATCTTCGTCACTCACGTCAAATTGTAAACGTGTTAAGTTTTCCGAGAACAACAAGGATTAGAGTAAAATCAATTATCACATTAGACTCGAAGCAAAGCTCAATTGGGAATGATTGGAATTGAAATAAATACTATTACTTATAGTCCATTCGATTAGATAGTGTCGCCTTGTACCGCGCCGCCTTGGCACGTGCCGGCTCTCATTATAGGATGCCGTCGCAAATCAAAGGATGCCGCATGCGGCGTACAGACGCATGACATTGTAGCGTCCTGCTTTTCGCTCTTATACCTACCTAATTATTATAAGTTAGATTTCAATTTAGTTTGTAAGATCTCTTTTTCGGCCTGTAACTTTTGAAATATTAAGAAAATAAATATTTTCTCGGTAACATACTACATATAATTTTGTTACGCTTTATTCTATATAGTTTATTTTTCGTTTTCATTATTTTCATATTTTTATTTATTTTCATACTATATTTGATATATTATTTTTTATTTACTTATTCGGACTGCGTAAATTCCCCCTTCAACGAAAATGCACTGATATAGTCATTCATCTGTACTTTACGTCTTCCTGTTTTCTGCCTATTTTCTTCCTCTAAATTGTATGTACTAGTACTTTCTTTTATTTTGTTTCGTTTGTTTTCTATGTGTTAATTTCTTGTATTATAAATTAAGCCTGTTCGCTCCCTAAAACGACACTCAGTCCTAACTGCAAGACGCAAGAGTCTCGCAGGCTTAGTCTTGTACTTGCTCGAATCTTGCACGGTCAGTCTTGGTCTTGCTAAAATTACGCGGTCTTGGTCTTGGTCTTGCAAAAATGCAAGAACAAGACCAAGATCGCAAGACCAAGACCGATTTTGGGCAACACTACCTACTAGGGTTTCAAGAATGTGTTATTATATTGTATATTATTTCTACATGATACCATTCTCATACATCTCATTTTTTTTGGGCGCAATTGTCCCTTCAAATATTACAGCACTATGATCCACAACGATGAAGGACTGTTCTTCTAAATGCAGTGAAAGTTTAAATGTAAACCAATGCAAGAAGATGTTTTGATTCATTTCAACACGATAATCGATATCCTTTGTTTTCAAAGAAAATAGTAGTTATGTACCAGCAATAAAATTTGTTGTACAACCAGCAGTACGATGTACGCCATCAGCTTCCATTGTTTTCACAGTTTCAGTCCTAGAATCTTGGCAAGAATGACAGTATCTACCATCTTTGGAAATCCATGTTTCGTCGAGGTAAACGTGGATCATCCTTACTGATGTATTTGAAAGCCATGTTCCGAGGTTTTACCAATTTAACATACTTCACGTTCCAGAAGTTTGAAGTTATATGGTCCTTGTTAATGTAATCACAAATAACATTCCGAAACGAGCTGATCAAAATCTTCTCAATGTACTCACTACTCAAGTCCGTTGCCGTTTCCTCCTTAGACTTGACAATATTCCACCTAATCTTCAATGTAACCTATTGATGATGATGACCTGTTGATTTTATGACTTGTTCGCTGGCACAATGATATGACGTCACGGATCTAGGTCTGCCATTGCTGTCAGATTGAAGCATGTTTTCAAGGTTTTTGAATACAACTACCCATTCGATAATAAACTGTAATTTTAAATGTAATTCACAACCTGTTGTGGTGCCTACCAAATATGTGATGAAAAATGAAGTAGGTACCTATTGGTTCTGCTTGTATCGAATCCAAATTCAATAGTTAATTCAAAAGATATATATTTTGCTATTGAATCACATTAAACAGTAAATGGCAAGAGCTAATATTCTGCAGAAGGTTCAACAATGTTATAAAAAATGCTCTTGATATTTATGGAAACTTATCTTTCTGCTTCAAGGCAATATTATTTTTCTCCAAATGACATTAAAAGCGGCCTTATAATGACACTTGGCAGGCTTAGAAGTTGTACTTTTAATGCCTAGGCAGAAAAAGTCCACTTTTACTGCCTAGGCAGAAAAAGTTCGTTGCTAGGCAACCTTCCAAGTAATAATTTAAATCAAACTGGTTATTAAAATTGACAATGACATTAAGAAAACTCAAAATGATGCTGATGATAATAAACTGGTTTTATTGCATTAAAACTACAAACTACAACACGAAATTTTTATTTATTAGATATATTTATGGTCAATTGTGAACAATTATTTAATACAATTGAACTCTGTCCACTTCCCTCCTTTCCAGTAAAATTAACAACTTTAGTATCCACACTTGATACTCCGGAAACGCCAGAAAATATTTTATTGCCGATGTTCGACTTATTGGCTAGCGAGTCCTCAATATAGCCCTCCGCGACAGCGAAAGACTTCCATCCTCCATGTTGCTTCAACATTGTTATGTCCCCACCAGAATGCACCAGCAACGTGGCCGAAGTTCTGCGAAAGCAGTGCCCGGTATACTCTTTCGCATGGGATAGTCCCAGAAGAGTAGCAATTTCTTCTGGCATTTTACCGAATTTGTGAATGCCAATGAATTGATGATGTGCTTTACCGTTCGCATATTTATAGAAGACACGCCGTTTATTTAAATTCGAGGGTCTGGAGGCTGCATATTTTCTGTAAACGCTTAAATATTCCGTTACTACAAAAGATCTTGATCTTTTGGTCTTAGTATTTGGTAGCATAATTAGCAATTTGTCGCCCATATCATTTATATCATCTATTTTCATTTGCAAAAGCTCATCACATCTACAAGCCCCAGCGACTGCAACAATAATTACAACCTAAAATATAAATTGCAAATTAGTTCTTTAATCCATAATAGATCATTTTCAATATATTCCTACCTTCGTACACAAATACAGTTCATCTGGGGCATCTGATAAAAGTTTCTCGATTTCTTCTCTTTGAAAAACTCGGGATTTTTTTGCATGGAAACCGTCTGACTGGCGTTTCAAAAAAGCCCGTAACTTCTGGTATTTTGCCAAATCAATGTTATTTTTTATGTTCAGGGTAGCTTTCAACATCGAATAGGTAGACCATAACGTGGAAGGCTTCATTTTCTTTGAAAGATCGGAAAAATAGACAATCAGCACATTTTCAGAGAAAGATCCTATATCTTTCTTCTGTCTATATTCCATGAATCTGCTGTATGTGAGTTCATATACAGTTCTTGATTTTTCCGGTAAAAGGTTAAATTCCACATCTCGCGCCTGGTCTCTTATCTCAGGTGGTGTTAATTGCATCAATTCATCCTCACTTTGCAGTAAATCCATTTCTAACATGACAACTTTCCAAAATTGACAATGACAAAGTAAACAGTAAACAAACATATTCAACAAACGTCATCAGCGGTAAACATAGTAACGCAGGGCCCAGTTACCTTTAATAAAATAATTTAGTTATTTGGATATTGATAATGAAACGCAATTTAAATATGAAAAAGTCGATTTTGCGTGGAATTGGAACAAATTTGAAGAAAAAATTATATGTTTCACACGGCAGAAAAGCAGATTTAATGCCTTGGCTGGTTTCACACCAGCCGCGGCATTAAATCTTGTGCTTTTATGCCTAGTAAAACAAATATCTATTATCCCTATTGTGATTTTGAAGCTAATTAAGAAAATGGAAGATTAATTTCAATTATTGAATTTCAAAATAAATGTATTGAGATAATAATAAAAGCAATAAGAACACGAAAATTTCAAAGGTCAAACAAGGTAAATTTCGACACAATGATAAATGTGTTGCCTGTTCTGAATTAAAACATACAGCTGAGTTAGTTGGAGTAATACTAATTCGAATGAACTAAAGGCCAACAAGCCATAGATAAAAATTAATGTAATTTACGACAACATATTGATAATAAACAGAAAAATGCACATATCAATAATGTATGAAACAAAAATCCGAACGTTATAATTTGTACTAATAAAAATGAATCTGGCCTGAGACAAGCTGATACATTAGCATTACTGAATATTCATAATCTCCACTCCAATACTGAGGAAAATGAAGTCATTCAATATCTGAAACCCATATGCCCTCAAATACGATGTGCAAATTGAAATCAAGATTTCTTGACTCAAATTCATCCTTCAACATAACAATACCATTTGAAAAACTGGATGAAATCAATAACGCAAAATTTCGGCCTTATAATGTTAAAACAATCAGGTTTTTCAAAAAATGAGTCACTCAAACAGGAAAACCTAGATCATAGTATGACTATTGAGTTGCAAATAAGGCGAATAAACACGATAAAATGGAATTTTTCCTATAACTTCAACGACCACATGTACAGGGTGTCCCATTTTAGGTACTTTTGCGGGGTATCTCCTTTATTTTTGAAGATAGAGAGTTGCGGTTTTCGCGACACTGTGCTACTTTTTCGTAAAACTCAAGATGACGTCAACAGAATTTTCATACTTATCGAGAAGGTAAAATAACATTCTAATAGTTTTTTTTCCGTAGAATGCAGTGGTGTAGATAACTTTTGTTACATATTTACTGTTTTTGAGTTATAAGGCAAACTTATGTTTTTTTAAATGGAACATCCTGTATATTTATAGACTATAAAATTTGTCTTTTTTTTACCTTTTCAAAAATATATGATAGTATAAAATTTTTTTCAGAAACACGCAAATATTTGACAATTTTCAGAAATTAAATACATATTTTAATAGTAGGCCATTGATATTGTTTATGACAAGAAACAGAAATAAACGTCAAATCTCTATCGCATTTAAGCTGTTTATTTTCGTTCTTTTGGTATCATTATTCAATAGATATTTATCAATTTTTCCGAATAATGGCAGTTTACGAAAATTATGAGAAATATGATATGATGGTATGTTTTATACAGAGTAATGAAAATTCTGAAGAAGCTTCGGAATTATACTTCCAAAGGTGAGTAAGCTATTATGGCTATGAAAATCTCTATTATCATTTAAATTTTTGCTTGTTAGATATCCAGAAAGAAGGCAACCGTTTTTTGGGATATTTGCCCGTTTAAAAGCAAATTTAGTTGAGCACGGATCATTTGTTCACCCGCGCCCTAAAACATACAACAAAGAGAACAGGGAAAGAAAAGAGATATATACTTTAGGATATATAGAAGCAACACCTTCGTCCTCATGTAGAAAAATTGAGAAGGAAATTGGTGTGCCAAAAACTAACGCTCAGAGGATCTTGAAGAAATATAAGTATCATCCATACAAATTTAATATACTACAACATTTGCATCCTGGCGATGCCGAGCGCCGGGCACTGTTTTACCAGTGGTATTTGCAACAAATCGATGCTAACGATTCATTTGGCAGACTTGTTATCTGGTCAGACGAATGCTTTATTTCAAGTGCTGGCATTTTCAATCGTCACAATACCAGGAACTGGCGTAGTGAAAATCTGCATTTAATGTTTGAAAGGGCACAACAAGGACGCTTTGGAGTTGGGGTTTCATGTTTTATTTTGGGTAGACATATAGTTTATAGGATTTTTGAAGGAGGTCTTACAGCACGTAAATACCTAGAAATTCTTGAGGAAGTTATTCCAGAACTGCTCGAAAACATTCCATTAGCCCAGTATACTGATGTTTACCTACAGCAAGATGGTGCCCCAAGTCATAACTCTAGGCTCTTAAGGGCCTTTCTAAATAATAACTTCCCTCAAAGATGGATAGGTACCAACGGACCTGTCAGATGGCCTCCACGATCACCAGATCTCTCAATTTTAGATTTTCTTTTTATGGGGCTATATACAAAATGAAGTATATAAAACTCGATATGACGGCATTGCAGAACTTCGAGAGGCAATTCATTTAGCTTTTCGAAATCTGCGAATGAGAACAATGGTTCTTTTGAACGCTATTCAAAGAATCTCGAAGATGTGCCAATTTTGCATTAGAGAAAATGGTGGTCAATTTGAACATCACATTTAATTTTCTTTTAATAATGTTATTTTTTTGTGTTTTTGTTATATTGTCACTTTACGCCACAAAACTGTTGTTACAAACTTACTGTTAGAAAAAAGATCTATGGGAATTTTTTTTAATAGATACCTATATACAAGGTATCCAATTATTTGTTAGTAATATGTAAGTTGCACTTGTTTATTATTGTTATCCATAGCCTACTATTAAAATATGTATTTAATTTCTGAAAATTGTCAATTATTTGCGTGTTTCTGAAAAAAGTTTATACTATCATATATTTTTGAAAAGGAAAAAAAAAGACAAATTTTATAGTCTATAAATATACAGGGTGTTCCATTTAAAAAAACATAAGTTTACTCTATAACTCAAAAACAGTGAATATGTAACAAAAGTTATCTACACCACTGCATTCTACGGAAAAAAATCTATTAGATTGTTATTTTACCTTTTCGATAAGTTGAAGGATAACGGAGATACGAGGGGGGTCACAAAATGCAACATTTTCAGAAATGCCCTGTATCTTAAAAACTAAAAGGGCTATGAAAATTCTGTTGACGGCATCTTGAGTTTTACGAAAAAGTAGCACAGTGTCGCGAAAACCGCAACTCTCTATCTTTAAAAATAAAGGAGATACCCCGCAAAAGTACCCAAAATGGGACACCCTGTACTGGCGTTATCTGAACATTGGTAAGGGAGGAAAATATCGAACTGATTCAAATTTCAAATTAGTCTTACGTCTTTCTTCTGCAGAAGACTCTTCAGACATGGAGATCATGCTATCTATATGAATGATTAAATGTACTACAGAAACTCAATCTGAAAAGCTCTGTTCCTTAGAAGGTATGTACGATTATTGTGCGGCGACATTGTAATATAGTGATTTGCTGCATCATTATCATTTACAGGCCATCTAGTGGTAATTAGAATATTTTTATTGAGTGACTTAGTGAATCCTTAAGCTATTGTAAAATTATTTTGGATTCTGTATTCGTCTGTGGTAACTTAAATGTTAATTATCTTAACAATACATTGAGAAAGCAGATGTTGATTGATCTATTAAGCAGTTACGACTGAGTAGAACCTACTAGAGTTTGTGTGGATAAGAACGGTCGTAGATCTTCTACAAAAATAAACTACATTTTTTATAATTTGCCTAGCAATATAAAATATGGAATCTGCACTGTACAACCCAATTTGGGTGAACATCTATCTTTGATTCTGAATGTTAATAATCTCCTCACTAAAAAATAACCACCAAAAAATTGAAGTATAGTAAACAGAAATGTATCTTTGAATAACTTGAATATGTTGAAAGCTTTCATGCAAAATATTCGATTTGATGATGTTTATGTATACTGATTGTAATAACATAAATTCAATATTCGCTTTATCAATACTGTGACCTGGGCCGTCAATTCCTGCTGTCCCCTAAGAGTTACTAGTAGTGCACCGGATTCCAATATGCATAGATGGATAAATAGAAATGTAATACAGAAAAGTGAAGAACTTATCCAGTTCATGCTGGATGGAATGACCATCAAAGCAAAATTCTTAGGAAAATTAGGACAAGTTGTGTCCCATTCAAGGTTATAGTAAAAATTATCGGCATTGCTTTGCTCCTGTTCAGTTTCATTGTCCATCATGTTAGTCACTTCTGGATATTGTCAAGATTGATTGAAGTTTTTAGTGAGAATCGCATCGCCATATCTCTATCCGTTCTTGATTTACAAGAGGGAATGTTAAAAATTCGAGTACCTCTAACGGATCAAGTTACCTTTGCGAGAAAAACAAATCACAAAGCCATGGTTACCTAAGTAATTTGAATCACGATTCAATTTTCTTCCCACTTAGGACAAAATTTGTAACAAGAACAAGAACTGGTTCAAAACTAGTTTTAGAGCGTGTTAAAAGGCCAACGGGCTGAAGGAACATCAGTAATAGCAATAAAACAAAAGATGCACAAAACACTTATAATTATTCGAAGCTTAACCAGAAATATCTCACAAAAGTTCAAAATGTCTTCCATCATTCTCGATGCATTTATTTAATCTAATCTCGGTAGAAAAAACAGCTGCTCCAATTTCAGCTCTGGACACGCTTCTAATGGCATTTCTTATTCTTTCCATCATGTTTTCTCTGGTTGTTGGTTTCTCTTGAAAACCAAGTCTTTCAGTCTACCTCATGAGTAAAAATCTAAGCAAGTTAGATCTGGCGAACGCGCCGGCCAGGGAAATAAACTTCCTCTTACAATAACACGATTCGGATATTGCTCGTCTAAATGCTGACCTACGCTTCGATTATAATGCGCCGGACAACCATCAAGCTGGAACCACATGGTCCTTCTTGTTTCGAATAAGACTTCTTCTAAAAATGCTGGAAGGAAGACGTTCAAAAAGTCCAAAAATCTTTCTCGGTTAAGGGTTCTGTCAAAAAAATTTTGGCCTATAATTATTCCTTTCACGATTTTGATGTTCTACTTGCCGCATCCAATGTGGAATTTGCTTCGACCAATAATGCATATTATGCAAATGCAACTGAAAGTTGCTTCGTCCGTCCATAATATTAGTGCCAGAAAATTTGAATTTTCTCGAACCATATCTAACAGCTAGTGACAATGGTTCAGTCTACTATCATATTCAGTATCTTTTAATACCTGACGTAAAGCAATATGGTTGTTGAAACACCCAGGTCATTAGAAATTGTTCTTTTACTTAAGGTGGGATCGTATCGTACGTAGGCCGAAACGTTAGCAATATTTTCCGCGATGCGTATTCTACGAATTCTCAGAGGTGCTTGAATGAACTGCACGTTGCCAGTTTACCGTAATCGCCTAGCCAATCTTGAAAACCCTTCTTGAAAAAATGTCTTCTTTGTGGAAATTACATTGCATATTGTCGCGAAGCAATTGCAACATTTCCAAAATATTCAAAATAAATGCCTAACATGTCATACGCTTTCGCGTTATTAAAAGACATATTTAAAAAAATTTAATTTAAACGTAAATCTAAGCCACAGAACTATCACAACTAACTTTTGATAGTTGTCAAATATGTATTCTTTTCAATTCAGCAGTTATCATGGCTATGTGATTTGTTCTTCTCGCAAAGGTAACTTGATCCGATACTCGAATTTTCAATATTTCCTCCTGTAAATCTAGAACGGTGGGAGATATCGCGATGCGGTTTTCACTAAAATTTAGCTATGTTAATGCTTTTTTCCAAAAATCACAAAAACGTGTGATCCCTGTTGACAACGCCCTCTAGTTTATTTGTTCTCAACTAAACGGTTCAATGAAACTATTACGGTATTACCGAATCTTAAGAATGATTTTTTCACAGTTATAGCTCATCGTTTAACTTTTTCGAGATAGCTTATCATCTAACTTTCCGAGATAGCGTGAATTTTATGTTTCTCCATAACAGTTACGCCTCCTAGCGGTTGAATTACGAGCTTCAAAATAATTTCCAGCCTTTTCTCTTGCCCACTTTATTCATGAGGATTTTTCCCTAAGCCTCTAGGCCTTACCATTGTCGAGATATAACCGCTCCTTACCCTTATCCGGACAGCCTGTATATCTATATATCATAACGCACCCCCGTGCCAGCCCCCAGGTCAAAGACATCGGTTTTGAGATGTCAAAGCCTACACTTCTCTACCATAAACCTCGCCGTATAGGACAGTCACCAGAGGAAAAATTAAGGAAAAAAAATTGAAGGTATGAATCTGCAGTGTTTTTATATGTATTTCGGTGTGCTGAAAACGGGAAAAATAATTAAAAAATTCCTACAAGTTAGCTTCAAAAGTTACAGGAATGTTTTGGCGCGAAAAAAGGCGATTTTCATGTTTTTTGCGTTTTATAATAAAACGGTGGCCCAAATGGAGTAACATGTCAGGAGACAAATCGTAGAAAAAGTGGGAACGCATCGTTTGAAATGAAGTAAAATATATTTTGAGAATATGGTCTCGAGATATCAGCGCATATCGCTTAAAAAATGAAGGTGTAAATTTGGTATGTTTTTATGAGTATTTTGATGCGCTGAAAACGGAAAAAATAAAGTAAAAATTCCTACAAGTTAGCTTCGAAAGTTACGGCCATTTTTTTGCGCGAAATAAATACGATTTTCATATTTTCTGCGTTTAAAAAGAAAACGGTGGCCCAAATGGAAAAACATGTCCAGAGACAAATTGTACAAAAAGTCAAAACGCATCGTTTGAGCAGAAATATAAGTCATTTCGATGTTACAGTCTTGAGATATGAGCAAAATAGTGTTTTCTTATGGGAATACAAATGTTTTTTTTTCTCATTCGAATATTGACCAAAAATATTTTCTATTCAAATTGAAATATATTTTTTTATAAACTACTTTTTTTATCTTTCATTTTGGCTCCATAATCGGCCATTTCCAAAAATCCCTAAAACTGAGATTGCCAGCCGAAAAATGGACTTATCGACAAGAAAAAAAAATTCTCTGGTAGATCTCAATAAATGTGATACAAGACATCCTTCAATATTGTTTTTGGGGCTTCAAAAAAATGTAGGACAACTTTGAAAAATTCGGACCTCGGAAAATGTGCAAACTTTTCAGGTTAGAATTTTTTTTGGATGATTAAATCTCAGGTTCTATTATAGTATTTCATGACGCGTATTTTACGCTAAAGAAAACTTTCCTAGGTTGAGTAGAAGTTGAGAAATTGATATAAATGTGTTTGGGCCTTTCCAGAACCCAATTTTGGGCCTATAGGGAAAAATTGGAGATCGTTGGAGAGTAGACAAATTTTCTGATCTGAGTTCAAAAATAAGACCTCGTAGCTATTACCATCTTGAATTTAGAGCGCGTTGACATAAAAAATATCACGTGTAAAATAATGCAGCGGATTGAATTTTTATACCGGTTATCTGCCGTAATAGTAGATTTCAACTAGTAAATTGAAATTTAAAAAAAATTTTGAATTCTTAAAACTTGATTAGTATCAAAATAACTGAAAAATGATCACTTCAATTTAAAATATTATTATTCCACATTGTTATATTTAATTTAAATTATTTTTCTTGTCAAGAATCATATTTAACAAATGTAAACGCATTTTCATGTGACCGCCATAAACTTCAAATTAATAGTATATTCCAAAGAATCGGAAAACTAATCGATGACTCATCATAATTAGGTATATTAATTTATTGGCTCGAAATTTTTTATTTTTTCTGAACCTGTAATGGTTATTGTATATTTGTATAAACTTATAATGACTGAAAGTATAATGTTTTAAAGCGTTGAAAGGAAAGGTTAAAACAAATTATTCATTGTTCAATGTGCAATAATAATATTTGAGACTGATGTGATCATGTTTTAGTTATTTTGATTCTAATCGAGTTGTGAAAATTCAAAAAAAAATTTAAATTTCATTTTACTAGTTGAAATCTACTATTACGACAGATAAGCGGTATAGAAATTTAAGCCGCTGCATTATTTTACACGTGATTTTTTTATGTCAGCGCGCTCTAAATTCAAGATGGTGATTGCTACGAAGTCCTATTTTTGGATTCAGATCAGAGAATTTGTCTACTTTACAACGATCTCCAATTTTTCTCTATAGGCTCAAAATTGTTCTGGTTCTGGGGAGGCCCAAACACATTTATAGCAATATGTCAACTTCTACTCAACCTAGAAAAGTTTTCTTCAGCGTAAAATACGCGTCGTGAAATACTATAACAGAACCTGAGATTAGATCATCATAAAAAATTTCTAACCTAAGAAATTTGCACATTTTCCGAGGTCTGAAATTTTCAAAGTTGTTCTAAATTTTTTTTTAAGGCCCAAAAACAGTATTGAAGGATGTTTTGTATCACATTTGCTGAGATCAACAAGAGAATTTTTTTTCTTGTCGATAAGTCCATTTTTCGGCTGGCAATCTCAGTTTTAGGGATTTTTGGAAATGGCCGATTGTGGAGCCAAAATAGAAGTTGAAAAAAACGAAACACCTTAGAAAGTTTAAAACATATATTAGATTATTTTTTTGCTCAATATTCGAATGAGAAAAAAAAGATTTGTATTCCCCTAATAAAACACTATTTTGCTCATATCTCAAGACTGTAACATCGAAATGACTTATATTTCTGCTCAAACGATGCGTTTCCACTTTTTGTACAATTTGTCTCCAGACATGTTTTTACATTTGGGCCACCATTTTCTTTTTAAACGCAAAAAATATGAAAATCGTATTTTTTTTGTCGCGGCAAAAAATGGCCGTAACTTTTGAAGCTAATTCGTAGGAATTTTCTCCCGTTTTCAGCGCATCAAAATACATATAAAACGTACAAAATTTACACCTTCATTTTTCAAGGGATATGCGCTGGATTTCGTTCCTCTAGCGACTGTACTAGTATAGAGAGGTCTGTGGAAAATGTCTTATTTGCCTGGAGTATGAAGTTAGAATAGAGAAAAATGCAAATCCCATTACAAACGCAATGTTGTTAATGAAAGAATAAATTTGATACAGACATATTCACAATTTACCTAGAAATATTGGAAATATACCCAAAATTCAGAATAATATTCCGAGAAGTGGACTGCCATCTGTAAGGAATCTGAAACAAATGCACAACATTAATAGACTGCATCTCTTTAAGATATTCTCCAAAATTAACCGATCTCACTAGGAGTGGTAACTGTTGATTTGGGGAAAATATGTGGATATTCTTCAAGGATGTGGCTCTTTCAACGGACACCGCT
This sequence comes from Endomychus coccineus, assembly GCA_958510875.1. Taxonomy (NCBI): domain Eukaryota; kingdom Metazoa; phylum Arthropoda; class Insecta; order Coleoptera; family Endomychidae; genus Endomychus; species Endomychus coccineus. The sequence continues at coordinate 64,642,119 of OY294068.1, read as the reverse complement.
TAAATACTTTCTTCCAACCAAGGCTGAAGGTTTGCGGAAATCGAGAAGAACCACTTGAACAAATTAATATATTTATGTTTTCCATTTATCCATTGTGTAGCGTTGATTTAATTTAAATAGGCACAAGCTACATTTGTATTTGATTTTCGAATACAGGAACTAAATACTTCAGTACTAATGTGCGTCCTCAGATGTAATAAATGTGCTAATCAATTTGTCACTTACTGAATGTTTTGTTAAACAAATAACAAGTTCTAACATATACTTCCTATTAAATAATATGAATAATGAGAAAGTAAATATGTACAAAGTCAGTTATTGCATTCTAAGTGAGAAGAGTATTATTAAAATAAACACTTCCTTTTCATCGCTTGTCAATAGGTAAGTATCTATCTATATATTAATAGAGTAAGAGGCTAGATTATAGATGCGCCAAAAACTCTAACAATTGAAAAAAGTAATTCCGTTTCGCTGTGATGGGCCACTGGAAAATGGAAATATGGAAAATCGTCAACTGTCAACACTGAAATGCATGGCGGGTGGTAAACCACTAGGTCGCCGTAAGGCAACTGTCACTGGGACGGTTATTAGGAAAGCGCGAACTGTCAACACTGAAATGCTGGTAGACCACCAGGTCGCTGGGGTTCGCCCATGGTAATCTTTGAATTTGATCTTATACCAATTACAAGTGGTATCGGAACCATCACCTCAGCTGATGAATAAGTATTTTACATAATCTTCTCTATTATCGTAGATTCAGAGATTCAAATAAGAGAACATATTATCATTTCCAAGCGTCAATTCTATATTAGAAGGTAACTTCACTTTTGGATGCAATACAATTCAACTCAACACGTAAGAGAGCATACTATTATCATCAAGCGGAAATCCTAGGTAATAGAATTTTTATTCTATACTTTGAGCTTCTTCTTCTTCTCTAGCTAGACAATGAAGGGGTGACTAGCTTGAACTCGTCTAGTTCGCCTATCTGAAATCTCTCGTGGTGGAACAATAGACGAGATTTCTGATGAACACCGACCATGGAAATATCTATAGAAAAGGGAGAGATGGTTCACCTTTCTACGATGTTCTAGAGAGCTGAATGAATCCGTAAGTGACATCATCAATTAGACGAATAGCTCTCTTCACGATAAAAGAGATTCAGCTTATATTTGGGAGGCAAACTGCAGAACAGGTTTTGGGAGCTGAACTCCAGGACAGGTCAAATCAGTGCTTTGTTGATTATATGGAGCTGCTGGGATGAAAAGTAGTTATTGGGACGCCATTGCAAACCAAGATTTTGTGAAGCGGTTTTCGCAGTGGACCTCACATGATCATCCCATGGGAGGGTACTGTTGGTTGTGATCGCGGACACGGATGTGGAAGACTTCATAGAAATTGTACCTGATATCATCATATTAGAGATTGGGAGATCCGCCTTCCTGGAGAAGACGCAAGCTTGAGTTTTGGTTGCTTTAAATTGCACCAGATTATCACATCTCCATTTTTAAATAATTTTCAGATCTTGCTTCAGTGAATGGTATGTATAGAGACTCTAGATGAGTGAGAGGTATGGAATATACCATCATCTGAAATTCTAGGGACGATACATGTGGTCGCTTCCAGCAGATCGTTGATATGGGGCAGAGACAAAGTTGGTGCCAAGACAGGTCTATGTGGAACATCAGCGTTGTTATTAGTCTACGTATCGGAGGATAGTCCGCGAACCACCACATGGAGGTATCAAACTGACAGAAAACTCGATAGTAAGCGACAAAGTTGCGGCTAACCATATGACGGAAGTTTCCCAAGAAGAGTTTGTTGCTGGACTCGGTCAAATGATTTGAAGATATCCAATGCTGAAGCTAAAGATTCCTCATGTTTCATAATAGATTTCTGCCATACATGTGTTACGTAGGCAAGCATGTCTTTTGCTGACGAAAGCCATATTGCCGGTCATTCACGATTTTGGAGATTATTGGATAAGCTCAATGTTGATTGCTTTCTTCATTACCTCAGAGATCACATATAATAGTGCACTGAGTTCAAAATTATTGGGAACGGTTTTCTTTCCTCTTTTGGAATTTGTTGGACTCTTCCAGCTAAAAGGAAAGACACCAAGTTTATATGAAAGAGTGAACAACATGCAGAAGACTGGTGTTAATCCAGGGTAACATTCCTTGAGAACTTGAGGTAGAATGTGCCCATAGACTTTTTGGTACAAACAGAATGCGCCTAATTGTGCGCTGGCGAAAGGCAAATTCAGGCATATGGCTATCGGTGGTAGCAATATTAGGAGGGTTTGTCCTTTGTAGATCCAAAGTGAAAGGAACTGGGGGTGAAATTTCTACCAATTGCTTTGGCGAAAGTCCAAAACGTATGGGAGCCATTCGGGCATTCGACAAGCTTTAATGTTATTTTGGCTTTCTATGCCTCTTTCGAAGCATTTATTTTTTCATTGTACATATTTCTGGCTTCAATATACATGGGAAACCTTTAATTAAGCAGTATCTTCCAACGAAAGCATTACGATTAGTGAACCTATTGTATATTGTATCCTGATTAAAAGAAAGTACAAGTGTTTGAGTCGAAATGCCTAAAACGACATTTAATACTATGTGGATAAAGTGTCACCGAGAACTTACTTGGGATGGAGACCACCTTTTTTGTACAGTGTGTTCAAAAATTGTGAGTATATGTTACATATTGCTATTGGCTTTGTTTTTGAAGTACGTTTTATCTAAAAGTATAAGTATTCATGTATTCAAGATATAGGTAACATATTATTTTTTAACAAATTAATTGTTTCTATCCTTACTACGTGGAATATTTCCATGATTAATAAATAAACTACGAGTTTAAAATTCTACAAATAAATACAATATATTAACTCAACCGGTTTCACAAATTACTTTGCATCATCATCAATTCATCAATATTTTGTTTCTCCTGATGATGTAAAGTAATTTGTGAAACCGGTTGAGTTAATTGTATTTATCTGTGGAATTTTAAACTCGTAGTTTATTTATAAATTTTTTTTTCTCATTTTTTTCTTTTTACGTATTCGCAGCTTATTTTTCAACAAATCAAATTACTCGATGTGAATTTTCTATATTCTTTGTGCCTACCAAGTAAAGAAACTGTCCTCCTAGAAACGTTGTAATGAAATACCGTAAGTGTGAATGTAAAATCTTCAACCACGTTGTTCGTCAAATGTAATGAAATAATTGTTGGGTGCCAAATGTAATGAAATAATTGTAAGATACACAATTTCCACCTTTCCTTGATTCTCAATTAATCAAAAGATGAATTTACCCAAGTTACTAATATTTCCCAAACTAGCTCAAATTCGTGGTTGTTCGGCCCTTTACGTTAACAATGATGATATTTGCCCTATTACTTTTTGAACAACAACCCTGGCCGCCACCACGAGTAAAAAAAGAAGAATTTCAGGCTGTTATAAATAAATAAATAAGCATCATTGAATTGGTAGTAAGTAAAAAGGAAAAGAAACAAAGCATATAAAAACAATAACAAATATATTCAATTATTAATGAACAATAGGAAAAAATAAGTATACAAACTCGCATGCCCTTTCGGGGCACCGATATAAAATTGAAACAATTGTAAATAAAGATAATCAATCTACTTTGACTCAGCAATTACGACCAGCATCTAATTCATCATGGTAATGAAAGTTGCAACAGAGATATTAAAATTACTCCCCTGTATTGGTTCCGCGAGGTCTCTAGCAGTGTATTGGATCCAATATCCTCCTATCGAAAAAGAAAGAAAATACACGAGTAGGATGTCCACAAAAGAAGTAAAGTTTAATACGTGCAATGACTCAGTATTGACGCTGTGAATAGCTGAGTTAAGTTACAAAAATGTTGAAGCCAAGATAAATTATGATTACAATTACAAATTAATTTAATATGTGACAATTATTAAGAATTTACTACAATTTTAACAGAATGAATTTAAACAAAGTTAAGGAAAAATGAATTGAGTTTGAAGTTAGTTATGAGTTAAAGTTCAGAGATTCCTAGAACCACGTGGGTGGATTTCGTATTATTAAGACTCTTTATTACGATTACGGGATTGTTAAACAAGTCCCACGTTATCTCTATAATTGAAGGTATTGAAAACAAGGCTCGTGGAATTATATATTTAGTTCTAGCCCCCCTCTATATGTTTCGCACCTTTCCGATTTGGATAACGCTACGTTGTTCGTATTATGAAGAGTTAGAAGCAAAAATATACGATATATTAATCCCACGTGTATTCAGGAAATGGACTCAAGTGATTTGGCAAATTGAATAAATGATAATAAGAATGAAATTACAAAATCTATAATCGAGAGATCTAGGTGCCTGTTATCAAAGCAGGAAACAATCAAAGTTTTGCATAAATCAGAGTAAGCCTGATTATGAATGAAATATTAAAATTCAATGCTACTCAAAAAAAACAATTTAATAACTTTGATTACGACCTGCCTTGTCTACCCAGAAACACCAAAGATGGGTAGCTATCAACCGCAACCGGTATTATTCCGAGTCTCCCTTCCTAATTAGTAATTCGAGTGTGGGGATAACAATATAGTGTTCGTTGAATCCGCACCGTAATAATTGAATACAGGTAACTATATCATTTAAAATAGAGTTCTTTAATTGGACGGAAGTTCAAGGATATAAAATCAAATTATTATAGGTTTCTATCATGAAGAATGACCTGTGACGATCCATTCGAAAGTCGGGTCGTTACAACGTACAGGGAGTCCAATTATTTTGCAGTTAGATATTTGTTTCTCTTTTGCTTATATTTGTTTTGTAAAAATGATGAGTAGTTTTCCGTTTCCATTATAGATCCACGCCGAGAAAAAATTCATCGTGGATCAACTCGTCAAATCTGCAAAGCATGTTTCCAATATGCAGAAATTATCATCGCAACAAACCCTAAAAGGTTGCCTCCAACAACAGAAGCCAGAAAAAGACAACCAAAAAGAGTTCAATGAGGATTTGTGCAAGGCAATGATTGCCAGTAACATACCGTTGAGCAAGTTAAAAAATCCCAACCTGAAGGAATTTTTAAGAAAATAATGTAAACTAAATATCCCTGACGAGTCGACCTTACGTAAAGCATCAACTCCTATCAAGAAAGAAGTCATTTCAAACTATTTTTATATTGTAGTAGACGAAACCACCGATTCGTGCGGTAGATATATCGCACATGCGTTAATAGGTGTTTTAGGGGAAACGAATTCCAGCAGATCTTTTTGCTTCAAAAAAACTTGAAAAAGCTAATTATTCAACCCCAAATTGTTCCGACAGAAAAATATATTTTATTTTTATCTGATGCAGCACCTTATATGGACAAAATTTAAAAATATTTTATCCTAATCTGCAACATGTAACCTGTTGGCATTAATAGAGTGACAGAATGTATAAGAGAGCAATTTCCTTTGGTCAATGACCTAATTAAAAATGTAAAAAAAGATTTTTAAAAGCTCCTACACGCGTTCAATTTTACAAAAAAAATTTTCCAAATCTTGCCTTACCTCCACAACCCGTAATAACTCGTTGGGGTACCTGGTTCGGTGCAGCTATATTTTATGCTGACAATTACGAAGCCATTAAACATGTGATTGACGATATTAGTGACTCTTCATCTACATCTCTTTTAAACTCAAAAAAATTTTAAAAATTCATTAATAAAGAATATTTTAATATTTATAAAAACCAATCATATGTTTGTATCTACAACTATCAAAAGTTTAGAAAAATCTTGTGTTCCATAAACGGAATCAGTAGCTCTAATTAGCCAGTTTGAGTCAAATTGTAAGAAAGTCGCTGGACAAATTGGGACCTTCGTTCTACACATAAATTCAATCCTGTGGCTCAAAATAATACAGGCTTTCAAATTTTGAAGAAAATTTCGAATGTTTTGTGGGCGAAAATGATGTAAATATACCTAACTTAGAATTAAACATCATTTGTAAATATAAATATGCTCCCATTACATCAGTTGATGTTGAACGAAGTTTTTCAATTTTTAAACACATGTTTTCTGGCAAGATACAAAGTTTCTCCTAGAAAACTTTGAAAAACACTTAATTATTAACAGTTTTTATAATAATTGTAAGACATGACTTATGTCTGTTTAAATACCTATATTGTTATTTCGTTTTATTGTTATCTTAGGTATATTAATAATTTTAATGGTGTGTATTATTAATAATAAAATCTGATACTTAATATACATTTTCGTTGTATAATTATTAAATCTCGCCCCCACTCCCTACCATAATAAAATAATGAAATAATAGTATTATTCAACATTATGATATACATCATTTCTTGAATTTTTTTCTAAATTCCTTGCATTTCTTCTAAAATTCTTGCATTTTTGTCTAAAAGCCTTTTTTGTCAATTTTTGATGCATTCAAATGCGCATATTTTTGGCTTTTTCGTTTGCATTTTTTCCGAGCTTCATATATTATATATTAACTGAACACATAAGATTTATGTCCAAGCAGCAATTTTAGGCAAGTAGAATATTTGGAAGCTGATTTTTGAATGCAATAACATTAACTGAATCCACAAGAGAACAGTCATAATCTCCAAACGGTCATACAACGTTAGTAGGTTAACCGTAAGTTGATTTTACTCTAACATTAACTAAATATGTATACAAAATCACCCTTGCATATGTGGTTTTCATAACAGTATAGCCAAGGAAATCATTTTAATCACATAATTTTTTCATATGGTGGGGGTGTAAAATTACAATGGTTTTCTGAGACGTGTAGAATGTAAACAAATTAGATCTTCACAGTACATAAAATAATAATAATTGCACTGGTGCAGGAATATCGCTGTTAATCGTTTCCTAGAAGCAGTTAAAAATCACCGGAAGGGAATAGTTACCTAAAAATCATTCTCATTCTTAGTAATGAGCTCAAGATGATAGGAGCAAGAGCAGCATTGTGAGGCCTTGTTGTTTGATTTACTTACTAGATTTTATTTATGCAGGTCATAAATTATTGATGTTGATTATTAAATTCATTATTCGATACACTATCGTGAATGATTAGGAATTGGAACAACCAATTAAATTTAAAAAAATAGCATGATGGTATTTGCGTAATGTAATCGTTATCTGCATTGCAAATTTCTAACATATTTTGTTATAATCTACGGAACAACCATACCTACCCATTTCCAATAAGATGCCAATAATATTTTTTCAAGGATTAACCTCAATGAACTAAAAATACTCTATAATTAAAATCAATATAAAAGTAAGAAGATAGGCGACGAAATATTTCTGAACTGAAAATTTTGCAATGCAACAATTAGAACAAATTGATCTAGATAATATATCAGTATATATCAATTTATTAACACACTTTCGTTGGCAATATGAAGTTTAACAAAGAACACATAAAAAATGTAATATACAATTTAATTATGACATCAAATAACTGAAATGTTAGGTAGACCAGTTGAAAATCTCACGAACAACATCATGGGTGGGTAGATTTCGAGGTTTGTATATGATTACTTGGTAACTATAGGAGATACAAAAAAATGGAAGGCACATTTTCTTATTCTGACAGAAATTCACAGTCGGAAACAAAAAGTTACCATCGTCTTTTGTTTTCAAGCTATAAACTAAATTTCGATTTCTTAGAAAAAAATCCGTTTTAACTAAACCATAGCCAAATATGATTCCCATCAAGAAAAATACAACTTTAGGCTATACTCGAAATTTTTCCCTTTCTAAAATTTTCTTGACGCCGGCAATTTTTTTTTTCAGCCAGTTAATTTTGTGTTAGAAAAGAGATAGAGAAGGCGTCTTCCATTTTTTTCGTATCTCCTATAGTTACCGAGCTCCTGTCTATTTTAATATGTTCAGAATGTAGCTATTAATGGTTTTCGATTTTTTTGTGTCCAATTGTTACAGTGATGACTTTTGATGACATGGATTTTACGGTGCAGAGGAAGGATACCTCAGTGCCGGCGCTCTCCCAGATGTCGTTATCCAACGGCCACAGCTCTGAAGTGGTGGACAGCCTGGATGCTTCAGTGTTTAATGTTACAAGGGAGAAGAGAAACCAGGTACGGGACAATCTTGGGAACAAGGGTGTTAACCCAATGGAGAAGAAAATGCAATTCTTGCAGAAGTTAGGGGATAAAATCGAACAGCTACAGAACTTCGTCAAACCCAAGCACAATGTCCGCGGCGATATCAAACACATGGTGAGCACGCTTCTTACGCTGTACGATAATTACGCCGACATAGAGGAGCCGCCACTTGGAGAAATATCAGGTACAACAGTGGCTGATACTCAGACTTCGCCTGCTTTGCGAGCTAACGGCAGGGGTGAATACGTGAAGAAGATACCAAGTGAGCCTCCAGAGAAACCTGACAAGAAGCGGTCAATAGGCAGCGAACGTAGGAGCTGTAACTGGCATATTTTGAGGGAAGACAACTCAGAAAGCATATGCATTGTGGCCTCTTTATCCTATGTTGCGAAGCGAACTAAGAAGAAATATAGATATTCAAATGTATACCAACTTAGTGGCATTTTTTAAAAAACAGGCAGACGAATATCACTCCAAAAAGTCTTCGTGTTCTCAAAAGAGAATATTATCTTCAAATTTTCAACAGAAGCTGATTATGAGTCCTTTTTAATGGATACGTTATGTTTGTGGGGGAGTACTTTTCATTATCTTCTAATGTATCGTTTCTTTTTAAGGTTGCACTAATTGTTGGAATAGCTGGTGTATGTCGTAATTCAAAGTTAACCTTTTCGTCTGACAATGTTGTGGGTGAACAGTCATATTTTCGAGTTATACTCCTAAACTAAAACTAAAGTTACACGTGAATTTGCAATTACAACAGGAGATATCAATGAATTAAATTTCCTTAAAATGATCAGAAAATATATTATCTTACGTCCAACGAAAAATGTTGCTATAGATTTTTCCATTAAATATAATAATGGGAGATGTGGAGCCCAAACAGTGAGAATTATCAAATCAAATCCTACATTATTCACCGGTCATTCCTTCGAATGGTTTTCGGCCAGTTTGACAGCAGACGTTGAAGCCGATATCTTAGATATGAAAAGACATGGAGAAAATCCAGTACGGTGGCTGAAGGATATGTGGAGGACTAAATACAGAACAAAAAAGAATTGTTATCGTCATTCTTAGTCAAACAAATTCTGATTCTCATGTAACGGCAACTACCAGCGCTCCCTTATTTTTATCAGTAGGTAGTTTCTTTATTGCTCTAATTGAATTAAGTGAACAGAAATCTCTTCCAGAAATGTTGTTTTCACAGAATCAATAGCTATTAATTATTATTATTTCATTTCCTTTGTGCTTTTCTCCTAAATGTTCATATTGATATTTCACAACTAGTTAAGAAATAACTATTTATAGAATTGGTTGCAAAATGAGCGTCTTTTTTGCACTAGATGTGAAAATTGGACCATGAGCGAATCTTCGAACGTTGAAGAAGTTGCAAAAGCTACACTAGCAAATCTGCTGCTAAGTAAGTCAAAACTAATATGTATTCATATTACTAAACTTATTTTAGCACTCATTGTTAAAATGAATCACTTTTACAATAACAACTAGCGTAAAAAATATGACTTTTCGTAACTGAATTTCGAAAAGTATATTTCACAAGTAGTTGATGGTGACTGGAGGATATGTGGAGGACTTCATACAGAGCAAAAAAGAATTGTTACCATCATTCTTAGTCAAACAAATTCTATTTCTCATGTAACGGCAACTAGCAGTGCTCCCTAGAGTTCGGAATTAATGTCGCCGCCAGAATTTGCTGTATGAGTGGCACTAGATCTTCTAAAACAATGGCCCGTAAAAAGTTCCGGATTTGGTAATTCAAGAAATCCAGCAATTGTTTTAGCTACTTTTCCCATTATGTTGATTCCTATTGGGCTATTAATGCAATACCCAGTACGATACGTTGAAAAAAATCGCCGGTGAATTACTTTTTTAGGACTTAAATCGGCATATTTCTTAATTAGGTTAATCCAATTTTCATCTGTCACAATGAATGTTCTGGGTACACAATTTTTTGTTTTAGGTATAACGACAATGATGGAATCAGCTCTATATTGTATATCATCTATAGACATATTGGTTAATTCCTCACGTCTGCTTGCCCCATTATAACCCATTATCAAGATACTCTAAAATAAATATTGTTGTTGAATTTGAAGCTACAAGAATGAGAACTTACTTTCATTGCTAGGTACGTTTTATCATCTGCGACTGTTATAAATTTACGAATGTCTTCCTCTTCTAAAATTTTTGATTTTCGCGGTGTATAATGTTGCGATGCCCGTCTTAGAAAAGCCTGCAGCTCATTATATTTCGATATGTCGACATTCTTATATAGGCTTAAGCACGACCTCAACATGGAATAAATTGTCCATAACGTAGAGGCCTTATACTTCCTGCGTTGTAGTTCAAAGTACCCTGATAAAACGTTCTCCGAGATGCCTTGAATTTTATTTTCGTTGCACCATGTTTCAAACTTATCGTATTGCTTCTTATATTCTATTCGGGATTTATCCGGTAGCAAATTACCCACGGTATTTTGGGCAATTTCACGTATTTCAGGGGGCGTACATGTAAGGCTGTCTTCCATATTCATGGTTTGTGACAGAGCTTTGATAAAACAAAAAGCGATCACAGAACCACTAAATCAAATTTTCACTTTCAAAATTGAGATTATACCAACCACCATAAAAACTGTTTCAAAGACCTTGAAGCACTCATTCTTTAAAAAAACTCGTGGCTTCGCCACTCGTTTTTTAAACTTGAATTCGTGCTTTAAGACGAGTCTTAGGAAACTCGTTCTTTAATATACTATTCTGTTCACTACGCTTAATTTTCATTTAGATTGTATCAAAGCCATTTTGTTTGTTTCTATGGAGATAACAATGCAAAATATCCACATTTATATTTTAATGCCATGTTTAAAAATGAGCGAATCTGAAGAGTCCCTACCTTTGGACGTTGACGAGATTACAAAAGCTCTACTAGCAAATTTGCTGCCAAGTAAGTCAAAAGCAATATGTGTTTGTTACCAAACTCATTTTAGCACTAGTGCTAAAATGAACTCATTTTAACACTCAGTGTTAAAATGTGAATATTGGACATTCAAAACATTGTGGGCAAAAAATACACCGTTTTGCATCCTGTTTTATACAAGATTTGATATCCAGTTGTTAAGAAAAAAATTAAATTTTCATTACGTTCCATTTCCATTCAGAAAGTCATTTACCATGGAAAAGTGTCAATGTCAAAACATGTTTGTCAAAATATCCACAATTATATCTTAATTTTGTATTCAAAAATGAGCGAATCTGAAGAATCCCTAACCTTCGGACGTTGAAGGAGTTGCAAAAGCTCTACTAGCAAATTTGCTGCCAAGTAAGTCAAAACTAATGTGTTCATGTTACTAAACTCATTTTGGTATTCAATGTTAAGACGAGTCACTTTTACAATAACAATTAGCGTAAAAAGATGAATTTTCGTAACTGAATTCCAAAAAGTATATTTCACAACTAGTTTGACAACTATGTCAAAATTAAAAAAAAATTTTTTCATTCTCCAGTATACTTTCATGATCGGTAAGTTGCCCTAATAGGGACAAACCTCTAACTTATTAAAACGAAAAAAGAGTAATAATACCAACAATGCAATGTGCTTGTGATATCCCAATAAATGTATGCCTTACATTCTAAAATTAATCGCATACTTGGATATATTCTTTAGTTCTTGAGATTCAAATCTGCTACTGTTTATGTAAAACATGAGATGCTTGCACAATCATCGTTGAAGTGTACTTCATTCGTGGTGATCTTTGACGGGACCAAATAATAATGGAAAACATTACGAAATTATGAGGGAGATCAAGTTTATATTTTTAAACGTCATCAAAGTATTGTGTAATATTCGAACTTACAAACTGAATTAACATAAAATATGTTATAACTTCTTGATTGCAGTGTAGCCGCATTCATTTGGTTCGAAACAATGCACTCCAAGGTTTCCAGAATTTTACTATAATAATTGATGGTTCATAATATCGTTATGATGCTCTTTAGAATGGATTTGTGAAGGTTGTAAGCTGAAACAACAAAATAAATAGCAATTTCAATATTTGGAATATGATGTTAATTATATTTCCATTGGGTCATGGGTCAGCCACTATAATTATTGGCGATTGTCGTTGAATGAAGATTTCTCACCTTGAACCATGATGTTTGATTCTATAATATCATTGCGAAATTGCAAACAAAGATAATCAGCTTTGAGTCCAAATTCAGTGAAAATATTTTACTGGACGTTAAATGTAATTAACCTAATAAATGGCGTATCTGAGAATTTGTCTGCTATCTTCTTGCAATATTCTTTCAATGGAAAGTTACTATAAACTTCTCTTCTTGAATTTGTTTAATCGCATTTCGATGTAATAAAACTACTAAAACCTATTATTTTAACAATCTGCAATTAATATACAATGACGTAGGTACTGTTTGTGTAAATAGAAATAGTAAGCTTTTTCCTTCAAAAATTAGGTAAACATTCCAACACTTTGTGAATTACATTTAGGTTTACAAAAAAATTATGTTTCATATATTAAGTAAAGAATTTCCAATTTTGTTACTAACACAGTGTGTTGACTTGAATCATAGATTGTACTTAAGCTATGATGCCATTTCTTCTCTTCCGGTGAACTGACTATTTACCTCAAGTTCCTTTTGCACTGGCGATAATACAATATACGTTCGAAAAGAAACATTTTAACGGGATTGCATAGATGTAATAATCGCATAAATGTAAATTCTTTCAACATTTTCAATTGTTTAAAGAGTAATTTTTTGAGCTTATTCGTAATTGGTAGGATTCTACTGATTATAACGAAGGCGCAGTATCGTTGGTCCAAATTTGAAATTATCAGAGTGAACTTTACAAAATTTATTGAGGCAACATATAGATATACAGGAATTTGTTCCTCCAATTACACGTTTCATGTTCCATCTCTATCCCATGAGTATATTAGTCCGGTCAATTTAGACATTTGAAGGTGCATAAAATCCCAATATGCTGAAAATCAGTAAAATTGTTCAAAACATAATTATAAATAATATTTAAAAGTTCCCCATCATTCCCGTGTATGGAAAAAATTTTATTCAAGGTCAAAGGTCAAGAAAATGAGTTTTTCTCGATTTTCAGCAAAACGGTAAGTTTTATCATAAAAGTACCTTGGATAAAAATTGTAGATCATAAAATTATCTATAAAAATGTATGAATACTTTTTTCCTACGAGCCACCGTTTCACATTTAGCACTGCATCCCTTTTTGCAGTTGCAAAAAATTGTGTTCAGCAGTTTTTCTGGCGCAGGTGGGAGTAAAGTTTGAACTGGCTCTAATATATTGTTGACCAACTTTCAACCCCAGTCTGTAGGGTCTAGCTGATAACCAAGCTACACATGAACTTGGTAATATACCCGAGAAAGATGTTGATGAGCAGCTACTGAGGTTGGAGGAAGACAAGCTAATTGAACTTGTTTTTTATGTTTAGTATTTTTAACGAAACATGCATATCGATGCTTATCTAAACAGGTAGTTTTTTAAGGAGCTCCGTACATAGAAAGAAGAAAGCGGAGGCCGTTGGTGATAACTTCTTGTTGAGTTGAATTACTCTCTTTAAAAATTTCAGCACATTGAACTAAATCTTGTTTTTCTAACATTTTGAAAACTGCTGTTTTACCCCTCCTGTAAAATGCAGATGTCGTATCACAGCCAGTTATTGCGTGTAAAAATAGTACATGATTTTGACACTTTACAAAAGTAGATAAACTTTTTGATGAATATATATCTGATTGATGATGAGCTTTTCCTGGTCTTAAGAAAAAAATAGTTTATTCAGTTGGCGTTCGAGCAGTGAGTAATACGAGTAAGTCTACATCTTCACCAACAACAATAGTTGTATTTGTCAAATTGAATTGCTCTATTGCTGTTTCAATAATCAATACATCAGCATCATTATTAGCTTGTTTTACCAATACATTTTCAGCAGTGAACTTTTCTTCCAACATTGAAATGAACCCAGACTTGTTGTGAGTATTTGTAAGAAATTTCTGTTGACTGGTTGGAACTGTCATAAGTTCATCAAATAAAATATCAGAAGATGAAGATGTTGCTAAAGTTCGACGACGTTGTTCTGCAGCTTTGATATTTCTCGTGCAATCATCATGAACTGTTTCTCTTTAAATACAACTCTATTTTTTCAAATAAAATTTTGAGGTATTTTACATTCAACGCTCACTGATAGTGTGATTACGTTTCAGATCAGTTTTAAGACTCCATCAGACCAAAATTAGTGAAATTGGGCAGCCTTATGCTCAAGGAGAATCGGAAGTTGGAGTTGACATTTTTTTAATGATTATTGTTGAAACAGGAACAACTTGACACAACAAATGAACGAATTTTTATCTGCGGGCGGCTCATCTTGAAAAATCTCAGCTTCCGAAGACTTTGGCGTAATAGTTGCATCACAGGTGGCTTTTCCAGGGCAGACTTGAGGCTTGAACTGGAATTGTTTCGTTTGGATTTTGCCTTTGCTCCGCTGGTTGACTGCTTAGATACTCAACCCCGCCATAGCAGTGTGATCATGTGCAAAAAAAAAGTGTAAAAAGTATTGCAACAAGGCCATATCTTTATAAAATAGTACTTTTCAAGGAAATCCACAAATATATGCTTTTGTGCAGTTTGAACTATTCACCCCCAACTCCTCAGGGTTATCAAATTTCCTATCTTGGATGGAAGTTTTTCCCTTGTGATATGTCAAATGAAAAGTAATGAAATAAACAAATAAACGGTGTGGCTATTAGGAACGGTTGGTAACTGTTACGGGAAGAAATAATTGCAACTTTAAAAATGGAAGATTTTATTCTAATGTCAAAAAGTAACAATTTAATGTATCAAGATTAGGTGTTTAAATTGAGCTTCGTTACCTTTCTGATAGTGGGAAAGCCGCTCCTCAAAATATCTCAATCAATTATCGAGTGTGGCTTTAGGTATTCGTTCGAGTTGCTTCTGAATCCTCAGTTGTAAATTTATAATGGTGGGCCTATTTCTTATGAACGATTCCCTTTGAATAATCCGGAAGTGCACGAGAATATGCAGCTTGCTGACGGAAGCATCTTTGAACGCCTTGATGCTGGAGAGATCTATCGTTACCTGGAAATAGAACAGCGTCCTAATTATGACGCTTCCCAGGTAAAGATGGCTTAGCGGCAAGTTCAGAAACATCAGCCGAAAGATTTGGTCTTACGAACTCGAGTGAGAAAAAGGCGTCCGCAACAAATATGCTTGCCGTTCTAGTCCTGCTCCACTCTTTTGGAATGGTTTAATGGACGTTCGATGAGCGAGCAGCATAGACTCGACAAAAACATATAATATGTTATGCTTTCTTGGTATTTTGGTTCTTATATAGACTGAAAATAAAATAAGAATTCTCTTTGACGTTTCTATAATTGTTCATTATCTTTATCAAAAAATGTTAATTAGTGTTTCCATGTAATTTAGGAAAGAATAGATGATTTCGATTAATGAAATGCGTCTGCAGCAGACTAGTGTTTTTGAGATCCAATTAAAACTGCAGAAAACATTGAATCGGTTGTGTGTGAAAGAGTAATGTACTTACCTATGGCTAATTATCAATTGGAAATGGATTGAATCTAGTTAAACATAAGACATTTTAAGATTATGCAATTCTAAATATCTATGATTATTGTATGAATTAGTTATTTTATGATTAAAATTTCAAATCTATTATTAACATCTAATCAAGTTTAAGATAATTCTATGGAATTTAACCTCAAAATTGTTACTCATAGTGTCACAGTTAAATAATACGTTATCTTTTTAAGGTTGAATTTAAAATGGACAAGTGTAAAGTGGTGCGACAAAATAATAGAATTTTGTTGAGTTTGAATTAGATTATTGTAAAGTTTCGAAAGACTGGAATCTATTTTGTCATTCACACAATTGTTTTTTTACATTTGAATACATTCTAATATCAAACGTTTGTTGTCATTCGTTTCAATATTTAAAATGTTTGTATTGTTGTAGTCAAATGAATGGTTAGTGTCATTTACATGTTTATTAAGCGCAGTTGATGAATTTTTGTGCCCATTCAATATTTTTTCGAGGTATTGAGAAGATTGGCCGATGTATACCTTTTCGCAATCTCCACAAGAGAATGAATAAACCGTATGGGTTATCTTTTGGAAAAGTACGCTACTTTTTAGTTTAGTAAAGAGAATTTTCTGGTTCAAATAACTTTTATGACATATATGTAGGTCATAAGGTTTAACTATATTACATAATTTTTCAGAAAGACCATTCATATATGGTAGTGATATGTAAGGTTTATCTTTTGATTTCTCATTATTTATTTATTTATTTATTTATGAACGGGACGAACAATTTTACAGTATAACAAATTCAGTAAAATATAATGTATCGTAAAAAGAATAAAAATAATACAAAATAAAGAGTTTACATTGCAAATATACACAGGCATATACATACATTAAAAATTACATAATTTATCTATGTCGAGTCAGTTAAATCCCCTTGAAAAGCAACCAAAGAAATGTTCCAAAAATTGAGATTTGAATAATGATTTGCGGTAGTTAGAGTACGATAAAATGGACAATACATTAGGTAGTTTGTTTTGTTATATGGTATGTGAAACATATCAATATTAGCAGAGCGGGTTTTTTTTTGGGGAATGCGGAAATTAATTTGTGATAGTTAACTAACCCATTAATGAATTTGAATAAAAATTTTAGATCATTCTGATTTCTACGTAATGTTCATTTTTCAATATTTAGAATAGATTCAACCGAGTCGTAATTGAAATTGTATTCACCAAATCTAATATTCATTTTATAGGCGACAAATCTTAGGAACATATGTTGAACCCTTTCAATTCTCATGCGATGAACGTTATAAGAAGGAGACCATATAGAGGTGCATTGGTATTGATTTTGCCAAATGAGTTATAAAATTAATGAATTTTGTCTTTATGCTATGAAATTGACTAAATCAATGGTATAACCATTTTTTATTAAAGTTTCTTTCGTTTTTGTAATAGATATAGTTCTCAGTTCCGGATCAGATTTATAATATCATGTTTCATGTTTCTTATATTTTTTAGGTATATTTATTAGAATTGAAAGTAGTATGCCTTCCTGACCAAGTAGGTTTGGTGTACCATTTCGTTAGAATTTTGTTATCATTTGATTTTCTTACTAAAGTTGAATCTAAAAAATTTATTTCATTATTATTTTCAGTTTCGATTGTGAATTGTAACTTATAGTGAAAGGAATTGAAAGAGCTCGAAAATTCATCACATTTGTCTTTTGGGACGGTAGCAATACAATCATCAACATATCTTTTGAAGAAGGCCATATTATAATTTAATTGAGATACTACTTTTTCTTCAAGAAATTCCATCACTAATTGGGCTATGATACTCGATATTGGAGAGCCCATTGCACAACCATCTTATTGTTTATAACACTCATCTTTATAATGTAAAAAATAAGCTATGAATGCATATTCTATAGCTGTTAAGAATTCATTCATAAGTAAATTTGTGTATAGTTTTATTTCATCCCATTTATTTTGAATTATTTTTGTAGCTAATTCTAGAGGAATATTTGTATTTAAAAATGTGACATCTAATGATACTAAGATATAGTTTTGTGTATCGTAATTTTGTTAATGAATTCTCTGAAAACCCAAGAATCTTTGATAAAAGAGTCATTTTTGTAAGCTTGAATTCTTAGCAGCTATAGAATATTCATTCACAGCTAAGAAAATGTAGTATCTCAACTAAATTATAATATAGCCTTCTTCAGAAGATATGTTGATGATTGTTTTGTAGCCATCCCTAAAGACAAATGAATTTTTGAGCTCTTTCAATTCCTTTCACCATAAATTACAATTCACAATCGAAACTGAAAATAATAATGGAATAAATTTTTCAGATTTAACTTGAGTAAGAAAATCAAATGATAACAAAATTCTAACGAAATGGTACATAAAACCTACTTGGTCAGGAAGGTATACTTCAATTCTAATACACCTAAAAAATATAAGAAAAATGTTATTATTGATAGATAGAGCTATTCAACTAAGTTCTCCTGAACTGAGAACTATATCTATTACAAAAACGAAAGAAACTTCAATAAAAATGGTTATCTAATCGATTTAGTCAATTTCATAACTAAAGATAAAATTCATAAGTTTTATAACTCATTTCGTAAAATCAATACCAATAATGAGAAATCAAAAAATAAACATTACATATCACTACAATATATTAATGGTCTTTCTGAAAAATTATGTAATATAGTAAAACCTCATGACCTACATATATGTCATAAAAGTTATTTAAGCCAGAAAAGTCTCTTCACTAAACTAAAAAGCAGCGTACCTTTCCGAAAGATAACCCATACGACTTATTCCATCCCTTGTAAAGATTGCGAAAAGGTATACATCGGCCAATCTTCTCAATACCTCGGAAAAAGATTGAATGGGCACAAATATACCAAAAATTCAACAACTGCGCTTGATAAACATGTAAAAGACACTAACCATCCATTTGACTACAACAATACGGGAATTTCAAATATTGAAACGAATGACAACAAACAATTTGATTGATATTAGAATGTATTCAAATTGAAAAAAGAAATTGTGTAAATGACAAAATAGATTCCAGTCTTTCGAAACTTTACAATAATCTAATTCAAACTTAACAAAATTCTATTATTTTGAAGTACCACTTTCCACTGGTCTGTTTAAAATTCAACCTAAAAAAGATAACGTATTATTTAACAATAACACTATGAGTAATAATTTTGAGGTTGAATTCCATAGAATTATCTTAAACTTGGTTAGATGTTAATAATAGATTTGAAATGTTAATCATAGAATAACCAATTCATACAACAATCATAGATATTTA
Organism: Endomychus coccineus; assembly: GCA_958510875.1. Classification (NCBI taxonomy): domain Eukaryota; kingdom Metazoa; phylum Arthropoda; class Insecta; order Coleoptera; family Endomychidae; genus Endomychus; species Endomychus coccineus. Next base: position 64,623,018 of record OY294068.1, on the reverse strand, counting down.
GAATTGCGTAATCTTAAAATGTCTTATGTTTATCTAGATTCAATCCATTTCAAATTGATAATTAGTCATAGGTACAATACTTTTTCACACACAACCGATCCAATATTTTCTGCAGTTTCAATTGGATCTTAAAAACACAAGTTGGCTGCAGACGCTTTTCGAAACGTCAAAATACCAAGAAATCATAACATACATTCCAAATGGTTCAAGAATATAAATAAAAGAAAATATAATAATGTATATATATAATATAATATAATAATATATATATTATGAAACACTGAATTGATTGACAGTGAGAATATCAAAATTAATTTGCTGATGAAGATGAATAACAGTGGATATAGATGAAAAAAATCCCGTCAGACGAATAGCTTGAGCTCCACGTTTGGCATAATGTCAAATTATGCAAATAAGAACAATTAACTTATTTTCATGTTTTAAATGACGGTGCGAATGTGAAATCTCACAAATACTTCGCAAGGTCGTTGTGAAACCGATTTAAAATTTCGTAATATTTGTATAATATAATATATAAGTTCCTTAACATCTACTCCGTACATGGGAGGTTAACTTTTTCTTACATTAGTTCTATTTTAACGCTTTCGAGACATGTCCTTATGGCGCTTTTTAAAAACGATTTAACCACATACCATCAGTAATTATTTCAAGTTACCTCAATTCAACTTAATTGTAAAATAATGAGGGCAATTTCGATTGAAATTATCGTTTAAATACATACGGTTGAATAGAAACAAATACCTGAAATGTAATAATCATAAGGTGGATGACCCGAAATTACTAAAGTTTAGTTTTTTGAAATCAGTACACTCTTCACATCATGATAATCGATAATATAATATATTGACAACAGGTTTTGCATTTTTATTCTGTTCTCACCGACTTTGTCACGGTTGTCATTGATTATGTGATGTATTATAAAAATTAACGACACATAATACATAATACATCCAGAGCCAATTTTGTATTGAAGCATTTCGTAGACAATCAGGAATAATATTCAGATGAAGAAACTGAATACAATCCATGACTTCAGAGTCAATTTTATATTTTTTTGAGAATATGCTGGTAGATTCGTCGCTAATTCTGTAGAATAGTGTGTCAGATTCTGTAACAAAATATGAAGTAGATGATGTGGAAAACGTGAAGTGATGATTTAGAATATTGGAATGGAATACAAATTTAAATTTACACGAACTGCAAAGCGAGGTGTCAACTATATGCGCCCGGGGGGGGGGGGTGTTGCCCCTCCTTGAAAATTTTGCAATTGGACAGAATAAAAACAAGCTATACTTGCCACGAAAACGTGGACTGTGAGATTTTTAGAAGTAGTTGTAGACCACCGTTTTGTCCGGGAAAAATTAAACGACGGTTGTTTCTTCTATTACCTACTTGTATTGAGTAAGTTTTTCATACAACTCGCCACAAAGCTATATTATGGAATTAAAAGCAATTAGCAATAATTTCGACCACAATCTGATAAATAATATGTTGAATAAAAAGTTATATAATATTGGTATTAAGCAAAATATCCTTCTAAGTAACACAAAAATTTGAAAACTATAGATGAATTACATACTTACTTACATGTAAAATCTATAAAACCTGAACTCTACAATACGAATTTAATTACTTATTTCAACAGAATTCACATTATAAGTCAACATTCAAAGAATAATGAGGATAAGTCAGAAAAAGAGTGAAATCGAAGTCCAAGTTGAATTGTGAATCTTGTCCAAACTTTCATGTAAGTCACAGTCGTAGACCTTTCTCTAGTAAAGTGGGTGAACATTTAAGGATTTATAGAAATAACAAACTTGACTTGATTTGTTAGAGACGGGCCACCAATTTAATCAAAACTTCGAACATGTGGTGAACAAAGGTAGATTTAAGGTAATTTAGAATACTTAGGAAGTAATAAATAAAAGCACCGTAATCCTTCACATGTCGCAAAGTGAGTAATTCCTATAACATTCTGTATTATTCTTGTAATCATCAGGATAGCCTCAAATAATCTGAATTCACAATCATCAATGCTGCCCCCTTAATTGTTATCTGTTTATGTATATATGGCTTGGATACCTTTGTAAGTTTAAGTACCGTTTGTTTACCTGAAGAAGCCACCGTGTGGCGCAACATGTCGTGTTTTCTTTTACTTCTATAATATAAGTTCATTCTGGAAAATTTTCACAGTTAACGAATGTAGTTTTTATTTGTATTAATTTTATCATATTGAATTTTGTTATTCTTTTATCATTTCTTAAGAAGAAATTTCATTGTTTACAAAAGATAATTAATAATCCGTGATATCAATATTGTAATGTTCAATTACCTAGTCCAGTTTTTTTTTGTAATTACGTACTACATGATTTCAAGGTCAATTATCACACCGCATTCTGAGGTATTTGTAAAGCATAGCTGTGATGAAGAAAAATGTATCAAAATTCGTTAAAACAGTTGAAATCTTTTTATTTCAGAATTTTATCAAAATGGTATTTAAAAAAAGTCTTGCTTTATAAGATTTAATAATTCTATTATTGGAACATTAGTGGATAGGTTACAGACATCTAAACAATTGAGAATATCATTATCGACAATGTTTTTTCGGTTAACTTTTTCTATCAATTTGAGATTATTTTTAATGGTATTTCTGAATTTATTATGATAAAAAAATTTTAATTTTTGGTTTAACCAATTGGCAAGTCCAAAGGGGGGAGAGGCTGTGAAAGATACTACTGGTCTTATTGGGACGTCATTGAAGTTATTAGATTGATGAATTTTCAAAAGACCATATAGTCTTGGTTGATTTGGGGCGAATTCATCAATAAGTGGAGTGTTTAGAGTATTAAGACAATTTTTCATCACATTTTTTAGTTATTATTGATATTTAAAGTTTATTGTAAAGTGTTATGTTCGTGTATGAACGTATTTATTTTTAGATCATAGAGAATAATGAGAATAATTCTTGAGTTACCTTTGTCTGATTTGGTTATAGTTAATTAGTTATCTTTAATTTTTTTGTTAATATTTTTTATAATTCTTTTTTTAAATTTCCCTAATTTATAATCATAAGAGTTAATTTTAAATTAATCATTTTCAATAATTATTTTTATGTTATCTCTATAAATGTTTACTTGCTTATTTTCCATTGGTATGAATCGCAATATTGATTCTGTCTGAACACTCAAAATTCCAAGGTGTTTTGTAGCTGATTGTATTGTTCTGATTCTAACATTGGGTTAAATTTGGGACTTGTAAAAATGGTTTCTCAGATTGAGAGAATTCTGTCAAAGAGAAACTTACTAAAGGTTTATAAAATGTATGTTTAGTTATTGTATTATTATTGTGAGTGTTGTAAGGTAACTTAAGAATCTTGATCTTTTTGCACAATTTTTTATATTGTATATCCTGTAGATAGTCGTTTGATACATGTATATTATTAAAAATTCATTAATTTGGTCCATAGTTCTCTCAGCGTGTCATAAATTGATAAAAGCTTACAGTCTAAAATATGTGAAATTTGGTATGATGTCCTGATTTCTTCTTTAATAAGTGCTCTTCGCAAAATGTTGACTTTTCTTAATATCATATTGTTGAATACGTTTTTTTTGTTTTTTTTTCACTGATAGGTATTTTGGTACTAAATTGAATTCCAGACATTGATTGTTGAAGAAGATTGATGAATATTTATACATTTTCTTGATTGTCAAATCTTTACACAGATGGGTAATCTGTGCGAAACTAGCTGTAGTAAAAAATCGGACTGAGCCAAGTGTGTATTAATAATTGATATTTATATTGTAATGTTCAATTCTCACAATCCATTTTTCTGTAGATCCGTACTACCAAGTTTCGAGGCCAATTATTACACCTCATACTATATATAAAGCATGGATTCAATATATAAAGTTAATAATGATCATATGATTATAAATAATATAATATAAACTCTCGTTGCCTGGAAATGAAGCCATATGATTATAAATAATTTTATATATTCCTCAGGATGAGATTGTAATAATTGACCTCGAAACCTAGGAGTACGGATCTACAGAAAAATGGATTGTGGGAATTAAACATTACAATATTAATATCAATCTTTTATTATATATGAAGAAAAGGAAGTTGCTCATCTGTTTCTATGTCTTCAGAGTTGAGCAAATTCGCTATTAAGCATGTTCAAAAAGTCACATAAATCAAAATCTTCACATATAATCACGAAAATATCATCGACATATCTATGCCCAACTTTTGAAAACTGATTCAATTTTGATTTCAAGTTCGCTTAGAAAAAAATATTGACCAAAAACGAAGAAAGTGGATTCCTATTTGCACATCTGCTTGTTTGTTCATAGTAGATTTTGTTGAAAGTGAAATAATTTTGCTTCATACATAAAGGCGTAAGGATCACGTAGTGAGTGCAGCTTGTGTCGGGGATATTAACATTTGAAAGAAATTTTTCAGAATGTTTATCGACTCAGGGATTGAGATCTTTGTAGATAGTGAAATAACATTAAATGAAACTAGAGTATCATCAGGTTCCAGTTTGAAATCTTTCTCAATTTTGCATTCAGTTCCAAAGAATTTTTTTACAGACAAACTTGGTGCGGCCTGGAAGTTGCCAAATTCCTTAACTAACTATTTTGCTACGTTATAATTAGGAAATTCGATGTTTGAAATGATTGGTCTCATGCGATTATCTGGTCTATGGATCTCAGGTATGTCAAGATTCTTCATAAACTCTAGTTAGCAATGACTAGGGAAACCCAAATGTGGAAAACCTAAAAATATGCAAATCATTTAATCAAAATATTTACCAGAATGTTGAAAACATGTACATAAAAAAATACTTAAAATACATATATTTGATTTATTTAAAAATAAACAAACATTTTAATTTTTATACATACTGAACTAAACCTAAATATGCATTTATTACACAAAGCAGGTCGTTAGTGGTGAAACAGTTAACCATTAAATATTTCTCAAAGTTCTCAACTAACAAATTTTGTCTCCTATCAGAATATAAAAATTTATGAATGGAAAAACTCCTTTGCACATCGACCCAACAATTTTTTTTCATCACATTTTTGAATTTTTGAAAATTTTGACCTCCATTTTGCCTGCGACGTTTTGGAAAGCTGCCTCAGATTGTTTTACTAGTTCTACACTTTGGGTTAATGGTAAATTAGATTCCTCCATTTGTGTTATTGTTTTAGAAACAAAGCTATAATCGGTTTTTATAAACAAAAAGTTAAAGTTGTTATTTTATTTCTTAGTTTTTGAATAATTGCTCAACATCAGTGAGGAATTGCGAGAATACTTCAGACAATTCTGAAATTCGATCTTTTAGTTAACAAAATTCTCGCAATAAAAAAGCTTCTTCCAACCAAATGCCCAATCTTATACTGACAGGTGGAGGTGGAAGAGGAGTGTTTGGTAGTATTTCTTTATAGAACTGTATCTTTATAGGCGCTTTGAGGAAATTCTCTTTCATATTGGAAATTAAACTATTTACAAGAGGAAAATGTTTCCCAATCTCTACAGCAACCCCATTTGAAGCATGAACAAGACATGTTACATGTATCAAGTTCGAATAAAAGATTTACAAATTTTGTCCGGTCTTTTTCATGTACGATGGGGGGTCTGACGAAATGGGCAAAATCTCCAGGAACAGACCTACGAATGAAAAATGTTGATAATTCCTCTGGAAAAATCTGGCCACTGTCTTTGCATCTTTGCGTAACTCTTCAGAAGCAATGAGGTAAGATTTTGGCAGAATCTCGTCGTTAAGAACACCAATCCAAAAATTCGAAATATAACGTCCTCTTGAGTCGATGGTTTCATCAATAAATATGTGAAAATGTTTTTTCAGAATTTCAGCTTTAATTCACACAATTACCTCCGGAAACAAGGGAACTTACGTTTCTTCGTAGTGTTGTTTCACCTGGGACATTAACTTGCAATACTCCTGGAGAAAATGAGTGAAGTTGTGATCACGTAGATTTGGCATGGGAATAATGAATTTGACATCATCATTGCATCATATAGGTCTCCAGATTTCATCTTACCCTATTTAGCAATATGAACAGAAGTTTTCACGTGTTGGTCTATTTGGAATTTTTATCACATGGTATCTGCAATAAAAAAAAACAAAATAGAAAAGCAATGATATCAATTACTTAGATCTAAATCCCTAACAAATAAGTTTAAAATATTAAACGAAAGCGCTCCGAGAGTCCAACTGGTGTGGAATTGGTCGATATCTCTGTTATGGTTATAAAAAGGGGCCTGGGATTAGGCCGTTTTAGATATATGTATCTTAGGCACTCTATATCTGCTCGACACCTGGCCGCTCCGTCATTATTACAATACTCCTCTCAACGCATAAGAACTATGACAAATAAATATTCTCATTCCCGACAGCAATTTAAAAAAAATGGAAAAATTACTATTCTGCGTTTGGTTTTGCTGGGTTGTGACAGCGATCTAACTTAGGCACCAGTATTAAAATTTTTCAATTACCATCTGAAAATTTTTTGGAGATAAAGTCTTTTTTCATTTATTTATTTTTTTATGTTGCTTTAATATATCAAGGTTGAAGATCGGAATTATTTTTTTTTGCATTTTAGTGAGTGTACTGCAAAAACATACAAACTCGAGCCTTTCAATGTGCTTGGTAAAATATTATGACGACGCTGACTTGATGAACTTCCCACACGTTTCTCTTCGAAAATACTATTTATTTTTATATATGTTCGTGTTTCGAACATCCTCAACACATCCAACAATGTCCATATATTTGGATGAGACTCATAAAATTGTTCAGAAAATAGAGAGTGGCTTGCTCTTGCGATGATCCTGTTTCAGCCCACATTTGTGTTGGAAATTTACCTTCCAAGTAATGATCCACTACGTAATCAGCAAATTCTGTCACTCAGTGATCAATTGGTAGCATGGTCAAAAAGACTCTAAAAAGCATTCTTCAACTTCTTGAGGGTGCAGTCACGACAAACCAAAGACTATCCTTAGCCATTGTCCAGTTGGACTAGCAAGATCTCCCTAAATTATTGCTAAACCCAATGACAGTATTTTTCTCCACCAAGCTTGAGTCAGGTGGAAACGGCAACCGGAAACCATCGATGATGGCTATGCATTGGTGACTGCTTTCTGAAGGCCTCTTTCGAAATCGGCCAGTATGTATTGTGGAAGAAGTACAAAATATAGAACAACTTTTCATAAGTTATTTGCTCCATATTTGGTAGATTGCAAAATACTAAAGGAATATAATGGCCATTTGACACCTATGCAATGTAAATAACTGATACCAGAATTTTGGTACGAATTGGAAGGTGCCTTCCAAGTTAATGTTCGTGCACAAAACTTGTAGGTTTGATACACAAGTAAAAATTACAATATCCGTTTCAGGATCTATCCAATCACAAAAAAAGTTCATTTTTAATTGTCACTATATCACTCTCGTACTGTCTTTTGATAGCTTCTTCAAGTGGTGTTGGTATTTTTGGCAAAAGTTTTCCTCGGCGCTATATAAGTTCCTACGAATATTTTTCAAAGAATTTTCAGTTAAATAATCTAATGTTTCAACTATTTCTCGTATGACACTATTTATAATTTTCAACAGTCTTTTTGTTATATCATCTGTAGCTTTTCTCTTAGCTGCACTATTCACAATTATTTCGCACAATTTAGTTGTTGTTGTTGATAACACCATGTGTATGTTCAATACACATTTTTAATATTGAATCAATGGCAGACGTATGTGCGTTATCCTGGCAGTTATTCCTCCAAAATTTGAGACCATCATTCAGAATTTTAACAAAACGATAAGGATCGCCGTTCGTTAGTAAGGTTTTCCCTTAGTAGAGGTTATAAAAAGTAACATCCATTTTGGATATAAAAATACACTTTATTTTTCACAAAAAAATAAATCAAGACTAAAAGGTAATTAAAAATATAATTGACAATTTAATTCATGCACTAAAAATGCCATATGTCGCGGTGTTTTGTCATTATGACAGCGAAAAAAGTTTGCCCTAACTTTTCCAGCGACAAAACGGAACCTAACTTTTGGAAGCATGACAACCAGCATTGTGAACAAATTTTTGATGACGTTATGTCAGTTTCTCTCAAACTTGCGTTGTCAGAAAAGTATCCTATTTGAAATGTCGCGATTTGGACAGTCTTCGAGTGGAGAAATTGAAGAAGCCATCAATAATAATGTGCCTCGCAATACTGTGAATTCAACTACGTCAATTTGGCGACAATTTGCGATGTTTTGTTTGGAAAAAAAACATGAACTCATTGCAGAAACTTCCACTGAAGAGTTAGCTTCTATTTTATGTGACTTGGCATTCAACATGAAGAAGAACAATGGAGAAGACTATAAAGAGAGTGCAGTGAAAACGATTTGGAACACTTCAGCAAAAATGTTGCAATAGAAGTACTTCAAAGAATGTAAAAGAATTTTTAATCCGTTCACGGACATACATTTTAAGAAAGCGAGAAATGCACGCGACACAAAACGCAAAATTTTGCAAGCAATCCCAGAGAAAAGGAAGGTGAGTTCTAAGGCTCTCACAAAACAAGAAATTTTTGAAATGACACTATTCTGGAGTGAAGAAGAACCTGTAGGCCTTCAAAGAAAATTTTATCATATTGCTGCCTATGAATTGGCTTGGAGAGGTGGAGAAGCAGCAAATTGTAAGGTATTCTATTTTAAAATCGAGACAGACAACCGTGGAAGAGAGACCGGAAGAGTTGAATATAACCCAGTATTTTCGAAGACAGCACAAGGTGGAAATCAGAAGTTGGCCGACAGTAAATGGTTGGTAGCAAACACTGAAGAAGATTGTGTATGTCCAGTACAATTGTTTAAGCAAATTATGGGAAGACGGGGAAACCATATCACATGTGAAACAATTTTTTAAACTCCAAATCCTTTCTGGCAAAAAACAAATTCGAAAGGATGGTATAAGAATTCTCCTATTGGGATGAATGAAATATCTAAATGGACCAAATCCTTGGCGAAAAATATTGGACTTGATGTCAAGCGGGTGAAAATTACGAACCATTCTAATCGAGCTGCCGCCGTAACTGAATTGTCCAGGAGTAGTATAGGTGAACAAAAACTTGTGAAAATTACGGGACATAGCAACCCATCGTCATTAAAACCGTACCTCCAGTTAGATGAAGAACATCATAAGAAAATCATTGGTTCCATTCGTACCACCGTCCAGGAAACAGTTACTACCACCGCTCAAAATACTAGCATGCAGCAAACTATTAACAAAAGACAAGAAAGTCCTGAAAATCAAGCTTTTTTTAATAATTTTGTTTTTAACAATTGTACTTTTCCGTTAAATTAAATAAACTAATTCACATCTAATTTTTTATTTATTGATTCACATATTCATTAAATTGTCTTACCGAATTACACTCTAGCTTTTTTTTTTGTCGAAGTAAACTTGACATTCATAATTCGAATTTTGTTGCCATTAAGCAAATCAACTCAAAAAACTGCCAGAAAAAATTACTCGTCCTGCGGACTCGTAATTTTTTAGGGGCCGTTTTTATCGTTAAATTTCCAGGCAACAAAATTCTCATTAATACATGTCAAGTTAACTTCGACAAAAAAAAGCTCTCGTGTAATTATAAGTGAAAGAAGTAGAACTATTTTTCAGAGCGTCGGCAGTGGGGGTGCTAGCGAGCTACCTAATATTTTTCACCTGCGGCCTTAATCCCCTGACCCTCGGTAGCTGGTGCACAAGTTACATATAATAAACGCGGTCCATATCATGAAGTGCGTAACTCAATCCCCTTTTTATGAGTATTCTGAGAGAATTTTGCGAAAACTTTATGCGTCAGCAGGTTGAGCGACGGTGCATTAACACACAATAAAGAACAATTAAGAATGCCATTCATTGATAATGAAACACTTAGTTAAAGCCGTGAATGATTGTTTACCTATATTTGAAATTACATCTTCAATAGCGTACGTCTTTGAAAAATGTTGAAAGCAATGGAAACATATGTAATTATTTGAAGCCTTGTGAATAAATAACTTATCATTTTCTATAAATTCATAATCTATGACATTATTTATTATTATTTAAATATGGTCACTTGCATGTCAAGGTCTACGAAATGAATATTTGTTAATACTTCCATTAAGAATTCGAGATTCATCGAATACCATATTCAACGTACAATGTCAAAAATTGCAAAACCCAATCATGTTCTGATTAACATACTAATCTTTATTATTCCACACCACTCACAGTAGTGAAAAATCAATGATCATCATATGTGATGTCAATTTCAATTAAAATTGTGATTCAACTTCAAACATGTGAAATCAACCAGAATTTATGTTTTGTTTAGAGTACTGTTGACCTCAAACTTGTGACAAACTTCTTTAAAGGAGTCTATTAGAATAGTTAGTTGCCTTTGAAAACTCTCATAATCTATTCTACTTTGCATTATTCATCTTAGGTACAGAAAAAAAGTCCGTCGAAAAATAAATCGACATAGGCATAGACCTTTACATTTTGTGACGTCAGGAACTCAGAGAAGGTAACAAGTTAGTATGTTCGCAATTTAAACTGCAGGTGAACTGCTGAATGAGTTGTACAAAAATGAGATAAATTGATTCATAATAGAATAGGTAAATCGATTGACAGTCGCATTTCGGGGCATTTATAAATTGTGGACTAAAATATGTATCGAATTCACAACATTTTGAAATTAATCGCATGAATAATGATTCTTGACCCAGGTGTGATTTACATATGAATTTTCGGGATATATGTTACACTAACACATATGCTTATTATTTACGTCTTTACGTTAGTTTCGGTGTCACTACCATCATCAGAAGACATATCAATGTCTAAAATCGAATTTCTTAAAACTAATTGTTTCATCACAAAGTCTCCTTACCGCGCCGATTTCAATTAAAAATGCCAACGTCACCGAAACGAAGACAAGCACGAGTAGGTAATCGAAATTGTAACACATTATTGTTTTACGTATATGAATCAAGAATTCTCTGCTTGGCAATTTTCTTATAAAATTCGAAGCCATTTCAAAGCATCGTTCGAAATTCGACTGAAACCAAAAAATATAACGCTCAAGTATTCACTTTCGAAACAGATGTTGAAGATTTATGAGTTAATGAAACAACGTTGTCAGACTTTATTAGAAATATTACTATTTGAGCATTCTACCTAAAATATATTTTTAATGACTTATTTATTAATTAAATTAGTATGAATCTGACTTAATGATTGAACGTCAGCTCTATGATTTACAGACTTGAAGTCACGTTTTATGTGAATCATCTCTAGACTAGATCTTCTGTAATAATTGGTTTCTTTAGTTAAAATATTACAATTTTCGTAACTAAATTGATGGTTATAATGAAAACAATGTTAATGTGGTAGAATTTTCGAGTTTATGTTCCTAGTACTATACTTATGGGCATACATTGTTTTCAATCTAAACAATTTAATTTGTATACTGTGTGGGTTTGTTTATCTTTAGGTATTGAAGGTTGAAGATTTGAAAAATATTTGCAACACAGCTAGTAGGTTCATGCGCAATATTTATATCATACATATTCAAACATTTCTCAATTTTCTCTGAGGTCTCCGGAATGTATGGTAATGTTATAAAATTATCTGCATTACCGTTTATGTTATTTATATGACGTTCCATTATAGATTTTATTTATTCTTTCTCTAATGATGAGGTTGAAAAATGTTTTTGGGCAGTCATTCATTTCCAGTGTATTACGAACAGTTTTCACATTTTTGGGACTATTCTCTGGGTGGGACAATTAAACAGCGCGATCTGTAGGGCTGTTTATAACACTTTTCGATAATTTGTTGGTGCAACTGAATTAAAGTAAATATATCGCTGAGACCGAACTTCTTTAGTAAACCACGAAGTTTTTATTTTTCCATATGACTCATACCTAATTTTCATATGTAGGAAGTTTATTTTCTTGTACACTTTTATTTCACAGGTAAATTGAAGTTTACAGTGGAAATTGTTAAATTCATTAATCACGTACTAAATTTTATCATTGGAAACACACATTAAGCAATCATGTACATACCGTTTGAAGAATACGAATTGGAAATCTAATGAATTTATAACAGATTCCTCTAGGCATTCGATAACTAGGTTAGCAATAGTACTTGAAATCGGTGATCCCATTGCTGTGCCGAATATTTGTCCAAAATATTGCTCACCGTATAAGTGCTGCTGAACAAAACTTTACTGCATTTATGAATTCAAATTGATCTAGAGGTGTGTGGTTTCTAATCTCTGCCCAGCGTTTTTTAATACCACTCAATGCCAAAACGACTGTATATTTGTGAATAGAGGATGATCTACGGGTACAGATTGATTTTTTATAAACTCATTAAAATGACATGAGTCCTTAACATGAAAATCATTATGTTGTTGATAGATTTTGATAAACATTTTGATAAATATACAATTAGTTTTAAGAAATCCCTTTTTAGACATTGATACTTTTCCTGATGATCGTGAGCTAGAGAGACCGAAACGTACGTAAAGACTGGAATAATAAGCATATGTGTTTGTGTGACATATTTCACGAGAATTTATATATAATTATTCGCATCCGTTCCAGCCGATAGCGAGGATGATGAAATCTATGACGAGCGTGTAGGAGGAAACTCAATTCTGATGACGATTCGACCTATATTAGGCAGAAAAATAATCAATTTTGATACACTAGATAATGGCAGACCCAAGGGGAGGCAATAGGGACCATTATACCCCCTCACACTCTTAGCGACTGAGAGCAAGGATTTATTTAACTGATATCAACTTTTTGACAATATTATGATTGTTGTGGCGATATTCATTAATGATTTATTGATATAAATTTCAAATTTCTCTTGCTAAGCATTGCTTTGATTATAACCATCAATTTGATTACAAAAATGTTAATATCTCAACTAAGGAAACCAACTATTATAAAAGATCTATCCTGGAGATGATTCACATAAAACGGGACCATAAATCTGTAAATCATAGGGTAGACACACAAAATCTAAGTCATATTTATACTAATTTGATTAAATAATCTCTTGCAAATTCTCACATACGTCTTTATAAGTGTTGAAAATGTTTTTAGGAAGAATTCGTAATAGTAATTTCCCAGTACAGGTCTGAAACCTAGTCATAAATCCTACACATCTGGTTTCGAAAGTAGATACTTGACAAATAACTTCGTTCTTCTCATTTGTTGTGAGAATACCAATCAATATGCACTCATATATTTTAATAATATTACTGAATAGCGGATTCTTACTACAAAAAAATTTTATACTTTAATTCTGACGATACAATTTCGATTATTCGTAGTTCTGTTCGTTTCGACGGCGTGGGCTCTTTTGATTGAAGTTAAATTGTGCGATTTGGACGCTTGTGCTATAATTAGTTAATAAACCCCCTTTTTAGACATAGTGAGTCTTCTGATGTTGGTCGTGAGACCGAAACGTACGTAAAGACGAATATTTAAAACACAGTGTTATTGTGACCTAATTCCCGAGAATTTTATATATAATGATATAAATTTCAAAACTTTGAGCAACTTTGAAGTACGTCACTTAAAGTATTGAGACAAAGCGCTAACTTTTGTGTGGAAAATTCTAATCTCCAACGTTTACAAAGTTTTGATTCGAACATTTGTAATATCTTCAGCAATTTCCGCAAATTGCAGTAAAAGACTGGAAAGCAAACTTGTTCTATTCATTTCAAAAATGTAAAGGATTCATGACTCACAAACCGTATGTGCTAATTAATATTTCAAGTCCTAATAAATGTAGCACCAGTTTAATAACATACATATTCAATTTTTCCCGTTAACTTAACTGCCGACCTTCTCAAAATATTGACTCAAACAGACTAATATATGATAAAATACGGACTGACATATCGAATGAGGCTGAAGGAACGAAAATAGTTTCTTAACAAACTAATGGAGCCAATTATGAAGTAGGGACAATTGAGGATTATTATGAAATAAGTGTATTTATTCCATTGTTGGAAGACATAATTTCAGATTTAAAATTTCGTTCTAGCAGTGACACAATAAATGTAATTAATTTGTCAATTCTATTACCAGCAACTTTACTTGTATCAGATGAAGAGATAATTAATAATTGTGTCCAACTCTGAAACGGTTCTCAGAATGAAAATTCCATTTTGGGAATTCAGATCACTTTTAATACACAGTACGGACTAGTATCTAGGTAATTTAGAAGAGATGGAAACGTATTAGCGAAAAAACCGACCAGCGTCGAGTTGCTCGACGCAGGTAAAAATTTCAAACGGTCACGTTCGAATTGGAAGATGATGGCAGGTTGCTATAAACATATTGATAAAAAATAATCATATATAATACCACTAGAGATGAAATTTTGCCGGCAAAATTTCTCGATTGTAATATGAAAGTTTTTTGCTTAGGCAATTTCGCGAATGACATTTGTATCAAAATCACGAGCCGGCAGGCGAGTGATTTTGGAAAAAATGTCATGAACGAAATTGCCGATAAGCAACAAACTTGAATGTTACAAGAGAGAAATTTTACCTGCTTAAATTTCATCTCGAGTGGTATTCGACATGACTATTTCACGAGAAAATATGTCTAATAGTAATATGGTCACATTTGAGAAAGTCAAGAAAATGACGATTCATGGGACAAAAAATGTTTTGAAATAATGAATTGGAACATGTTCAAATTAATTTTTGAAGTAAAAGTTACAATTGTTATAGTTAATAATTTAGGAATTGTTCCTTTCGATTGCAGCAGACGGAATCTCATCTGATGAAAGATTTGATACTTCTGATTCTGTTCTGTGATGATTTTGATTGGCGGCAGATTCATGATTGCCCTCTCTAAGATTTTGAATAAGTTTTAAATGATGTTCTGCATCTAGTTGTAAATATGGTTTTACGGAGTGTGCCCTCGAATGTCCCGTAATTTTGATTAACTCTTGTTCATTAACTCCCTTTTTGGCCAATGATGAAATGGCCGATGCTCTATGGGAATGGTTTGTTATTTTGAACTTTTTTGTGCTAATTCCAATATTATCTGCTGATGTTGTTGTCCATTTCGATATTGAATTTATTCCTACAGGCATGTTTTTGTACCAAATTCCTCTTTCCCAATTTGGATGTGTAGCCAAAAAAAATCTGTCAGTTGTTACGTTTGGATTTGTCTATCTTTTTTCCATGAGTTTAAGGTATAAGCGAACAGGACATGAATCTTCGTTTTCTTCATTTCTCACTAGCCATTTACTATTCGATAAGTTTTTCGAACCACCTTGGGAAGTTTTGGAGAATATTGGGTTCACCCTACCAGTGAAGTTTTCCAGAAGATCATATTCTTGAAAATAATGAATTGAGCAATTAACTGCCTCATTGCCTCTCCAAGCCAATTCGAAGGAGCATATATGGAAAAATTTCTTTTGCAACCCATCTGGCTTATCTTCATCGTAACAGTTGACCATTCTCAAAAACTGTTCGGTCGAAAAAGCTTTAGAACTTGATTTCCTTTTTTCTGGTGAGGTTTGCAACATCTTGCGCTTTGAATCCCTGGTCAGACGAGCTGATTTGAAAATTAAACCTTGGAATGGATCGATCATTCTATCATATTCCTTGAAGAACTTTTCTTGAATCATCTGTGCCGTGGTATTCCATAAAGAATTCACAGAGGATTCTTTATAATCTTCTCCGTTTCTTTTCTTCATATTGAAAGCATATTCCTCTAATATTTCTGATAATCTTTCTGGAGTCGTTTCTCTTTCTAAGGTATAGTTTCTTTTTAGAAGAAATTCCGTGAACTGGTTCCATGCAGATGTCCCAGTTTTTCTTGTGTTGAAAGGCACTAGTTTGGCAATTTCACTATGTATTTCTTTCGACGAAATATTTCCAAATCTATCTTGGAGGCTCATTTTTGGAATTCCCCAATCTACTTTTTTGACACGTATTGCGCTATTTGACAAATGAGTATTCATCATAGATTAACTAAACGTTGTTTGTTTTCTTCATGGTATTCATTTTCCAAGCTATCTGTGAATGTGAGAAATGTCAAAATATTATCGATGAAATAATAACTTTCTAAGTTTTGCCGGCTTGCATGTTTTATCGCTATGAAACGAGAGTTGCTATGGAAACTTCCTCACTAAAAATGGAATGAGTGAAATAGTTACCCTTATTCAATAGAAATACTACTATAGTGAAAATGTTCCCGTTTGAATACTATTTGGGTATAATAATGTAAACATTGAGTTACCCTCAGCTGGAGATAAACCGGAATTTAATAAATTGTTTTTTCGTTCATACATCCCTTCTAAATTACATAGATATTTGTCTGTACTGTGTTTTAAAAGTCAACTTCCTTGAGAAATGGTGTGACCTGTATTCAAAATTTGTTCGGTTACCGCTGATTTTTCACCATTATTTCGCTTTATATAGGCAAAATTGGTTTCAATAAATCTGTAAGTTCCCTGATACCGACGTGGTACCCAGGATTGCTGACTTCCAGGTGGAATATGAAAATTTTTAATCATCATATTCGTATTTAGCACCCTTGACAGTACCCGAGTAACAATTTTGAGATAACTTGGTTTCAATAAAATTTCTGTAAATTTCCTGATACCGACGTGGTAGGTACCCAAGGTTACTGACCTCCTGAATATGAGGATATCATACAATATAAAAGTTCCTTCAATAATATCATATATAAAAATTCTTGGGATATAGGTCACAATAACACTCTGTTTTAAAATTTTTTGTCTTTACGTACGTTTCGGTCTCACGAAATGTTGATGCGAGAATACCTACCAACATGAACTTATACATTTTGAGAATATTACTGAATAGCAGATTCTTACTACAAAAGAATTTTTATACTTTAATATTGACGATACAATTTCGATTATTCGTGGCTCGGTTTGTTTCGACGGCGTGAGCTCTTTTGATTGAAAATAAATTAGTACGATTTGGACGCTTGTGATATAATTAGTTTTAATAAACCCCTTTTTTTTTATTTTCACATAGTGAGTCTTCTGATAATGGTCGTGAGACCGAAACGTACGTAAAGACAAAAATTTTTAAAACAGAGTGTCATTGTGACCTATTTCCCAAGATATTTTATATATAATTCATACTGGGTCAAGAATCTTTATTATTCAATAATATCTGTCATTGAAATAATTGTTATTACTTGAAAGTAGATGAGGGAAATTCCCTCGTAATTATGGGCAGAGAGGATTATCAAAATTTGATAAATAAATACCTTATTAAATGATGGTCCCTGTGAACAGTTACCAAGAATTCGTTATCAAAATGCGTTAAACTAGTCAATAATTAATTAAAATCGTGTACAGCTGTAATCTCCGATAATTTAAAATACAAACTCAAACTTTCAAATCTTAATCTTCCAAAGCTGTATTGCTTATTTAAGATTCATAAGCCGGGTAAATCCATGAGACCACAATCATTCCAAACATTAATTGTGCTACGAATAACATAGCAAAATGGTTTCTCTGTGAAAAAATCATCGAAACTTATTGCAAAGTTGAAAGATTTCAAACTTGAACATGACAATAGTCTCGTTTCATTTGGTGTTGTTTCACTTTTCACAAATACTCCAATTTCTGAGTCGATAAACATTCTGAAGAAATGGCTTTCGAATATCAATATCCCCGATAGAAACTGCACCGAATACGTGATCCTTACATCTTCATGTATGGAGCAAAATTATTCCACTTTTACAAAAATTATTATAAACAAACAAGCGGATGTGCAATGGCCGAATCACTCTTTCCTTTTTTGGACAATATTTTCCTAAGCAAACTTGAAACCTCCTTAAAATCAGAATTGAATCAGTTTCCAAAATTTTGATATAGATATGTTGACGACATTTTCTCGATAACAAGTGAAGAATTTGATTTACATGGCTTTTTAAACACGCTTAATGGCCAATTTGATTGATTGCGATTAACTGTCGAAATAGAAACAGATAATCAACTTCCTTTCCTTGATATTAACATTTTAAAAGATGGTAACACTTGGATTTCGACATGTACAGAAAACCCAGTCAAACGAATAGTTATATACCCCGGCGGATTCAGTTACACCATTTAGATATAAAATAGGGCGTTTAATAGGCTAGTTCATAGATTATTGAACGCCTCTTTTAGCCTCTTTGATCAATAATTTGATTACTAAACAAAAAATGGAATTGGAACGTAGCCAACTAACCAAATTAGAACCTTCACCTTCAAATACTTCAATAAAATTCAAAAATGTCACTCATCATTCTTCAGTAATTAATAATTTCCATATTTGTTTTCTAGATTTGCAATAGAAGGAGTATAGTATAGAGTATAGATGTAAGAACAAGCTAAGACACCGTTTAGGCAATCTTTCATAAAGTTTCCGATTTCGACAAATCCGGGACTTACAAAATCATTCGTGAGTCGTGTTCACAATGCTATGTCAATCAAAGTAGAAGGATCATTTTAACTCGGTATAAGGACAATTTTGCTCATACAAAGGAAAATAAGGGTGAAAAATATATATTGAATGAAGGCATACCATTTCTCAAGAAAGCTCATCATCAGGTAATTTAGAAGGGATGTAAATGTTTAAATGAAAAAGCAATTCATTACATTCCGATTTATCTTCATTCATCCCATTGCTTACATCATTATCCCCAAATAATATTCAAACAGGCACATTTTGATTTATAATTTAGCTTACTCTGATAATGGCTACTTAGCAGCCGGAAGGTCCTCATTCGATAATATTTTCAGTGGATAAGGTAAAAATAGTGTTATAACATATCCACAGTCTGAACTCTATTATAGTTTATTAGTGAAAATTCTAAAATTAATATGATTTCACGTTATAATTATGTAGAGTAGGCTGTGCCCAAAAAAAATCGATATTTTTTCATTTCGATCTTCTTCGAGTATATCGTTCCCCATTCAAATTCATTCAGGTCCCCCAAATTTGAAACAAATCGATTAATATTCAGAGGTGCATCAAGCCCAAAACGTGTTTTTTGAAGTTTTCCCTCAATTTTTGAGAGGTTTCTTAACACTGTTCTACAATAACAGGATGTTTGACACTTGCGAGACATTATTACATCCAAACACAAAGTATTTAATGCGTTTCAGTCGCCACATCTACTTTCCCACAGATATATTGGCGGAAAGAACCATTTTTCAAGGCCTAAAACTGTAATTTCAACTTTCAACTTAAATAACTTCATATTTTTAGATCCGTGATGGTTCGTATGCTCTTTTAACGTAGTCTAGTATCACGTAGCATTAATTGAATTGATAATTTCAAAGAAAATCGCTCATCAGTTATGATAATCTACACTCGAGTGGAAAAAAGCACCACTTGAGAATGCACTGAAAATGGCAAAAATTCAGAGTGCCTTAACTCGGTTGCATTTAGTCGAAAATTAATGAATCTTTGAGTTCTAAAAGGATAGAACCTTCCCTTTAATGTGATGCTAGTTAATGTGATACCAAATCCATTTCACATTCTCCCACCCCGCTAAGAAAAATATGTTCCTGGTGTCAAAAAATGTCCCACTTTAACAGCTCGTAGCCGGTTGAAAGGTTATTATTAAATCCAAATTCTGACACCGAATTAGAGATGTGGAGAACGCATTGTATCAATGAACTATTCTCTCAACATACACGTAACTTGTTGAAAAGATTTGACGTGAACTGCTACATTTTAATTGAAGAGCCATCTGCGTGCAAAATCAACGAGTCTCATATAGAAGCGAAAGAAAAATTTCAATTTTTGTGCGTAACGAATGACACCGCGGAAAGTGGTATAGCGTTAATTACAAAATATAATTCCGAATTGACGAAGAATGGAGAGCAAAAGCAGTACCTGTTGAAAGTTGTCGAGGAGCACAGGAATTACGAAATGCCTTTTAACAAATACGTTTTTAAAAAATTTTATTTCAAGCATGAAATGAATAGACAATAGCTTATTCTAAGATCTAATGAATATTGACCTGTTACATGGTTAACACTGATATATATAAACTATCGAACGTGATATTTTAATAAACACATATAATGTACTACATATCCATATAAGGAGAAGTGTGCAATCATAACACCTCCATGCCAAGTTGAAAAATTACGAATGATTAATTTTTCATGTTGATCTCTTCTAGCGGAAGTTCATTGTTCGTAGCTTGGATCTTCGTTTTCTTTATTCGAATTACGACTTGCTTCCATATAATTGTTATGATAATAAAGATTAGAATGACGTATAGTATAACTGTCCATATACTCGTTGAAGTGTGGAACTGCGGTATTTGCAAATTTGTTAGCTCGTTCTTGGAATGTTCCAATTGATGTATAAGAGGTTGTAGTTCATCCAAGTTTATTGGTTCCAATTGTATAAGGTGATAATTCGATATGCTCATGATGAAACGGAGATTGGTCAATTTCGATATTCGGTATTTGCAGGTGTCCTATAGGTTTAATTGAATTTTGGTAGGTTTTCAGAATTTGTTCGTTAACTTGAACCTGGCATCCTTCTGGAATTTTCAGTATGTAATTCCCTTGTAACGCCGTGATATCTCTTTGTCCTTTGCACTGGCTGTTTACTGTGGTTTCTTGTGGAAATATTGCTAACCATTGGTCACTTTTTATCTTCTGAAATTTCTCTTGACGAATTGTTACTTTACTTCGTTTGCAATTTTCGTAGTTTTTGGTGGATTGGGCTAGTTGAACTTCACACGGGCTTTCTTCATTTATTTGATGTACGTTCTGTGCTGCGCATAAGAACTCTGAGGGCATAATTTCTTTACATTCATTGTTAGATAAACTGTAGTAGATCTCATTTATGGCTAGGTATTTAGTTTGGGGAATGATAGTTTGGTAGTTGATAGAAGTCTTTATTGGTATGGAATAAAGGTGGTAATAGTTGTAAGGAATTGACTCTACAATCGGAATTTCGATTATAAATACTAGTTGTTTTTCCTTGTAATAGCTTTTAATTACTGCAATGTTTTCGTATAACTGAATATTGTCTTTAGTAATTTCGTAAGGAAACTGCAGTTTAGGCTGTATCATTGATATTTCAGTTAGTTCA
Source organism: Endomychus coccineus (assembly GCA_958510875.1). Taxonomy (NCBI): domain Eukaryota; kingdom Metazoa; phylum Arthropoda; class Insecta; order Coleoptera; family Endomychidae; genus Endomychus; species Endomychus coccineus. The sequence continues at coordinate 64,601,793 of OY294068.1, read as the reverse complement.
TTAAATAAGTCTTCGGTTTCTAATATTGACGGGTGCAGAGTACCTAACTTTGCAAATGTGATTGCATTAACTAAAGTCTCTAGAATATCTTTATTTGCATCTGCAGCTGCTATTATTTGAACTATCAACATTTGAAATATTAGAGCATCTTCAAGTTTATCTAATTGTGGTTGTTCTTGTTCGACACGTTCAATTATTTTTTGAATTTGAATATTTAATTGGTTTTGATTATTAACAATTCTATTAGTTGTTTCGTTGAATTTAGAAATAGCGTTTGTTGTTATCGTTATTTGTTCATTGAGCAATGATTTCAGATTGTTTTGTGAATTTACTAATTGTGTGATGGCAGAATCATATCTTGCAGCATCTTCCTGATCTAAGTTTCCAGTTATTGCCTTGAAAATTGAGCCTATACCGTTTATTAATCCTCTTTTCTTACGATTAAAATCTTGGGGTGGTATTATTTGCTTTAGAATTTTATCTATCTCGGACAGTTGGTAATCTAGTAAATTTTGATAATTGATTATTTCCGATCGGTATGAATCACCATTTTCTATTTGTTTTAAATGATTTTCAATTTTAATTGATTGGTCACATAGATAATTAAAATTTTCTTCTAGGGGTTTTATATCGAATATTCGTATCAGGTTCCAGTAATCTATTGTGTTTTGCATATAACCAAGTTCAATAGGGAGTAAACCAGGGTTATTTGTTATTTTTGTTGTTGTAATTTCTTGGCTTGAGATCGCGTTCTCCGTCGAGATGGTGAGCCATCTGCAACATTAAGGGGTCGTTTTAGATACCTCAAATGAATTCGTTTTACTTTTTTATCTTTGCGTATTTTAGCTACATTATTGTTATCAATTTTGACTAAATCAAAAGGTCCATCGAATTTTGGTGAAGTTTTATTTCGATTATCTACCTTTGTATAAATTTGTTTTGTGTCTTCAAAAGCGCTGGTTGATGTATTTTTGTTTTGTTTTTCGTATACTCGCAATTTTTGTTCGTCAATTTTTTCCTTGACTTTCTCATATGTTAATGCTAATTTTGCTTTGTGCGTATCTACATATTCTTGCAATAATTTTATTTGATCATCCAAATCATAAATGTCTCTATTCTGAGCATGTCCTAACGTTAGTTCTAAAGGTGTAAAATTAGTAGCGGAATGTATGGTGTTATTGTAACCAATAATTGCGTATTTCATCAGGGTCTGAATGTTTGTGTTTGCATGTTCTTGTTTTAATATTCGTATATGTTCTAAGATACTGGAATGAAATCTTTCTACAATGCCATTAGAAGCTGGGTTTCTTGGTGTAGTGAAATGAGTTTTTATTTTATGTAAATGTAGTAGTTGTTTTACAGATTCATTATTAAATTCGTTATCAGTTACTATCATTTCAGGAACACCATAAAATTGAAAATATGTGGTGAGGGCGTTTACCATTTCAATTGAACATTTAGATGTTATTTGGATAGCTTGTCCTAATTTTGTGAATGCATCTACTATAGTGAAATAATTTTGATTCTCTACGGTAAATATATCTATATGAGTTATCTGGAATGGTCTACTGGGTGTCTCAGTTAATGCTATAGGAATATTTGGAGGGGCGCGATCATATTTGGCTTTCTGGCATCTTTCGCATTGATTAATAAAATTAGTTACATGTTCTTTAATATTCGGGATAAAGTATTTGTTTGAAATTTGTTTCATTGTTTCGGTAATACCTCTATGATTGGTTTTACCTTCATGGTAATTCCGTATTATTTCGACAATATCTTCAGCATGAACTACTGGTGTTCTATGTTGTGTACAACTTATAATTTTGGGTCCATTATTATTGAATAACTTTATATAAATAGCACTGAAGTCTTTATACATTTTCTCTTTGTCAAAGTTAAAATAATACTTTTGGTCATTTGTTGTATATTCTTTCAGAAATTGAGTAATTTCATATTCATTATTTTCTTTAGAAATTTGTACTACATATTTCCGTTGTTTGTCATAGTTAATTCGTTTCACTGGTTTAGGATTCATGTTTACAGTAATAATATAATATTGGTTAGGTTTTGATTCTATCGCATCTTCAGATATGGGAATTGCTGTCTTAGGTTCTTCGTTGACATTTGAATGAATACTATCGATTAAATTATCTATTTCTAATGGGGGATCGCTAATAGTGAACGGTGTTTGTAGATTTTCTTCGACTTCCTGTGGAGTAGGCGTTTTTACTTCTTCTAAACGTTCGTCCGTTTCGTTTATATTAGGTAACATTGATAATAAGTCAAGATTGTCTGTCAAAGTATTTATTTGTATGCGTGATAGTGCGTCAGCGTTCGTGTTATGCTTGCCCTTTTTGTATATTATTTTATAGTCGAACTCTTCGAGTTTAAGTCTCCATCTAACAAGTTTAGAATTAGGTTCCTTAAGTTTCATTAGCCATACTAATGGACGATGGTCTGTGTAAATATAGAAAGTTCTTCCGAATAAATACGGTCTGAAATATTTGACTGCCCAAACTATAGCCAATAACTCTTTCTCAATGGTGGAATATTTTTGTTCGCTGTCATTTAGGGTGCGAGATGCAAAACTAATCGGTTTGTCTTTTCCTACAGTGCCTTGTGATAAGACGGAACCAATTGCTACGTTTGACGCGTCTGTTGTTAATATGAAGGGTTTCTCGAAATCTGGGTATTGTAAAATGGGATCGTTAGTCAGTATGTGTTTACATTTGTCAAAAGTTTCTAGGAATTCGGGTGTATGTTTGATATTTGCATCTTTCTTCAGACATTTGGTCATAGGCTTTGTTAATTTAGCGAAATCTTTAATAAATTTCCTATAGTAACCTACAAGTCCTAGGAAACCTTTAATTTCTTTTCGTGTTTTCGGTATTGGGTATTGTAAAATAGCTTTAATTTTATCGGGATTTGGTTTTACTCCGTCGGCTGTGATGATATGACCTAAATAGCTAACTTCCTTCCGAAGGAATTCACATTTGTCTAATTGTATTTTTAAATTTGCCTGTCTAAGTCTATTGAACACTGATCTTAAGCGTTCTATGTGTTCCTGTAAAGATGTTGAAAATATAATTATGTCGTCTAAGTAAACAAAGCATTGTTCGTTTTGAATACCTCTAAGAATATTGTCCATGATTCTTTGGAATGTGGCGGGCGCGTTTTTAAGGCCAAAGGGCATTCTTTTATATTCATAATGTCCGCCTTCAGTACTAAATGCCGTTGTTTCGCGATCTTTTGAATCCATTTCTACTTGGTGGTACCCGGAAGCTAAATCTAAAGTGGTAAAGTATTGGCTTTTCCCTAACTTGTCAAGTATGTCTGAAATATTTGGCAAAGGATATTTGTCCTCTACAGTGCGTTCGTTTAAGCGTCTGTAATCGATTACCATGCGCCATTTGCGTATGCCGCTAGCGTCAAGTTTTTTTGGTACGATTAAAACGGGGAAAGACCAAGGGGATGATGAGGGTTGGATAATGTCTTGTTGTAATAATTGGTCTACTTGTTTCCGTACTTCTTGTTGATGTACCTGAGGTAATCTATATGATTTGATGAAGATAGGATCTTTGTCTTCTAAACGTATGTTGTGCTTTACTTGATTGGTGAATGTGAGGGGTATTCCTTCACAGAAGAATATATCTTTATATTCTCGGCATAAGTTTTTAACAGAAACTTGTTCTTCTATGTTCATATGGTCCAAACGTACATTTTTTAAATTATTAATTAATTTGTCATTAATTTCTTGAGAAATTGTGTCATTGTAAGTTTCAAAATGATTGCAGTTGTTATCAAAATTTTCTATATCTAGAGGTGTATTTATCATAATTTTGACTGATTCATCTTTTGAATTAATTACGGAAGTAGTTGCAATGCCGTCTTGGATTTTTACTAAAGCATTAGGTGACTCTACTCCGTCCTGAAATGTGATTTTATTTAATATTCCAAAGTTTTGATTGGATTTTACAGGGAGTTTGATTATTTTTTGAGTACGCGGCTCTATTTCAATTTGATAATTTTGAAATTTTAGATTTTTTGTTGTTGTGTCAGGTAAATGAAGGGGAATCTGTGCATTTTGAGTTATTAATAATTTTTTATTGAAATCTACGGTTGCTTTTAATGTTCGTAATAGATCTAAACCTATTAGGCCTTGGTATTGAGGATTAACATTGAATACATAAAATTTGTAATCAGCCCCGGTGACGTTGAATACTTTTGGCAGTGGAATTTTTACAATGGTATCATGATAACTTGTTTGATGAACAGATTGAATCTTGAAAGGTTCCTGTCTGATAAATTTTTTATAAAATCGGTTAACTACATCTGGATTAATTAGTGATTTCATAGAGCCTGTGTCTATCATAAATTTAAAATTTACACCTGGTATAACTATATATGGTAATTTGGGATTTTCATCATAATTGAGCTCTACTAGGGTTGTTCTTCTAAATTGGGGTCCAAAGTAAAATTTTCGTCTTGTACTAACTCGTCAGTGGGTAAATAGTTATCATCAAAAATTTCATGGTTAGTTTCATGTGATTCTTCTTGTTCAGGATCATTTTCGACTTCGTGATAAAATAGTTCTTCAGATATAAAATTCTTGTTTGGGGGATATTGTTGCACTCTATTATTTTGCGTTATTCCAGTCATATTACGTGAAGATGTGTCCATAGGCGTGGGCTTATAATAATTATTGTTAGTTCTACTTGTACCCGGCATTTGGAAATTAGGTTTTACTGGGAAATTACTCTTTATTGGGAAATTTTGTTTAGAGTTTGGGTTGAAGGTATTCCCTTGATATGGTTGGTTAAATCTTGGCGTATGCATAGGTGGTTGATAATTTTTAGTATTTTGTTGATTAAATCTCGGAATTTGGGCATTATTATAATTAAATTGTGGAGTAAACAAATTGTTTGCATGTGGGATATAATTAGTTTTAAATGTTTCTGGTTTATTTGTAGCTTTGAATGAAGTATTTGAATTTGATCTAAAATGTTTGTCGGCATACATGAAATTTTCCTCTTCCATTACTAAACTCATTGCTTCTTCAAGATTAGAGGGTTTTTGTAATCTAACGGCAAGACCTATCTGTCCTGATAGTCCGTGCAAATACGTTTGTAATGCTAAACTGTCATATACTTTGATTTTTACTAAACGTTCATTTTCATCTGCAACTGTTAACCTAACTTTAGTATGAAGTAAACTACGTACATCCTGTATTCTAGTGCCAAATTGGTGAGGTGACTCTCTAATTTCCGGTTTCATACACATTAAATCTCTAACAAGACAATCTTCGTTTCTTTGATCAGAGAAATATTGCAATAAAAGTTCTTTAATTCTAGGCCAATTAGTAGCATCTTCACGACTACCTATTAAAATTTTAGCTCTGCCTTCTAACTTTGAAATGATCGATCTTAACAACCATTCATTTTTAGGATTATGTGGATTTGCTCGATCAGCAAACGTTGATAATAAACATTCACAAGATGAAATAAAAATGGCTAAATTAGCTTTGTTCCCATCATAGTTGGAAATAGCATTTAAGTGAAAAGATTGTAATTCCATTATATTAATATTATTATTAGCAATAGTATTATTAAAATTTGAACGTGCTCTAGCAATAGGGCTTCTACTACGATTTTTATTTTCTGGTGAAAAAAAGGTATCTAGATCGGAATCCGATTGAGAACTGTTCATAAGGATTGGATATATAGGAAAATGAGATTACTTACAGTATTATTAATGTTGCTTTCATTCTTTGGGGTTCTTAGTTATATAGAAGCTTCGGCGATGCTGTCCTGGACTTCTGCGGCTTTGACGATTGTGTTCTCGGCCCGGTTGACAATGTTCCCTTGTCGTTTTGCTTGAAACACTACGTTGATGTGGACGATGTCTTGTGCACTTTGACGTAGAAATTTTTAATTTTTGATTCTTGTTGCAACCAAATTATAGAAATAAAACCAGTTTTCTTGATTGAAAACCGTGTTGCAATCCTACCGACTGCGCCAATTACGAAATGCCTTTTAACAAATACGTTTTTAAAAAATTTTATTTCAAGCATGAAATGAATAGACAATAGCTTATTCTAAGATCTAATGAATATTGACCTGTTACATGGCTAACACTGATATATATAAACTATCGAACGTGATATTTTAATAAACACATATAATGTACTACATATCCATATAAGGAGAAGTGTGCAATCATAACACAGGCGGCGAATTCCAAGCATTGGGAAAAAAGCGTTGATGTGGTGTATTATTACAAATTATTAAATGTATGATTATAAATTATTAAATGATTGTTAAAAATATTTGATTGTAAATACTAGAATATACTCTGTACTCAACACATTCTATTAACTTTATGACTCGTTGATTAATTTTATAAAGATTCATTGATTGAGGTACAAAATTGGTGGAGTTGTGGCCAAGAAAAACGCAAAATGGTATTTTTTTTTGTAAAAATTCATAACTTCCCACCGAATCATCATAGAAACTCGAATTTTCACAGAAAAATGACTGAAATTTATTGACTTGTTGTCTGATTGAGTCCATGATTTTTCGACTCGGCCTACGAGCTGTCAAAGTAGGACATTTTTTGACACCAGGAACATATTTTTCTTAGCGGAGTGGGAGGGGGCGGAATGGAATTAGTATCACATTAACTAGCATCACATTAAAGTGAAGGCTCTAACCTTTTCCGAACTCAAAGATCCATCCATTTTCGATTAAATACGACCGAGTTAAGGCACTCTGAATTTTTGCCATTTTTGGTGCATTTTCAAGTGGTGCTTTTTTCCACTCGAGTGTAGATTATCATAACTGATGGGTGATTTTCTCTGAAATTATCAATTCAATTGATGCTACGTGATACTAGACTACATTAAAAGAGCATATGACGCATCACGAACCTAAAAATATGAATTTATTCAAGTTGAAAGTTGAAATTACAGTCTTAAGGCCTCAAAAAAAAAATGGTTCTTCTTGCCAATATATCTGTCGGAAAGTGGATGAGGCGATTGGAATGCATTAAATTCTTTGTATTTGAATGTAATTATGTTTTCCAAGTGTCAAACATCCCGTTATTGTAGAACAGTGTTAAGAAACCTCTCAAAAATTGAGGAAAAACTTCAAAAACCACGTTTTGGGCTTGATGCATCTCTAAATATTAGCCGATTTGTTTCAAATTTGGGGGACCTGAATGAACTTGAACAGGGAACGATATACTCGAAGAAGAGAGAAATAAAAAAATTGCGATTGTTTTTGGCACAGCCTAATGTAAAGGCATGTCATATTACAATAAATCAAACTAACTTGTTTCTAAAGTGTACAAAAACATTTGTGCATATTCGGTTTACTTATTAATAGGGTGGAGCGCAATTTTTTTATTTGGAATTTCAACTCAGCGGGATGTGGAATCGATGCTCCGTTAGGATACTAATCAAAAACTTGATATACACTTTTCGGTATTTTGATTCTTTCAACTGCCCCAGCCCTATTGAAATTGGATTACCCGGGGTGCGGGATCGATGCTTCTCAAGAACACAAATGAAAAACTTAATGCATACTTTTCCGTATTTTGAGTCTCTAAACTGCCCCAGTCCTATTAAAATTCCGAAATTAAAAAAAATTTTTTTTTTTTCAAATTTCATTTACGCCGGGTGCGAGTTTGATACTTCTTCAAGAGACGAACCAAAAACTTGATGGGCACTTCATGGTATTTTTAGTCTTAGAACTGCCCCAGACCGATTGAAACTGAAAATTTCTAAAAAAATCAAATTAGAGGATGAGACGCAAAAACTTAATGGATGCTTTTCAGTATATTAAAAATTCAGAATTAAAAGGAACCAATAGAAATTTAGTAAGTACCATTACTACTATAGATTAAATTTTCACCATTGGGACTACTATCAATTGTAGGGGAGAAATAAAGCATTAAAGCAGTCAAATATTCAAAGATTTTTATTTATTACAAAAATTAAGAAATAGAATGTTATTTTGAACGATACTCTTCCTTGGTATTGAATTTTGACATGAAATGACATGATTGGAGCTCATTTCTAATAAACCCCAGCAGAACTCGATTCAGTTACCAACTTGACACCACTTTCAGTTGCTTGAGTGTGGCATGGTAAGTTTCTAATGTTTTTTAAAATTTCATTTTGGATTATCTGTGGCTCCATGATTGCCTGACAAATAATCTCTGTGGAGGCTCTGTTATATTTTCCCAGTCTATCAAATCTATGTAATCATCAGCATTCAAATTTAAATTAGGTACTTCGGAAATACGCAATACGGACCCAGAGCCCGTACAACTTACATTGAATTGGGCGAAAGATAACAATCGGCAAAAGGTCACAGTTAGCAAGTGCTTTTCCAATCGGGCCTTTGAAGCTGTTTGGTTCAGTTGTAGTTCCATCGAGATGTTGGAGGAGCTGGCGCAATGTCAGTTCATTGGCATGCAAACTGCATATGAGCCATTGAAGTGGACGTCTAAAATTGCTTTCCAATAACCGAAGAATACCGCCTTTGGATCCGGTATTAACGGCAGTTCCATCACAACCGACAGCTAAAATATTATTTGTATCGATCGACTTGGACGTTAGGAATACTAGAATATCTCTGCAAATCGTTCTAGCATTACCAGCTGCAGGAGAAATATGTCCTAGGTGAAGAGAATCTGGTTCTTTCAGTATTGTTATATGCTCTTCATAAACTAGCTTTCGACGATTCTCTTCGTACACTAGAGTTTTGTCTTTCCTACCATTCCAAAAATAATCCAATGATTTCTTGGGCCACACATAGAGGTCCGTTTACCAAGGTAGTCCTAGCTCTTCATCTGGCACGACGAACTCTACTTTGATCTATAACTCGCAATGAATCACTTTCAGTAATCAGACCAATGTCTTCAAAAGCAGCGGATATAATTGCAGCTCCAGCACGATCCGAAATCCCAAAACGATCTAAAGTCCTAGAAACAACAGGAAATTTAAGTGAAGATTCTGAGGATGTTGAAGGAATTGACTGCGGTTGAGAGACTTGATTCACGATATCCGGCTTCCTATCCAAGGGCTCAACTTTTGAAACATTTGATGGCGTCTGAGAGCTTTTTTGGTAATTTTTACTAGACGTTGGTTCGAAGTTAGAGAGCAAACATCTTTTCTCATATTCTTCTCGCTTGTGCGTTCTCAACATTGTTTTTTCCATTTCCTTCGTCGCCTCCCGATCTAGAGAACCTATTTTCATTTTACGATGGGCACGTTGGTCTATTAAAAAATCTCGCTCTAGTATAGGTATCTTTCGATTTCTTGGACAATTACAATCTTCGAAGGTTAAACATTTGCAAGTAGCAATATCGAACAATTCCTTGCTTTCATCATTAAACTTCACTAGCTTTTCCTTCTAACTCTCCTTATCCTTCCTGCTTTTATACGGTTTTAATAATGTTCTGTACGTGATAAGCAATAATTCGAGCCAAAATTGTTTTGTGTTCTACGATTGGTATTGAAGCTCTACGCCAGACTTCTTCTACTTTTTCCGCCACAATTTCACTTGATTTCCTCACACAGTTATTGTACTGTTTTCTATAATCTTGCGAGACGAAAATAAACAATTTCATAATATTTTCGTATGTAGGTAACATATTTTGTGCAAGTTCACTCCCCGAAACAAATATTGGACAAGTTACTTCACTTCTACGCATTGCCATAACTATTATTCCTGAACTATGCAAATACGACGTAATCAGACGAATAACGGGCGCTGATAAACACAAACACAGTCTCAATAGCAGTGCCACGATAATACTAAGCTACAGCCACAGGTGAGGCGGCAGAAATGATAAATTGTGGATTAGCAGAGCTAAGCTGCGTGGTGGTGGTATATGGTTTGATGGCGTGAAATTTGATCGCTTGAACGAATTAGCCGATTAGTAAATAAGTCAAAAATAGCAGTTAATTAAATTAGCCGCAAATAAAACCAACATAGGCTATGGCAATTTATAATTAATTTTAAATTTAGAAAGTTCAATGACCTTGGGGCAATTGCAATCGAGAAAAAAAATAAAAAAACGAAACAACATTGTGTTTGTATAGTAAAAGAGCATCAATATTTGACCCCGCGTAAGTGACAATCGTAAGTTCATTTTTTTTCTATATAGCAGCGCTCCACCCTACTTATTAATAATCGATTTTTATCATTCCAGTTGTTTCTTAATGAATAATACATGAGCTCTTTTCTATATCGTCACGTAATCCGCTCTCCATAAAATTTCGTTCCGTCGAGCAACTCGGTGTCTATGATTGGGGCCGTCGAGCAATTCGGATATAGCGGAAGAACAATTCGATAAATTCAGATTTATCTCCAGCTGAGGATAACATTTGTCTTATAATTTACTTTACTCTGATGATGGCTCCATGGTAGATGATAGGCCCTTAATAGTATTTTTAGGGTGATTATTTCTCGTACTTATTAGTAAGACAGATGAGATTGTGGACTAAAACATGCATTGAATCCACAAAATTTCCAAAATAATGTATATGATCCAGCCGGTAGTGAGAATGACGAAATCGTTGAAGAGTATGTAGGAAGAAACTCAATAGAAGAGATTTTGGTGACGATTCGACCTATATATAAGTAGCAATTCCTATTTAATAATGAAATATTCATATTTGTTTTTCGTTAACTTTTGGAATTCTATAAAAACAGTATGAAAACAGTTTTGCATCCAAAAATTAACCTACAAATAACCTACAAACCTTGATTGCAGCTTTCAGGTCAAACATCGTCATCTACACTGAAATATACGGTTCTAGAGAAATTTATAATGTAGTTGCAGTATAACAAGAAATAGTAGGTTAATAGAAACCATAATACACTTTTCAACGATATTTCAGTTATAAAAACTATGAATGTTTTTGAGAAGATTTGAATCTCGATCGTTTAATTTGTAAACAGTAACAATTCATAAATAGTGGCTCGTCCTTCGCTACGGAACTCATCTGTTATAAGGGTTGGGGAAAGAAGATGGGGTATTATTTCCGAACTCTCATGTAGACAGTAGATTTCTTTTTATTTTGAAGATCTAGTATGCAAATTCATTCAAGATCGGTAATTATGTACTTTGATGTGGTGGTAGTTTTTTGAAATCACACGGAGAGAGTGAATTTCCTCTTGTTTTGAAGGTCAAGTGTGCAAAATTTCATCAAGATCGGAATAAAACTGTAGATTTATATAGAACACATTCTTCATTATACACTTCGGGCCAAATGTAACGGATAAATTCCTTCTCTACGTTATTAACCATTTTTTCGAACAGATTTATTTTTGTACCGAGCTTAAAATTTTTTCTGATATTCGTTCCGACTCTGACTTCACGACCGTTACAGATTTAACGTGATCGATACTTTTTGGAATCTGTATGGAAAGCTGATTTAAGGAATGTATCACATTTGTGGATCAAAGTTGAGAGTGTGAGAATTATAGAAGTTAGAAACGTCGTAGTTTAATGTTAATAGTAATGCTTAAACTCATCTCCCTGTACAGTGATATATTTTTTCGTAAAACTCGAACAGGTCGATTTTTGTTTTTGGAACTCTTTGACATACAACATGTTCCTCCTTGAAGTAACAGCAGCCCTTCTAATAATGTTAAATCAAATGAGGGGTCGAGTTATACATCATTTTGAAGAGTATTCGATTGTCTATTCAGCACTGAGATTTTTCCAATTGATGATTCATTCCTTGTAACAAAAATGAACAATATAAAAATATTAATTTAGGACCTTTCTATTAAATATTGGACGCTCGTCGTATTATGGAATTTAATAATTACTCAAAGTAGTGGCTTTAAGTTGGTTAACTGGTTGCATTTCAATTTACCCTTTTTTATTTAGAAACAAAGTTGTTGATCGAAGATTTGTCGTAATCGTCGTCCAACGCTATTTGCTGTTTGCTATTAAATGAAGCTATTTTATAATTAATTATTGTAACTGAATCCGCAGGAGTATACCTATTTGCTTGGGTAGGTTTTCTGTAAAGGTTGCCTCAGAGAAAAGACGATGCAAAATATGTGCGTTTGTATATGAAGTTCAAGTATTTTTTTAACACTCTATTTTTATTAAATTATATATTTTTGTGCATGTTCATTTGTGTCTTGTTCATTTATAAATCATTTCCATATAATCACACAAAAATATGTGTACGTATGTTACGTAACATAATAATACATAATAACACATAATACTTGATCTGTTTCTTGTTCAATTATATAAAATACTAATAAAGAAGATAACAATTATTTTATGTGTGATTTACCTATAATATTATCAATAAAAGTGAAATGGAATAATTGTGTACAAACATCACATTATATTATAGCACGTTGGTGTATTTTGTTAATACCTAATTATAGTTTATTCTTGTACATTAATAGTATATCCCACTAGGGAACACAATAATTATACTATTCTGAGTCTTGTCTGCGTTTAGGAGAACCTCTGTGACTGTGTGACTTGTGGTTCATTGATGTTAAATTTTGTCTACTGATTTGAGGCCTATAATTACTATTTGTTCAGGATGATATCAATCATGAGCTAAAATTTAATTCAACACATTTACAATAACCGCATTTTTGGATCTAAGAGCTGTACATTACAGAAATAACTCGAGAGAGAAGCAGACAAAAAAAGCGCTCGTTACTGGATGTAACTACAAAGATCAAGGTTGACAAATATAGGTACTTCTAGGAAACTATAACCAGAAGTGCTCTAATGACTGCACATACCTTAAGAAGCTAAGAATAGTAAAGGAAGAAGCATCCTAATTCTGCGAAGAAGATGATGAAACTTCTATCCACATTGTCTCAAAATGCACTACCCTACAAAACCCACGGGCATGACTCCTGAGAGCGCTTCAAATAGAATAGGGAGATTTGACCAACCTGAAGCCATCCTACATCCCGAATTTCCCAACAGTCTAGGATGTGGAGGAAGTGTTTTATTAGTTCAGATACCTTGAACGGCTTAGCAACAGGAGAGGACACAATAGATCTATGAAGCTTGCAGTGTGCAGATACCCAGGAATATTCAAAACAATATACAAATCTTCCAGATATACATTTTTAGAGAATTCAATTTCATCTCTGCGATTTGAGATCTACAATGATATTATATAGTTCCCATTTCACTATTCTCGATTAGAACGTATACGAATTAAAAAAAATCATTGAGGTGAGAATATGAATTCACGAATTTACTTACGAGGATGGATCACATAACCGGAGATATTCAGAATGTTGCTTGTGATGTGATCTTAACAAGTGGGTTGGTGTGTATAGAGCATTGTTCTCACCCCGCATCACTGTTTCTTTAGTGAGAAACATCATGAGCAGGAGGTTCATCTGTCGGTTGCACAGCGCTCTTTCATCTAGTTTTTCATTCGGGAGGGCGAAAGCTAGAATTTTGAGGTTGATTGAAAGTACAATCCGGTGTAAGGACCTCGTCAAGTACGCTAATATTTATACAAGTGTTCGTGAAGGAGCAGAGAATGAAACTCATGAAACGACAGTCGAAAACGTCCTTCTAGGACTCTCGAGGTATAATGGTATTCAGTTTTATCCATGAAAGCCGATCAAACAATGCCGCCTACTATTGACGGGGCATGCTTATTTGGAAGTCTTTTTTCACGACAATGCGCCACTTCAAACAGCTGTATTGGCTTGAAAGAAGTGGGAGGAAATACATTGGATGGCTTTGGAAGACAAGTGGAGTTTCTTCAAGGAGGTGTTTGGAAGACATCGCTTCTACGACGATAAAAGAGTGCAACTGTCTTGAGACACGGCCTTCCACTCCAATGACAGTTTCAATGACTTAGATCATGTAGATCGGGTAGAAAAATTAAACATATTTGGTTTCTCCTTGTGTATTGAAACCTATGAAGAAAGTCCTCTGTTATATTTGCTTAACCCTCGTATAACGCTTATGTTAATAAGTCGCAATGTAACACTACGGACGTAACCTATATCTGTGGTAACACTAAGAAGATAAAATCATAAAATGGTCATTTATTTATTCAGGTAGCCTTTATAGGTTGAATGCGTCAAATGTTCTATCTTGCATACGATATTAACACTCCACTGCTTTCTAATAAATCACGTCTTAGCCACTGTTTTCAAGACCACGATTTTATTTTTTACAAGAGTATTAGAAACGATCAGGATTGATAAGTATTCATTCATTCCGAGAAGATATCACGATATACGTTTCAACAATTACCACAGTCTTGGGTAATATCTACAGGTATATATGTGATATAGTGTATATTATGTGATGTAGTAGATAAACTTACACTGCATCTGTCGCCTGATATTGACTCTCATTAATGCGAAATTCAAGGTTTGTCTTTTTGATCCAGAGGATAAGAAGAATTAATTATTACGTTCATGGTTCTAGCGATACCGATATCCGTTACAAACTTTTGTAATGAATATTGTCAGGGTAGGTATATACAGAGACGCTAGAAAAGGAACCACATTGGCAAAAGACCATAACCCTTGTACTAATTCGAAGCCCATGGGATGACATCTTTTGCTATCTATTGATAAGTATATTTAAACCGGGATATCAAAAATTATCTTGGTCAAGGGTGGTTGTGGAATCTAAGCCGTGTGTCTTACTTTACGTTTGAAATAATTATGTCACTGTCACACTCACATCATCAATAACCTACAAATTTCATACCTATTTATTTCAGTTGTAAAACAATAATGAACTTCAAATTATGGAATAACGGTTTTAGTAACAAGAAAAACTAAATTACAGTAATTGTTTTAAATGTCCCCCGTTTTGTTCGATGCACATTAACTAGCGCACCCGTTCGAAAATAGGCTTCAATCATGAAAATATTGTGCTGTGTGGTAAGAGGCATGATTCAAAAACTGGATTAGAAAATTTCAGCACAACGACTTAACAGATTCTGACACAACAAAACATATTCAAAAATTTAAAGTAAGACACACGTTTTACATTCCACAAGCACCCTTGACCAAGATAATTTTTAATTTGTAGTTCATTATTGTTTCACAACTGAAATAAATAGGTATGACATTTGTAGGTTATTGATGATGTCAGTGTGACAGTGACATAATTATTTCAAACGTAAAGTAAGACACACGTTTTAGATTCCACAACCACCCTTGACCAAGATGATTTTTGATATCCCGGTAGTTGAAGTTATGTATTTTAATTGCATTCAAATACCGTCTGAAGAAACTCCAGTAACGTGATTAACAAATGAAAGAGATGTCAACATAGTAGTGCTTGAATTAACAATATGGAACTGATGTATTGTTTTTGAGCATGCTAGCGTCGTTTCAAGTGGTATTTCTGACATCCATCTTTAGTTTTCCAAATGGAATTATAGTACTTTGTTGAACCATGAGTACAACCATGTTTTCCTGGTAATAAATACATATGACACGTATATATCCAACCCACAGAAGTGTCCGAAATACACGTCTTAAGGTTCAGTGACGTCATCGATGTAACATCACAACCAATTTTATGTCTTTATTCTGGCAAATTTTGGTAGTTCAGCAAGTGTCAGTATGAAACGAAAACGATTGATAGGTCTCAGTAATAGTATTTAAAATAACGTTGTAAGGATCTACAATGAATTTGGGAAACCCATCAGTAGTAGTATTGTCATTTGACAGTTCCCCAGACATTTTCTCCACCTTTCTGATCCTCTTATTAGAAATGGTCTGTTCGATACGAATTGTTCCTTTTGCACCTCTCCAATTAGGTTCGTCTGTTGCCCAGTTTAGAATAAACTGATGCCGATCTTAATAATACTTAATACTAAGACTTCCAAGGCATTTAAAAGTTCCTTGTGACTAACTGTATCGATTGCTTTTTTCAAATCGATGAATATTAAAAAATAATTGGCCCACGGGAAAAAAAATAAGGAAAAAACGTTTTGTTGGTGTTGTTCTTCTCTCGAAAAATAGTGAAACAATATGGTGGGAAACAGGATATTCACATATTTAAAATTTATGTCAATCTTTGGGGAAACATAACAGGAACGAGGACCATGGGATCATAACATTGATAAATAATTGAAATACAAAGTTTGATAGTAGAGTTGAAGAAAATCGAGATACTTCAGCGATTTTGATCGATGTTTAAATTTTTTTGTATATAACCAAGTTGCTATTCCGGGGACACAAGGAGAATAATAATTGTTCGAATCATGTTTATGTTAAAGAACTCGTCAGTTGAATGAGTAAATGGGATATTCATTTAGGTAATTTTCAAGACATTATTGTAAGATACTTATAGCAGTTTAATTTCGCTGGCACATCAATAACTATGCAGAAAGATTTGGTTTATTTCATTAGTTTTATTTCAAATAAATAAAACTCTCCTGAATGCGCTATTAATAATACATAAAAAGGTTGCCTCACAATAATTTAGTGTCACCATCCATCACTTGGCTTCTGGTATATTTTGAAATGGTCCAAAATAAATGATGAATGTTTTTGTATTTTGTGATATTTTGTATTTCTATACATAAGTAAGTGAGAATTTATATTACTGGACCACTGCACCAGATTCTTGTAGAGAACAACTAACGAATATTGCAATGGAATTTCGGTTGTTCACAGCGGATATTGTATTGGATAGAGAAGTGTATTATCTTATTAACATTCCACTTTATGTTTCGGCGCCGGGCTTACTTTCATTTTAACCCTGACCTACTCGATCAATGGTTACTTATGAGTATAGTTGTTGATGTAAACAAGTAACGTTCACAATTCCAATAAACATCGACTTTTTATATTACTCAGGTTTTGTCTGCTTTATACTAAGCAGATAAAATTGCAAAATTGTTCAACTTCTAATAGCCCGCTGTGCATATTCAGGGTCAAATCAACATGAATATGAATGAACTAAAAGAGTTCTTCAAATCAAACTTAGGTAAATCAGTTTTCAAAAGTTTGCCACAGATAGATATGTTGATGATATTTTTGCCACCATAAGTTCTTTACTTTGAACCTATAAAGCTAAATAAACAATGAAAGTTATTATTATCCACTGTTGCTTACATATATTTCAACACACAATGTCATCATCTGAGCTATGTTTTAGACTAAAGGTACATTGACAGAAAACGGCTTTATACTATAATGACTATACTTATTAAGTGGAGGGGAATATCACTATTTGAAGAACTACTAAGGAAATGATTATTAATTGGTGAATGTTAAATGTTCAGTTGATCATTTAAAACTACATTATTTTTGTCTTTAACATGTTTGACAATTTCAAATGATTCCAATGTATTAAATTTCAAGCCGTTCCGTTCGATATGTACGATTTCGGCATTGTGAGTGAAACTATAGTTACGTTCGATTAGATAATTCGCATACGTTGAATCGGTTTTTTTCAATCTGTGGCTCCTCATATGTTCTTCGAATCTCTGGTAAAAGCTGAGACCTGTTAGGCCAATATACAAAGCATTACAGTCATCACAACATAACTTATAAGCTCCAGATTTTATTAATTTATTTTCAGAATTACTTATGAATTTGTGCAAATTATTAGACGTTTTATATGGGACGGTTTTATTTTGTTTCGTTAGAAGTTTCGATAGAATTTTGAAATATTGTTTGTTGGTCTCCCGATATATGTTAAACTAACAGATTGACGTTCAGTTTCGATTTTTTGTTGAGGATATATTGAAGTTAACATGTGTTTGTTCAATTTCTGTTTTAAAATGTTGTCTACTATGGAAGTATTGTAACCATGGCTGACCGCAATTTGTTTTATTCTAAAGAGTTCTGTGTAGTAGTTTGTTGCGTTTTGAGGGATATTAATTAATCGATGGATCATTGAATGGAAGGCAGTTAATTCATGGGATAAAGAATGTAAGGAATTTTTTTGAATAACAGTGTCGGTGTGTGTAGGTTTATGATAAATAGAAAACGTGTGTGTAGAATATAACTCAGCTCAGATGATGACACTGTGTGTTGAAACATATGTGAGCAATAGTGGACAATAAAAACATTCATTTATTATTTAGTGTAAATCAGTTTTACTTCCATAGCTTCGTAAGTTAAAAATTAATGCCGAAACTATTCAATAACTTATTACAGTTTACCAACGAAAGTTTTTTGTTCACTCTAGAGTTCCAGCCATCCAAGATATAAAAAGAAAAATAAAGTCAAATTATATTTGAGCTTGGACCACGGTCGTACATACAGGTTTCGTATGTTTGACATGAGTCTCTTACGCGTCGCCAAACTCGTAGTTCCTCGCTCAGCCACTAGCTAGCGCTTGGATCTCGAAGTACGGCAACAATTACATTATTAAGTAAAATAATTTTTCTCGTAAAGCAATATTTACTATTCTGATTTGAGAGAGGAATAGAACTGTTACTCTTGTCAAAATGTAGTACTCACCTTAAAAATAACTTCCCCTTTTTCGTTATACATGACGCACACATAAAAGACCTCGTTAAAACGATTTCTATCCGGAATCGCAAGCATCCACTTTTTTCGCATTTCCGCATCTTTCGTTTTTTGCTTTACACTTTTGTACCCCGTTTTGCATTTCGGCACAATGCACAGTTTCGTCATCTTTTCTGAAAACGCCGGTATTCCTTGTGTTTACAACTCAAGAATGACAGTTGTCAGAGAATACTCTCACGTGACGTCTTTTGGTACTACGCGACAGTCGACGCTTAGCGGTCCCACTTCTCACATAGGAAACAGCCTCGAGTTTCCAGACCTGTATGTACGACCGTGGTTTGGACTAACAACGTTTCGAATATGAACCCAATCTTGTCGCAAGTATGTAGGAACAAGGACAAAATCATGCAAGGACTGTCAACAAAATTCAATATTAAGAATTCGAAACCAAAAATTACACACTTCAAAGCTTTCTTTGAAGGACTATCTAATTGTAATATAGATTTGTTTGTTTCTATTTGAAGCGGTTTCCAAATCGAAACCCACGTATTTCTACTAGAAAGGGCCTTGCAAGGGTCGACCATGGAATAATATCACTAAATTTGCATTCAGATTTATCAATAATTCAGTATTCATAAAATAAGTTGAAAATCCTTGGCTTCCGGATGGATTCCGCGTCACAATAGCTCGACTTGATGCCGACGTTTCGCCAACCATTACAGGTGGCACCTTCAGGGCAGGCTTGAGGCTTGAACTGAAACTGTTTCGATGTCGGCATCAAGTCGAGCTATAGTGACGCGGAATCCATCCGGAAGCCAAGAATTTTCAAGATTAGCTATCGGCGGAATTCTACTATCCAAGATATAAAATAAGTTGTGAAGAATGACGTGTGATATCATAAAATTACATGCGTGGGTATCTTGATAATTTATTGAAACCAATATGTTAATTATATACCATTACCTACACATTTATGTGATTAAATTTATTGTTGAATATCTGGGTTAGAGAGTAAAAGATGTTTTAGATTGCTGGACATGCAAGGTTTATGCAAAATAAAAACTAAACATTTCAGAGTTACATAAACAAGTAGTCGAGATTTACAACTATATTACAAATGCTAATACCATCAAGAATAAAGTGAATAACATTATAATAATGACAATAATGTTCTAGAAGTTTTAATAAGAACTCCAGAATCCTTAGATATCGTACTCATAAATACTTGTTGTTTGAGTGCATTCTTGGTCTATATGTTGTGTCGTAACCGACGACCCCAACCTGCTTGCTATAATATGTTGTCTGGTCAGGTCTGCCCTGGCGCCAAATACCCGAAATACTTCACAAGGACGTGCATTTCTATAGTTATACTCGATTAAATTATGCAAAGCAGTGTAATTCATTATATTATTATAACTCTATTCATGTGAGTAATATATACAGTTACTCAGTAACTGTTCGGTTCATAACGTTTGTCTATTCGGAGAGATGTCACACTTCTCAAATATATTTTCCATATCAGTATTGCTTTAGAAGATGCAATTGTGTTTTTGCTGAATTCCAATAGCAGTTGTCATATCAACGAACTGACATTGTCAATTTGTTGGTTTCCATATACCTTAAATGGATAAAGGTATTACGAATTTTTAATAGATGATTGACTTTATTTAAGAAAGTATATCACTTGACAGGGAATATTAGGCTCCAAGACCCTTGCGTTTATGGTTAACAGAAACTTTCCCGGACGATTAATTGGTCGCGGAACGGATGCTCCTATTCATTGGCCAGCAAGATCCCCTGATCTTAATCCGCTGGATTTTCTTTATGAAGCTAGGTAAAACACAAAATTTATTCTAACGAAGTGAATACATTAGGTAACTTGAGACAACGAACAGTAAATACTGTTAAATGATGCAGTACCGTTAGAAAGAACGTTTTCTTTAGAAAAGCGGATCAACTTTTTCATACGTGAAAATGGAAGGGATTTTGAGCACCTGTTATAAAATTCGGATTATTTTTTTGACACATTCTGTAGTAAGCAAATTTGCTAATGAGTTTTTGCTATGTTCATTTAAACGCCTTTTTTACCATTTATATGACAGAAACTATATAGCTTTGACAACTAGCATGCCATACTGATAACAATACAGAAGTAATAATACCTACATATTTTTATCGTATCGTTCTGCAGATGACAGGCTAGTTGTCGAAACTATAGTCACGTTCGTTATATATCTGTCTGCAATATGGCCTACATTATATTCAACTATCTTCTTGCTCTAGACATTTGATAATCTTGTCGGTTTTTTGAAAGGGTACGGATTGACCTGATAGATTCATCTGCATAATAATTTTTTCAACCATTAAACTCTTTTGTTACTCTATTTGTCAGCTACTTCGCAGATTTTAATTCTATTAATTCTACCAAATATGATAATGGAATGAATTAGTTATTCTGGGTAACCATTTTCATCGGTGAATAATAATAACACTCATCTGCATTCATGAAAATCGAATTATTTTCATCAGACTTATCTCTAATTGAATTTTGTTAAATTCAATTCTAATGTTACGACACCACACTAACCTAATGAGGGGATACCTTCGCGGTTCCATGATCCTTTATATATGAAGAAAGTATAACATTGATGTGACCTTAATAATTGTTGTGAACTACCTTCTTGCTCTGGACAGTTTATAATCCTGTTGGTTTTTCTAAATGGGTATGGATTCATGATGTATGGCTCAACTGAGGAGGAAATGAGGAAAATGCCCATTTGTGCATTAATGTAATAACAAATTAATTGGTTTAATAGATTCATTAAACCAGGAGAATTAGTAAGAATCCATAAATTCAACAACCACTTTTTTTTTCATCCGAAATGTGACTGATATTTTGAATCAACTTTTTTGTTACACTATTTGTGTTAATTCAGCAAATTCTTTTGATTCTACTGGAACTGAATATCGATTGAATTATGTATTCCCAATGGTACCCATTTTCATCAGTGAAGAAGTATGTCTGTTGTAACGGGTTCGCCGTTACGTAATTTAAAGAACACTGTAATGAACAGTATAAGATTTATTTTTGGTTAGGAAACTTGTCCAATGATATCTCAGAGACATATGTGCGTTCAATAGCATCGATTATTGAAATTAGTTGCCGCAGGTGCGGTAGCGTGAGTATCGCGAAGAGGGGTAGATATCAGAACGGAAGTCTCAAGCGGTCATTGTGGTGGCCGTGTTGATAGAGGTACGATGATTTCTATAATTCTTTGCTTGTTAGTCATTTCTTAAATTTTGCTATTGAAATATAACTAACCCCAGGGACCATTTAATTTGATCTGTTTCTGTAAAAAGAATCCTGGATGTTCAGTCCCTGAATAGGTTATTTTTCAGTGGAAGTAATTAACATCGTACCTCACGGCACGTCGCACAATCAATTTGCATTTAGCATGATTCAATGAAAATCTTTTCCATCATTGCATGGATTGTTGTAATCGTTGCATGAAATCAATCTAGTGAGACGTGGGCAGTTTATACCGATAATATATAATTTTCATCTTTGTAGTTAATCCCACAAATTGCACATGGTATTCGAGTGATTTTGAGAATCTTACAGGGTAAGAACAACTGAGGTGCCTTCTTTTTCCCGACACGGTTTAGTGAATTTCCTGGCCGGACCGACTTCCAGATCCATCAAGTTCCAAGGAGGGTAACATTTTTTAGTTTGAATGACCATGTTTTCATTTCACTGATTTTGTTTTCCAACTGAATTTGTGTTGCACTAATTTTTATAGTAACCTATTTCAAGGGTTCACTTTTAATTTTTTTGGTATCAGATAACCTCTCTAAATAATATATAAGATTCAAAGGACTTAAGTAAATTTATATTTCATTTATTTCTTGTATTCAAAATTGTACCTAAAGTATCTGATTTTATATTTTTATTATCCAAAATTCAAGTTTATTTTATATTATAACGAACACTGTTCAATACAAATTGTACTTCCTTTAAATTATTGTTCAAATTCCGTTTGGAATAAATCAAATTGTTAAGTTGAAGTTGTATTATTTTTCTGAACTTCCATCAACTATCATCCATCTCGTAGTGCCTGTATTCTTGACTGTGAATTCATTTTTTTTGTGGTTATTCATTAAGCAGTTGGCGCTCAGGCAATTCACCAGTCTAGAATTACAGGGCACGTTTCACTACGAGCCCTGAGACTAATTATTTTAATTTGAGCTAGTTGGGCCATTAAAAACCGACCCAAAGTGGTCCGTTTCACTGTATTACACTTATCTGCATTTATGAAAATCAAACTATTCTCATAAGACTTATCCCTAATTGATTTTTGCTAAATTTAATTCTAATGTTACGACACTGCACCAGTGAAATGAAAGGACACTTTCTCGATTCCATGATCACATATGTGAAGAAGTATAGCAAATGTATTATTTGTGCATTAATGTAATAACAATCTAATTGGACGGACACTCGTATAACACAACGATGTTGCATGTACATCCAGTGATGATACAAATAAAAATAAAATAACGATGTCCATTGGACATCATTTCATGTTCCTACAATGTCCTCCTGTGTTCACAAATGACACTACTTTGAACTCCCATGGGACGGGATTATGGGACGTCCCAGGAATGAACTTTTCAAGGATGTTCATTGGTGGTGATTACAATTAGGTTCATTATGGGACTTCAAGGGATGTCCTCGAGCTTGGAACACTCAAGGGATATCCATTATGGGGCATTCCTCCTCATGGATGTCCATCATGGAACATTCACAGTACATTCATGAAATATCCCCTGAAACATCTAGCGGATATTCACAGTGTCAGTTTGGACATCCATGGTGGATGGCCACAGTACAAAGTATGGACTCTTATGAGTGATACCTATAAAATATGCATTCAAGGATTCGCATTATATTTCCATATTGGATCATGAACATTAGGGTGCCGTCAGATTCATAATAGATGCTAAAATAAAATGGAAGAGCTTATTTATTTCTTGCTCAATTTGTGTCTTTTTTGAAATAATTTCACACCAATTTTTAGCTACTTTCCTACTTTATTTTTGCATTGCTTTATGAATCTGAACACATCTTCTGCTAAACAAAATGGGTACTCGCTTGCCTTTCTACATATTCTAGCAGCCTTTGGAGTTAATTGTGATCTTATCGTGAGCTGTACTGTCCCTCAAAAAAAATTAAATAAATTAATCAACTTTGTTAGAGATATTTAAAATTCCAATAAACTGTGACAACTATTTTTAATATTTAAGAATAAAGTATAAGACTTCTGAATGCTTACTCCATTCAATTGTCTGCAATAATTGTGTTATATTTTGATGAACATTGAGGAAACTTATAGTTGTTATCAAATAGATTCAGAGCAATAGATTCAAGATTCAAACCGAACAAATTTTCAATTTGATAAATAATAGTCGTCGTTAATAGTAAAGTCAAATAGGATGCTACTCAGTCATAATATCCAGCTCGCTCCTGTAAGAATAAACACTGCTTTGATTATGATAGAAATAAAAGTAAATTGTCTTAAAAAATTAACATCTACTTATCAACAGATTCCTCCACCTTCTTATTTGAAATTAATCACTGAGCTCCGTAAAGTAGATGTGTATTTGAAACTGAATAGGCAAAGTAGACATCACAATTAGGTATCTATTAGGTACAGTAGAAGAAGCCATATTGCAACTTATTTCAAGATGCTACCTGCCTGGTTAAAACATTACAAAAAAGAATCATTAAATCTCTGTCCACAACATAAGATAACTAAACACTATACTGACTACTATCAACTACGTTTACACTAAATGAATCCAAATAACTTAGAACAGATATTCAATCATTGAGTCAGATTTATACTAATTCAATTAACTAAAATCCGTGCAATTTCCTACATGCGTCTTCATAATATTGAAAGTATAGTTTAGGTAGAATGCTCAAATTGCAATATTTCCAATAAGGTCTAAAAATAAGGTCTGATAACCTTTTTTTATTACCTCATAAGTCTTTAACATCAGCTCCGAAAGTGGATACTTGAGTGTTATATTTTTTGGTTTCAGTCGTATACAGACTTTGACATGAGTTCGTACATTATGAGAAAGTACTAAGCAGTGAGTTCTTGATATATATTCATATACTTGAAACATTAATGTGTTACAATTTCGATTATTGAGGCATTTTTAATTGAAATTGTTGCGATAAGGACGCTTTGGGCTGACACAATTAGTTTTAAGGAATCCCGTTTCAGATATGATACGTCTTCTGAAGATGGTCGTGAGACCGAACCGTACGTAAAGACGAAAATAATAAGCATATTTGTTAGTGTGACCTATTTCCCGAGAATTCATATATAGTCCAAATAATACTAATCGAAATGGAATTATAATGAAAAATCAGAACCCAAAACAAATTCAAATTGTCAAACCAATAATGAATACAATGACGTATCGCAAATAAACAATAGAGTCGCTGTCTGATGATGGTTTCTCCCATCGCTATTTCTCTCGAGCAACTACGCTACAGGCGCCGCTATTAGAGTGAAAATAATCACATTTTTTGTCTACAATTAAACATGCCTTGGACGTCCTGAAGGGTATATTCGAATAAATATGCACCATCCCCAGGCGCCAATGGTACATTCAGCCACTGTCATTAGCAAGTTCACAAATGAAAATCCACTAAATGATCTTGAAAGTATAATGGTAATTAAAATCATATCCAGACGTCCAGTGGTATCATATTACTTCATGAAGCGCTAATTTGGACGTCGATATAATATCCGTATGCTGATGAAAAATAGTGCTCTACTTTAAACGTCCATAGACCATATACGAGGAATTTAATATCCTAGACTGGACTTAGCTTGTATATCCGACATTACTTGCCCATAGACTATTTCAGTTCATTTAAAAACATGTCGGAAATGGGACATCTACTCAACGTTCTGGATAGGACACACCAATTTAATATCCTACTTTGGACTTTCAATGGATATCCGTTGAGGTACATAATATCCTAAATGTACTGGACATTCGAAATGGAATATTTTAATAAATATCCATCAGCGGACGTCCAGTAGATATTTACCTAGTGCCTTTATCGTACATTTCCCATTGGATATCTTCAGGACAATCACTGAACGTTCTCAGTGAGATATTGCAAATCAGTGTATGACTTCTGATGTTAATCGTATATCGACCAGGCACATTTTGTAACATATTCCAAACTGGACATCCAGTGAATATTCGAATCATGTCCTTGGACATATAGGAATTAATAGGGACTGAAAATAGACTTCCTTGGGAGTTAGCGTGCTATATGGGTAGATTTATCTTCACTATGATTTTTCTACTGAACCATGATAATTGGTGAGGATCCATAAAATCAACAACAACCTCTTTTTTCATTCGAAATGTGACTTTCATTCTAGAGCACTTTTATTATTTGTCAGCTGCAGTTTCCAATTCTGTATATTCTAATGCACATGAAAATCGATCGAATTATTTATTCTAGGTACCTAGGTATCAATTTTCATCAGTGGATGAGTAATATTATAGTTACTATACTACACGAGTGACGTGAAAGAACACTTTCGCGATTCCAAGATCATTTATATGTGAAGAACGTATAACAAATGTGTGTTAATAAGACTTGAGTTCCAATGTATATTAGCAAATAATTGTATTGCAAATATTAACTAATAAATTAAAGATATTGATTTACCTTCGGGAATGCCATTTCCGTTGCATAAGTAAAATGCTCGGTAAAATGCACAAAAATTCCGGAAAATGACAAGGTCAACAGATGAGGAATCTTCTTTTAGCTACAAAATTTTAAAATAAACCATGCTATTCATAATATGAATGTGTGAAGAAAACTGAGAAATCTTGTTCGGAGAGGTTATTTGTTCACCTCTTTTCTACCTCATGCCATCTTGTTCTCCGCAAATACAAACAACTTGAACTTGGGTGGAACGATTCTCCCTAATTTTTGATGGATCAGGTAAGCCACCATCTTAGGGTATTTGCCATATTGAAGCGTCCGTATATTCTGGCGTAGGTACGCCGTATTGGAGCGTCAGTTATATTATGTGAAGATCATGTAGCTCATGGTATTCCACTGGGAAAATCCTTTCATTCAGTATCCATGTCAAGGTGATAGTCAAGAAAAATTCAGAATGACGTGGGGTAGCTTATCGTATCCTACTTGTCAAATCCTTCCATCTGATACTCTGAAACCCATACTAAGGGAATGTGAAGTAAAAGGTAATCCGCCGTCTTCGAACATCCGCCAATTTGACTATAGAATGACGTCACGTAGTTTGACGCATTCTACCTGTCTTACCTTACCACTTCATTTGATACCCATGTCTGCCATCTTGAGGTGTCCGACATATTGGGTTTGGTATAGCGTCACGTACTTTATCATATTTCACTTGGCAAACCCTTTTATTTGATACCCATGTCAAGGGCTTGTGAAAAAATGATAATCCGCCATCCCAGGGCATCCACCATATTTGGTTTAGATTGACGTCATGTAGCTCATCAAATTCTACTCGTCAAACATGTTCATTTGATTTCAACGTGAAGGTTGTTATGAAAAAAAGGTAATCCATCATCTTGAGTCGACTGCCGTATTTGGTTCAGAATTGCGTTATTTAGCTTGTCATCATTGTCACCTTGTCAAGCACTTTTATTTGATACTGATGTCAAGGTGGTGGCGAATGAAAAAGTAATCCGCAATCTTGATGCGTCCGCTATATTGGGGTTGGAATGACGTCACGTTTTTATAATATTCTAATCGCCAAACACTTTCACTTGACACCAATGTGAAGGTGGTTGTGAAGAAAAGTATAATTCGCCATCTCAGGGCGTTCACTATATTGGATTGCGAATAAACTGCATTTATTGTATTACTTTCATCAGAATCAAAGCTTTGTGCTAAATTTCAGCTTGATGGACAAACTGGAAGTGACTAAAATTTCAATCAGAATAAATTTGACTCATACATACGTACATGCAAACATACATACATCATTTCGAAAATAAGAAAACAATTGAACAACGATACATTTTTGATTCGTTGGTGATTGATTGATCGGAGCTCCTTCTGAGGAATATTGAATTCCGAAATAAGACAAAGCATAAAATAATGAATAAACGGTGTTGGTATGACGTATTCCTTGCTAATTTATGATAATTTATAGGTAGATCAGATGAATTAAATTTTTTCGCATTAATTTGTTGATAATTGCTTGGACGATCAAAGAAGAGAACAAATGTGGGTTGAGTCAGATTGTGTTCTCTTAATATTCATTCCTAGAAACTATCTTACTAAAAACTCAATCGATCAAATACCTGGGTGATATGATAGACCACTTTTTGCGCTGGAATGAGCATATCACATACACCACAAAAAGATTTCGTAGAAAGATTCTCACGATGATAAATATTCATTTATCATTTGTCTGGGGTGGTTCTTTCAAAACTGAATTGGGTAATTTGAAGACAGTACAAAACACCCGACTAAAATTTCTTATTGGAGAAGAATAAAAGAATCTTCACTATGGAATTAAACAAAGAAGCAGATGTCTTCAATGTGAGGAAACTCTGAATCTATCAATGTTTCTTGTGGATTATAAAATCACCTTTGACTTTTAAAACACACCCTCATAACATCCACCGGAACATAAATCAGAATATTAATGTACCTTTTGTCAGACCTCGTCATAATCACAAATTTGTGATATATATTGAATCGAAACTCTCTAACCAACTACCCTCTAAATTGAGGAATATCTCCAATATCAACAAACTGAAACTAAAATTGAAAATTTTTATGAAGAACAGTTCCGACTGCTTAAACGCTATACTGGAAAACCTTTAATGACCACTCATAATTATTCTCGATCATGAACTCGTCTACATTCTTTATCCATTACTCTTGAATTGCATCCATATTATTGTGAACGACAATAGTGATGACCACAACACAAGCTTGCTCAGGTTCATCTCCTTCTCTATAAATCTGTATCCCCAACCGTTATGCTAAACATTTTGTTCGTATCTGATTTCACGTTTATGATTTGATTATATTTAGAACTGATTATTTCTATCATGCCCTGCCATACTAACTGAATAATTTTGAAACTGACAGTGAGTCCCACACTACCTCATGTGCTGTTACAGGACCACAAGGTGCCAATAAAAGGTTTCAACCACTTCCCAACAAATAAAAAGGATGAAGAAAGGGGTTTCCCATTACTGAGGATGATCTTTGTTATTCGGTACCAAATATTAGTGAAGCACGTGTAGCGATCACTGAGGAAAAGATTAGAAGATTGTTTCAAAATACGTTGTACAATCTTGGGGATCAAGCATCAGTGCTTAATGATCCAAAACGTGTATGGAATACGGATGAAATATCATTTTACCTAAATCCATCTAGAGGCTGTGTTATTGTCGAAAAACATGTATATGATACGTCAACAAACAGCGATGAAGAAAATATGACACACCTGTTGCAGTGAACGCTATAGGGGACTACGCCCCCCACTAATAATGTACAAATTTGGAAGTTATTTTAATTCTGCACCCCTACACTAGGGAATGAAAAATGGTTGGATGACAACGGAATCTTTCTTTGAATATTTTGTTAACGTGTTCCATCCGTTCCTGATGAAGAACGAATTTACTTTGCCAGTTCTTGTTTTCTCAGATGGCCAGCCTACAACTAAGTTGATTTCTCAAATATACTGGTATTATAATTGTTTGTTTATACCCTAACGCTACGCATATATTACAGCCCCTAGGCATGGCATTTTTTCCCCTCTTAAATGTCAATGGAAGAAGGCTTTGCGGAAATGGAGGATAGATCATGGTGGGATGGAAATTCGAAAGCAAGATGTACCAAATCTTCCCAATCAAATAATATTATTAACAACGGTTTCTTTCGAGTTAACTATCTTTAATGAATTTAGAAAATGTGGACTTTGGCAAATGCGTCAATAATATCAGTAGCATCGTGAATAA
The DNA here is from genome assembly GCA_958510875.1 of Endomychus coccineus. NCBI lineage: Eukaryota > Metazoa > Arthropoda > Insecta > Coleoptera > Endomychidae > Endomychus > Endomychus coccineus. The sequence continues at coordinate 64,572,235 of OY294068.1, read as the reverse complement.
ACCATTACAAACAGAAAAAGCTAGCAATATAGAAATAGACTTTATTAAGTTTAAAGATGAATGTTTATCCTACATTGGAAAAAAAATTGACAATGCAGTTTTAGATGAGTTCAAGATATGTTTTGAAAATAAAAGAGAACAGAAATTGCTAAAGCGGATATGCTGTTCGACATTTGGCTGAATATCAAAAGCGACATTCAAAAGCAGACCCATCAAAATTAGATGGAAACACTTCCCTGTTCTCTTTGAAAATGTTATTGATTTTTCTTTTCCCTTACTTGAACACGTTGTTGCTGAAAGTTCGTTAGGCTATAATGTTGAAACCATAAGCTTGTCTATTTCAAGCAATTTGGCAAATAATGGCTCAAATTTCGAAGAATCTGTGGAAAACATAACTCAGAAAAATGATATTAGCGAACATAGACGTAAAGTGGACATGGACAAAAACGTAAATGATGATAAAAGAAGAGAATAAAATGCCGTGAATTGAAAACAAACAAGACCGACATGAACTCCAGTAGATGAAAGAGCAAAACAAGACTAGATAATAGCAAAAATTGCTAAAAGGAAGCAATTAAAATAGCAACAAATGATGTGGAAATAGAAAAAGAATCAAGAAATGGTAATACTGACGAGGATCAATCAGTCAATCAATCAAAACGTGGACGACAAGTGAGGAGCACTTAGACCGCTTGATTGGGTCCATTAAGCGCCCCTCGACATAAGAATCAGTCTAAGGTAGTGCCTAAGGCTAAGATTTAGCATGAACTGTTATCTCTTAGGGCTTCTAGGGGATATATGTGGGCTGCTGTGGTGTTGTAGCCTAAGAGAAGGCTGGAGGATAAAGAATCAGAAGAAAATGAAAATTCAGAATTTAATAACGAAGAAAACAAAATGCGTAATGTAATGCAATCTGAATTACCTGAAAATGTATACTTCATCGTATGGTTTGAGCACAATTTTTATCAGGGAAAAATTACAAAAATATGTGATGAAAAATATATACTGTTATACTGACAAGAGGTTTTAATAATTGGAAATGGCCAGATCAAAAAGATGAAATTATCTACAAAACAGATCAAATAGTTCAAATATTAATGAGCCAATCAAAGTTAAGTTTTCTGTGCAATGGTGCAATTTGAAGTGGCATAAGTTTTGTTTCTTGAATTTTTATTTCATTTCATGTCGTTTTACGTTTTTATTTTATACTTAACTGAATTTATTTAGTTGTTTTGTTTTTTTACATTTTATTTCAAATTTTTTTATTTTTTTAACGTTCATGCACTTTTTTCAACTATAACTGTGTTTTTCACTATTTTTATCAATGTTTGTCTTTGTTTAACTAATATAAAGGCCCATGGCTAGTTTGAGATCGGTATCTGTAAGAGGTAGGAAGAAAATTATGAAATTTATATTTTGAGGATAGGTCAAGTTTTGCTTAAAGTTAGCGCAACCGGTACTTCTACCCTATATAACTTTGAAATTCATCAATGAAAACAACGTTATTTCATCCAAATTCAATGCACACTTGATTACGAACGACGCTTGATGAAAGAGCTGCCGGAGGATCCGATTCAACTGGTATACGAGACACAACGGAGTCTCACATCGTATAACGTATAAACTGCTGGTTAAAACATAGACTCGTCAGTATGCAGACTGGAAACGGTGACGAATGCCCCACTCTCGAAATTAGTAGTAGTATTGCAGGACAGTGACCAGATCTGACACATTGTACTTCAATGTATACTATTTACTTCGTTTAAGATTACTTTCAGTTTCGTTGGTAGTTTCTAGCCAGCCGGCTGTAGCTCTCGCGATCTCATGTGTTTCATTACGCTTGTATGAATGTGGATTCACCAGTTACAGCTGATTGACGATTATAAAAGTGACAGTTGCATTTCCGGTATTAGTTTGTTTTATTTGTAATAACAACACTTGGACTTACATTTTTATGAGCCATTGACGAAAAAAGGTAACTTGATGAACTTGTCATATTTGTTTTGTTTTTCATTAGGGACCTGTCAACAATTGAAAAACCCAGACTTTGCTCTGAAATTTGGGTGATAGTTTAAGTGCAATTTTTTGTTAGTTCAAAATATTATTTTATTTTCGATATTTTTTAAAATGCGACCGATTAAAGAATTTGTTATCTAATACTGTCTGGACAAAACCTCGATTTACATCCATGATGGCGTTTTGGATCAAATAAACTTTAATTTTCGAATAAAAACTTAGTTCTCTTAACTTTTATACTTTTATTTGCATTTTTATCAGATATACCTCCCTGTCTCTGGATTGGAGCAGGATGGTACAATTGCCAACACCACAGAAAAATTTGCTCTGTTTGTAGGTAATTCATTGAATTTTTGTGTGATGATATTCTGTTACATTCACAATAGGTTAAATTATGCTTTACCACTGCCAAATATCGATTTAAAAAATATTAAGTAATAACTGTACCAACTAGCCCCGATCTCCCCTATTCTGGAAAAACATTTGAGCGATTGAGTCAGTCAACAGTAAAATACATCTCACATACCAAAGCATTCCGTTAACATAAACGAAAAATCTTTGTGAATTTAATACAGAACAGTCAATGTGTATTTTATCCAAAATTTATTTTAGCCTGCTGCCTAAGTTTCAAACTGTATGCAGAGCTAGTTTAAGTCTACTTGGAATAATTTGCAGAACTAATCTTGGACATACTATAATTTTACGGGTCATGATGGAATTGTAGACTTATTATACGTTAAGGGCCTTTATCCTAATTAAGGTGTGTGTTAATAAGATGATCGAGTACTGACGTCGTCAGTATAATCCTTAATACCCGTGGTACCTTCAATATTTAAAGTCTTGTTTTTTTTTTAAATTTAGGAGATTTGCTATTAATTAATTTGCCATCTAGGAATGCTATAAAAGTACAGTGGGTTATTTTATATTGAAGACTCTATGACTGACGGTAGTAACTGTGCTATGTTATAGTTTGTTATTGTGAAAAACGCTGCCCTAGTTAACTGTTTTTGTTGAGTTGTAGTGATAATGTTTTTGAAGGAGAGAATCTATTGGTAAAGACTGTCAAAGCGGCCGAGGTACTTTCGCGACATAAAACCAAAATGTACCTACTTGGAAAATTCTATATTTAATATTACAAAGTACCTAGTTGATATCATATTTGTTTGACATTTTTCATATTGAGATGTTAATACAGGTTACTTAATTCAATGTCTATGTTGAAATTCAATTATTGCTATCGTGATGCGTTATAAATTCATAAAATGCTCATTATTTCTTAGGACACTATTTATAATGTAATGTATCTCAAAATAGGGTCGTTATTGTAAAATAACATACTATTAGGACATTAACAATATTATTTCCAAAACTATATTTAATATTAAAATAGAAACTTATGATCATTTCATTTCTAGACTTGTATTATAATTCATTATAAGTATTGTGGTCATATGATACTGGAGTTAAACTGGAACAGTGGCGTGCAATAACATAATATATAAAATTGTATAAGCAAAAAAAATGTACTGTATAATGGTTATTAAAATGAAAAAAAAAACTGTTTCAAAATTTTGTTGAATGATCAATGTTCCTAAAAAACATGTTCTATGTAATTTTGAATAACGTTCTGATGAGTAAAAATATTCAAACAGATGACATTTTAGGATGACACTAGATCAACGATTTCTTGAACATTAATTCAAAAAAAGCGTCTGTAAGATTCAGATTTGATCCAAGTTCTGCATTAGGGTGGTGATTTTCATTCTTCTCAATAAATTTTGTTGAATTGGTTTTTGTGAACTCAATTTTCAATGAATTATATATATAGCTCGAAAGGTAGCTATATTTCATTACCCAACTATTTTGGTTATTTTTTACGATATAGTAATGTTGTTGGCTGGCTGAACACACAGGAATGAAAACATTATAAAAGATCGTGGAATGTGTTTTTTTGTTTTATGCTTAAATATTATCGGTTGCGGTATTGTCAATGAGAGACTATTAGGACATTAACAATATTATTTTCAAAACTATAGTTAATATTTAAAAACAACCTTATGATCATTGCATTTCTAGATCTGTGAACTTAGAATACTCAAATATTTGTATCATAATTGATAATAAGTATTGTGGTCATATGATACTGGAATCCAATACACAGAGTATGTACTCTATTTTTGTTTTAAATATGATGTTTCTAAGTAAGTTACAAGGTATCAAAAATTTGGAATAACATTCTGATGAGTAAAAATATTTGAATAGATGAAATTTGAGGTAGACACGAAATCAACGATTTCTAAATATTAATTCAAGAAAATCTTACAGAATTCAGATTTGGTGCTAGTTCTGCATTAGTGTGACGATTTTCATTCTTCTTAAATAAGTTTTGTTGAATTGGTTTTTGAAAACTTAATTATTAATGGATTGTATAGCTCGGATATATATTTTATCATTCAACTATTTTGATTATTTTCTATGATTTAATAATGTTGTTGGCTGGCTCAACACAGAAATAAAAGATTACAAAAGATCGTGGAATGTGTTTTTTGTTTTTTGATTAAAAATAACCAGTTGCAGAATAGCAATATGGTCAAAGAGAAAATTACGATTTAAAAGCCTACTTGATTCACGATCATATTATTAAGGATGAGGTTATCGAAACATCAACCAAGAAAACGTCAGGCATCCGAGATATATTCTTCCAATCACAGTCCTGGGATCATGCTCCTGAATTAAATAATTTATAAATTAATGTTACTATGTGATGTGTGAATGTTCCGCGATATAGCTTGCACTTAATATCGATGAAATTGGATAATGAGATTGAATACATAGATACTATACCTAAGTAGATAAAACTAGTACCAATAATCTAAATACTTAATTGCCATTATTATTAGTATAGTATCCTCTCTATTATACTTAACTATGAGATGATATATAAGTGAGAATTTCAATGAGCCTGTTAGTTATGTATCACAATAACTTTCAATGGTACAAAATGCTTCATAGAAAAGTGACATATTAACAACACTTTTTCTTCAATTGAATTTTGGTCACTTATAAGCAGTGGCGGCTCGTGAATTTCTGAGAGAAGAGGCTGGACATAAAACGTTTTTGTGAAAATCTATTCACAGCCTTTTAACCTTTGCACAGCGACCGTACCAGCTACTTCAGTGACAAAATTAATTGTTACCCAGCAAGAACCAACGTGGAGGTATAGAGTTTCTCTTGCAAAAAAATTTTTTGTTCGTTTTTTGTCTTTTATTTATTTGGATTTTTATGACTTTTTCTTTTTTTTTGGAATTTTTCATATTTTGTTTTTTTTTATTAATTTTAATAACTTTTTTTTATATATTAACGGAATTCTACGGTCTTTAGTTTGCGAAAAATGATCAATGATATTATCAAAAAATGTATCATTTTGTGTTTTACTAAATCTTTTTCAAAAGATATTAAACTAACATTGTATAAACGATTTTGGCCCATTTTACTTGGCATGTAAGTTTTAATTCGTTTGAGAGTAGAAAATGATCTCTCCACCGATGCCGACGTGACAGGAATGGTGACTGTCAAACAAAGTAGTTTATAAAACTGAGGTAAAACTTGTTGCAAATCATTGTCTATCATATATTTTATCATATCGGCGTGAATGTCGTACTGGCCTAAAATATCTTTATCCGAGTATATAACGCATAATTCATTGTGCAGTGCTATTTTATCAAAAAATTTATATTTTAGAACTAAGTTATACAAAAAACTTCAATTCATGTAAATCGGAAAATCGAATCTCAATTTGACCTTTAATAGTATCTAAAATTTCATAAAAAAAGTGTTTATAATGTAGTTTCTTGTCTACCAAATTATATGTTTTCCTCCTTTAACAATATTCTGTTTACCGGTTAATTTAAACTTAATACTCGATGTAATATGTCCTGCGATTTTTCATGTCTCTCTATATCACGAGCTAAATTTTTCAAATCATCATAACCCGAGTGCCCCCAACTTGAAGTTGTATCAGATGTAAATAGCAAGCAATACCAGCAATATAATTTATTGTGTACCTCAGATCCCGTTAACCATAAATATTCTTTACAATTATCAGTATCAAATTATCGATTTTGAAACATACCTGTCATCACTAATCTTTTCAGCAACTAAACCACTACTCAGTTTAACGTTTAATAACCAAAGAACTCTTTGTTAATAACTCACCGAATGACCGAACAGATAAATTATAACTTAACCTTACATCGCTCCGCGAAACAAAAACAACAACTGGCAGAGCACGTGTCGAAGTTGGCAGCGACGGCAAGTAATCGTATTTCATACGACCGCCGGGCAACTAGGTCTATACCTCGTTGCCGCCGGGAGCGTACGAGAAGCTACCCTATTTGGCAATTGGACTGGTTGGAAAAACGGCAACTGTGTTGACCAGACGTATTTAGGGTTTGAGATATATAGAGAATCTAGCCTCTGGCCACTGTTGCCAGATTAAAAATAACTACTGAGAACGGGGAATTAATTGTAAAATTTGAAGAATTATCAGAGAAACAGGAAATGAAATGGAGAATGATCATTAAGATAAATTGGTGAGGAGGCTGAGCCTCCTTAGCCTCCTTCGAAGAGCCGCCACTGCTTATAAGATGCTTCTACCATTTTCTCAAACAATGAAAAATTACAGAAATTATTTCATTCAACATCACACATATTACTTACATTATATCTCATGAAAAAAGTTAGAAAATTAAATTACATATGTTGATGTAGCAAACATGGATGAATGACGTATAAATGTTAGATAGACTTCAGTTTAAAAGTAACGTATTCCAAGATTTTTACAGATCATAAAACTGCATCAACAATTCTGTGGTAACATTTCGATAGCAATGCTACTAGTATTTTGTAGAAAGTACACACTGTTGACCCTGGACAGAATTCGCGTCTAGAATAATAAATGTACACACAGGTCGCGGTGGATGAAGTTCTCGGAAACAATAATCTGTAATTATTGATTGGCTTACCGGATTTTCATATATGTGAAATAGAAGTACCCTTGTAAAATACTCAATTGAAAGCGATTTCTCCCAGTTGATTTTTGTATTTTTACTGATCTGAAAATTTAGTTTGCTAAGCTAAGCAGGGAGCAACGGGCCCGATGCAACTAGGTAGTTAAGATGAAACAGGTCCTGTTTTGAATTCTTCTGGAGGAGATGAATAACTAATTGAAAAAAAAACAAGATTATGAGTTTTTATACTATTTATTATCAACCTATAATTTTCGAAAATCATGTGGAATGCTGGGAGAGTAATTTGACATTGATATTTTTCTCAAAAAAATTGTAGATTATGTAGACATAAAGAAAGACATCATGAGGTGAAAGTTCGCCTTTTGATAGAAAAATGAAGTCTGGTATTAACAAGATAGACAGGCCTCGACAATGAAGTGGCGAGTAGCTTGAGCTCGTCTGGTCCGCTCTGGTGGTCAAATAAAAGACTACAATCTTGAAGGTGATGTCGTTCCGATGGCGAAATATTTCTAACCATCCATTTGGTGCTTGAAGCCCTCTAGGTTTTACCCAACTTCAGGGGCTTTTGCTAGTTGACATCAACAGTTTTGCAAAGATTCCCCAACAAGTTGCAAAATACTCGAAACTACCAGCTGCATCCAGTTACACTGGCCATTGTTTGAGGAGCACATTCAAAGACTTAAAAAGGCATGGAGGATGGCAGTCAACTAGTATGGCTGAAGGAAAGCATCGCCAATAAGTTGAAAATTTCAAAAAGTATATTTCATCAGAAAGAACTAGTGGCACCTCAAGATCATTCAGGAATGCAAATGGAGAATCATAATAGTTTTCAGGAAGAACTAATAGAATTGGATAAATTCGTTGTTAAGTTTTCAAATTTGAATAATTGTACTTTTAATATATATAACAATGTTCCCAATATTAGAATAACTTAAACTGTGTTTTATTAACACTGACGTTACTATACGAGGTGTGGCAATTAAATTCCGAGACTGATTTTTTAAAATTAAAACCAGCTCAGCGAGAAGAATGTAAAGGGCGTGGTTCTAATCTGTATTTATCCCTTGACCTTGGGTAAAATTTTCAAGTGGCTACAATAAACAGTCTTGTTGTAATCGTGAAATAACAAACGTCAAAAAATTACACTCGCCGAAAAAATGTTGAATATAAAAATTGAGCAAAGAGTTAATATAAAGTTTTTGTTAAAACTCGGCAAATCCGCGACGGAAACCTATGAAAATTAGCAGACGGCTTATGGGGATCATTGCTTTTCCCGTGCCAGAGTTTTTCAGTGGTACAAACGTTTCCAGGAGGATAGGGAGAATGTTGAAGATGACGAGCGCCACGAGCGGCCTGTGATTTCAAAAAGTGACTTGAACGTTCGAAAAGTAACCGAGATTGTTCGAAAAGATCGTGGATTGAGTATAAGGGCCATTGCCGAACATGTGGACATTAATACAGAATCGGTGAGACAAATTTTGCATGACAAACTAAATATGAGTAAAGTGTGTGCTAAACTTGTGCCAAGACTCCTAGCGATGGAACAGAAAATGGCTCACAACGCGTACTCTGTCAAGGATTATTTGGACAAAAACCAGGTCACAGTCATGGAGCACCCACCATATCCGCCGGATTTAGCACCCTGCGACATCTACCTGTTCCCAAAAATCAAATCATGCGGAAGGAGAGTATATTGAAGGGGAAAAATAAAAAAGTGTACAAAATTTAAAAATAAAGATGTTATAGCAATAGTCTCGGAACTTAATTGCAACACCTCTTATAGTGAAGTAACTTTTCTATGTGGTAAAGTGAATTTAGTAAAATATCACATTATAAGTCAAAATGCAATGTGATGTAATTTGATGGAATTTTAAGTAGAATGATTCAAATATATAGGTACTTCCTCACTATGTCTGCAGTACCGTGGTGACAAAAATTTCAAAATCATGGAGGAATCGATCACCAACCTATTAGCATCTTATATTCAATAATATAAATATAAACCTTCAGACTGATAATTATCACATATTGAAAATGTATGAATTGAAAGTGAAAAACATAATAATTCCAATTGGAACAACCTCTTGTATAATTATATCTACTCCATTGAAAGTAGATCATTATGTATATGGTTTGCCCAAATGATAAAATGAAAGTTGAAGGTGTAAATGAACACGAAAGAAATTGACACTACAAAGGTGACAGAAATTGGCAATTTTCAATGCTAGGTATGAAGTACCTACAATCAATCATCCAAAGTAATAATCATCATAGATAATATTGCTATTTATAGCTATGAAATAATCTGTATAAGAATGATTAACGAGAGTGAAATTGGAGACACACATGAATCATTTTTCAATGCTGAAAGCTGCATCTTATGTGAGAATTATGGGGCAGATATTAATGAGTGCTTGTTCCAAGCCTGACGAAAACAATTCCTATTTATGATAAAACTGATATAGGTAATATACGAAAGTAAAAAAAATGGGCTAGCGGAAAGTAGGCAAGACTCAAGTTACAAAATCAACAGTAAGTTAGGAACTTACTTCGAGGCGGCTATGCTGACCAACAAAGAGAATTCTCTATAACCGAAGGACCAAATTGTTACCGATTGGTTTTATGAGGCTTGAAATGAGCGATATCTGGGTCCATTGTTCAAGCAAAAGTCTCTAAAATTGGGCAAAACCGAGGACTCCAAGGCATCAAATGAGTGGTTAGAAAAATTTGTCGTCGGAACGATATTACCCTCAAGATTCTCGGTGTATGTTATTCCACCACGAATGATTCCATATAGTCCAGGCAACGAACCGAAAAATAAAAAAAAAGACATGTAGGCCAGAATCGAGAAATTTTTGCGGGATTCGTTCCGTGAGGTTATCAGGATAATTCATAACACATAAAACCTCACCGGTCTACCCCTCTCCCCTCCTTGGGGCATTAAACGGCCAAAACTTGCCGATTTTCCACCCCCACAATTGATTAAAGTAAATCTGACGTCAAAATCGTGATCAGCGACCCAAAAAAGTTCCTTGGCAGATATAAACATCAAAATGATATATTGCCAAAATAATCTATAAGGGTGCAAAAATGGTCAATTTTATCGATTTTCCACCCCCAGAATTTATTGATTTCGAGTAAATCTAACGCCAAAATCGTGATCGGCGACCCAAAAAACCTCCTTGGTGCATTTTAAATTCGAAATTAAAATTTTGGGGGCCATTTCTGGCCCCCAAAGGAGGGAGGGGAGGATGACCGGTGAATTTTTATGTGTTATAAATGATCCTGATAACCTCACGAATCGAATCCCACAAAAATTTTGCGATTCTGACCTACATGTCTTTTTTTTATTATTGCTGAAATCCCGGCTCATTGTCTGGATTAATATAGACAGACTGGACGAACTCAAACTAGCCATCTCTTCATTGTTGGGCTCGAGACCTGCCTAACTTCTTAATATCAGACTTCAATTTACAATCAAACGGATAACTTTTTCCCTAGTTAGTTCTTTCTTCATGACTATAACCTACAACTTTCAAGAAGATTTCCAATGTCTATCGATTTATTTTCCCTTTATTGGGGGTGTTTTCAGCACTGTATTGAGTAATTCCCATAATAAGTGCACGCGATCGTTCAAGAGAAAGCTCGCTATAAGGGGATACAACAGTTATGTGTAGAGGTTTTACTATATTTGAGAAATTTCATGGTGGTCAGTCGTCTCTTGTATTCTGATATTCACACTTTTCATATAGTGTGTTTGAGTTTTTTAAACAATTATTGTCGGGCACTAGAAGTGAGCGTACTTGTTGTTTTTTTGTTATGCAAAGATCGATTAATGCGGCTCTACAATTATTCGGAGATTTGTTCAGAACGCGAACAAAGAAAGCAATGAACTTGGTTGAAAGGGAAATTTAGTTTATTAAAAATCTAACGGAAGTTGATAAAAACGGAGATAATTCATGAACGAAATTACAAGTGCTAGATGCATTATTATATGTTTTAGATCGGTTGTTATTTTCTTTTATTTGGATCGTAACACGCATTATTCGAGAGCAGGAGAACTGCTAAAGTATTATTTGTATTATTTCATCATCTCATGTCAAGCATTTGGAAATCTTCACTGATCCTAGTTAGTTAATACAACCTTCAATGAAGTTTAATTTCGGAATTAGAATTAAAGTTTTTTGCTCTATCTGCCGAATTCGATTGTGGTTATAATACCTTCCTTGGGCATGAGTCGGAATCGGGTAATTGCAGTAAGTATATCTTGCATTTTTTGTTTCCGACAACGGACTGTAAGGCAGTACCGGCACTTGGTCTATTCCGTACGAGTGCCTTAGATGATAATATAGCGCCCGTAGGACCGCATTATGGCGATGGGGTGTACGTCGTGGCCGCTTTATCCGAACAGGCCGATAGCAGGTGGAAAAGCGTCTCTGGCATCTTTCTCGTTGACAAGTCGAGCGTTATGTTTCCGTAGAAAACACCGTGTATTGACTTGTCGACATGCTGCCTGAGCATTATGATCTTGGCTCCACGACATTTATCTGAGCTTTCAGGCGAGGAGATTGCAACTCGAGGACGCCTCCTAGTTGGCCCTCTCGACTGATATGAGATTTGAGAACAAAATCTTCCGCAACTTTTTGCACTGCCTTAACACGATAAATGCCCCACTCTAGCCAATTCGTGACTTTTGACAAGGGATAGGAATGGGTTCGAACTCGTAAGAACTTCATACGCTAAAGTGAGAATCACACTTTGATGCATTCCCTCCGAACTAAGGAGTCCTCCACCTCCTCGGTGACATGAGAGGTGAATGTGGGAAACGAACGACCTAGGATGCAAACTGAAGAATATGCATCATTTTCCGAATTTCTTCGCCGACCGTCCATTTTACCACTCCAAAAGAGTTGAGCAGCGTGGGCAAAGAAAGGCATGGAGGGTTGCCGAGAGCACCAATGATAGATAGATCTATCTTTCAGGACTTCATACTCTACAAGTGCAACCTTCACATGGCCTAGATAGACTACCGCAAGACATTTGGTTCAACATCACATGAGCTATTATTATACTCACTCCAATGCCTTGCGGTACCAACCCCACTAGTGAGATGTACGAGTATAAAACATCGTCACTCTAGAAGACTCATTTTGGAATCACATCAGGCACACGACGAGTCTTGACGGAATTGGTAACATTCAAGAGGGGTGTTTTCCAAGAAAACTCCTTGAGTTCTCTCTTCTTCCGCATCTCACTGCTGTCACTCTCCATTGCGTTAAGACGGACTGGAGGCATCAGATGACCCATTTATTTCACATTGATAATCTGAAACTGTATCCTCCTGGAGAGAAAAATCTCCATCAGGGTCTCAACGTGGTTGAGGAATATACACGAGTCGTAGGCATGGAGTTGGTATTGAACAAGTTTGCCGTGTTCCATTTGAGGACAGGACGATCTCAGGAAGTCCACGAGAATATGCAGATTGCCGACGGAAGCATTTCCAAACACTTCGATGCTGTAGATACCTATCGCTACCTGGAAATTGAACAACGTCCTGATTATGACGCTTCCCGCGGCAAGTACAGAAACCTTATTCGGAAGATTTGGTCGTTCGAACTTTCGAGTGAGAACAAGTTTTCTGTAACAAATATGCTAGCCGTTTTAGCCTTGCTCTACTACTTTTGGGTTGGTGAAATCGACGGTCCATAAGCTGCATAGACTCGACAAAGACACCCGGATGATGATGCATATCCATCACAGTTTGCATCCTAGGTCGTCCGTTCCCCGCATTTATCTTATCTTATCACCGGGGAGGTAGGGGACTTCTTAGTATGATTCTGAGTATAGAGTGTAAAGTTCATAGGAGCTCAGACACCCCTCCTGTGTTTTGCCAAAAGTCACGAATTGGCCAGAGGTAGGGCATTTATTGTTAAGGCAGCACAGAAGGCGGCAAAATAACTTGGTCTCAAATTTCACATCAGTCGAGAAGGCCAACTAGATGGCGTCCTCGAGTTGCAAACTTCTCGCCTGAAAGCTCAGATGAATGCCGCGGAGTCAAGATCTTATGCTCAGGGCGAATGTCGATAAGCAGATAGAGTGTTCTTTGTAGAAACATCATAATGCTTGGCTTATCAACCAGGCTGACCTTCGGCTACCTACGGTCAGGCAGGCCTACATCCGAAACCGAGGAATTCACCGTAGCTTGCCAAGATGGTGTGATCAACACCTTGGTCTATTCAGCTACAGGACCTATCGAAAGGCGCATGAGACTCTTTTCCTCCTGTTGTGGCGTGTCTGGCAAAAGTGGCTTCGCCGTACACTCATCGCCATAATGCAGCCCTACTGGTGCTATATATTACCATCTAAAGCACTCCTACGAGATGGAGCAAAAGCCAGTGCTACATTACATGCCAGGAGATATTGCGTCCGTAATCGGAGACGGAAAATGTCAGAATTACTGAAATTACCCGTTTCTGACTGTCGTATCAGTGGTTCCGAATATATGTGTTCTGGACAGAATTCGGTCCTTGCTGCGTTCCAACTTGAAGATGATTCCGGTCTGCAAGAACTCTGCACAGTCATTTTGAGTTCAACAAGGCTACTTAGTGCTCACAATTTGGGAACCTGAAGCCACTTAGCAACCAATGAGGGGGAATAGCTCCAGTTAACGGATGAGCGATTGCTGCGATGTCGTCGGAGCGTACAGCAGACCGTCTATTTTTTTATGCAAAAAAGTATATTGTATAATTTTGTTTTTTGAATCTATGATTCCCTTTGGAGTCGTTGATTTGATTTTTTTTGAATATCATAATCATATTGTCCCATAAGTATGACTAGAAGTCCACATGCATTCTGACGCTGCATGGTCCTAATGTGAAAGAAGTTCGTGATATTACACTTCTCGATGACAAGTTAGCAAACTTATCCAGCAGTCACTCAATGCTTCAATACCACATAGATTACGGCAGCTCAGTCGCCTCTATAGAAAGCTATGTTATCGTGTCGCTATTGCGCAACATATGGATGTAGGTATAGTCGTCTGTTCTGTGAATATTACAGAGTTTTTGTCACCGGTGTATAGGAGTCTTGTGGGTTAGACGCATTGAGAGAAACAAGTTAAATGCGATGTGCGCAAGCCGACTGACTCAATTCTTCTCTGGATAATGATAGTTATTTATTGTAAGAGTAAATTAAAACTTAAACAGCGTTTTATCCACGTAAGAATGTTCAATATTATTAAGAGTTCATGGAATGACTAAAACACGTTTTATCCACAATGACAACTCCAAATTTAATAAAAGGAAAATGACATTCAATCTTCTAAAATCCGGTAAATGTAAAAAACGTAAAAGTTCATTGGAGACATCGAATAACCTGAATGTAGCAACTAAAATTCAAGAGGAACCTTCTAGCTCCAGAACAGAAGATATGTTAGACGTTACGATTTCCAAAAAAACGGTCAACAACCAGATGCGGGTCAATGAGAACGAATTCAAAGTAACAAACCAGGTCCTGTGTAATACTTCATATAATATTATATGAACGTTTATGACGCCATTATTCATGAACATGATGTTTGATCCCATGAGCCGTAGGCATGAAGCTCAAATGATTTGAGCGAATAATGACCATAATCGCAAATGTGGTTTTTCTATACCTATTGAAAGAATAAATTGGATTAAAAATTAATGGAACACTACTATCCGGAAATTTATATGCCAAGCTTCAGGAAGTGATTAAACACCAAAAAATTAAGTAATACTTCAATAACCAAAAACAACAAATGTGCTGGAAATGTCAATATTTCTTTATCAGATTCCTCATGGATGTTCGAACTCGTTCAAATTAGCCTTAACTATTTCGGATTATCCTTTCTTCAGAATGATCCTCGTTTTTCATTGGAACCGAATAGACCATTGATTCAAAATAAAACCTCTAAGGGGCTTAAGTCGGGTGAACGAGGAGGCTACGCAACTGAACCGTTACGGCCTATCCGTTTTTGAGGGTAAACTAAATCTAAATGATTTCGAACTCGAACACTAAAATGGGGAGGTGCGTCATCAAGCTTAAATCAAAGTGCTAATTGCGTATGGCACTTTTTCTGGATCTGTAAGGTCGCTTTCCGAAAGATTCAAATATGTTTCACCTTTTAAGCAACGAGGCTTTATAAAAGGTCCAATTAAATCATTTTCCATTATTCCTGCCCATAGACTAATCGGAAATTTGTTTTGAAATCCTGATTCAAAACATGCATGGGGTTTTCGTCTGCCCAAAACTGTTGTGAAAATTCGTAATGTCATTTCCGCGTGAAGCTTATGCAGTTAGTAACATCCAAATTAGGAGCTGTAACTTCCATTGCTTAATTCTGATTGGCAGTTTTAGTATTTGAACTATTATTTTGCACGGATTGTAATTTTTTTAGCGTGTGCATTTTATTTTTCATATCATCCATGTAGTCGACTTCCACCCTCCGTGTCTTTTTGAGGCTGCGATGTCCTCTCCTGCATCCACTACCAGGGTTGCAGAAAGAGTGTGCTGGATACAGGTTTAAGTGGCAATCTGTTTCCCATAGTTATTGATGCCAATTTTCTGACTAGTGCACTTTCCTTTTTGATAGTTTAAATAGAAGGAGAAATACTGGCGATATGCAGGACGCCAAGAGATGTATTTTTACACAATTGCATAGACTGCTATTGTAAAGTTGAGTTAGTTTTTGTATTGGGCACATTTACTAATATTGGGGATGCGATATTCTCAATATCCATTTTTTCTAACTCAGTATACCTACATGAACCCAAATTAATTAATGCCACTTCAAATGAAAGCAAATGTTAAGCTATCGGTAATATTTACGCATAATTTAATTCATACCTTTTTTTGTGCTAAGATATATCTGGTCATCGGCATTTTTAATAAAACTGATAATTTGTTCTGGAGTGAAGGCTTATGCCTTTTTTCAGAATTCCACTTGAGAAATGCTTGTAACTTTCCGTATGTATCTAGATCAGGGCTTACCAGTCTGTTTTATATCACGACCCTAAAATTCAATCATTAATTCCCGCTAACTAAAAATAATTTATTACATAATCTGTATATACAATCTGCATAAAAGAATAAACCAATTTCATTTTCACCAGCATATTTTTTGCCATGCATTATTTCTGACATCTTCATTGCTGCAGCAGCAGAAGACTTTCGCTTATCATGAATGGTTTTTTTATCCTTTGCAATAAGGTGAGAAACTTCCTAAGATGTTAACAGGAGTTTTTCATTCGAAAAGGTCTCAGAACGTTGTTTTTGTGCTTCTGAAGATTTTATTAACCTGTATATTGCACGCTTGATAGGCAGATGTCGCCTGGGCTTGGATGGTTTCATGCTCTATGCAGCCAGAACTTCACTAACCATCAAACAAATTGATTGCTTCAAGTCAAGCTAATTATATGGTATATGCAAAAATCCAAATGACAGATAAGAATCGTCATATTCTATTTTTCGTATTGTTTTTTCCCCTGCTGTCTGAGAACTACAACCTGATCATGACATGCTCCGAGAAGGCGGGGCTCGTTGCGTCGTTGCCATCGTCTTTATTATTTTTGATTAACCACTTGTCCATAAGAAATACACGTTTTTATCCGAAATTCAATTGGAATTTTGAAACCGCGCCGTCTCACGAAGGCTCAAGGTTTCACTTCAAATCTTAACTGATGGAAACAATATTTTCACGGTATAATTTCAAAAGTATTTTCATTGTATTACTCACCCAAATATGCAGAGAACATGCAAAGTAAAAATAAAAGCATAAATAAATAAGGTAAGAGGAGATTAAATTTAATTTTTAAATGAGCAGTTTTTCATTCCAAAGACGAAATATTCAATTCAAATCACAAAGCAAACATTCAAACACACGTATACACACGTTTTAGGGGAACTACCACTCCAATAGTGGGAAGACAACCTGTATAATGCGACGTCTGTCGTAGCATTGAATACTGCGTCCATAGTAAAGAAGCTTGATATTTTTCAGATAATTCACCGAAGTATATCACATTTCAGAGAAAAAACTGGTTTGAATACAAACTTGTAAGTTTTCTTGAATTATGGAAGTAGAAGATTCTCGGTTGTTGTATGAACCATTTTGGAGTATTTTCATTTAAGTCTCTGCTAATATTCATGTTGACGTCAATTTATCAGTTTTAACACAAAATAGAGGAATATTAATCGGTACCTACTTGTGCGAAATAAATACTTCGGAAAACGTAAACGAACAATATTGATACTTTACTCACATGAGTCAATTGTCAGCTACAGAAGAAGACTTCATTCTTCCTAAATTTATCTACTAGATCTTGGACTATCTATGTCCGGGAAGAAAACTCCAGTGTTTAGTTAATGCAATTATACATATACATGTGGTACTTAATATACATTGTTTGGTAATTTGCTCGATTTACTGTAGCCTATTGCCCCATTCGTGAAGATGTGCAAAATGTGCATAGTGTAAATCCAGAGCTGGGTGATCTATGCCATATTCTACTTCGTTTCATTCTGTACATCATCAATATACTCTTCAAATGCTGGCCGAAGGTGAGAGTTTTATATAGTGCTATATTTGACCCCATTCTTAGCACGATCGTAATTTCATTCAGCTAAAATTGATGTGATCTTCCATTTCCTGGCAAATTCCAATGCACTATTGCAGTTTCACTAGGGTTAATTCCAAGTTCTCCGGATTACACCATTTCTATGAGCTTAAAACCTTCCTGAATAATGTCGCCAAAAGCGCTCTCAGAGTCTCCTCTAGTGACTAGAACTATATCATCTGCACATCGTTGGCAGCGAATTCGTTTGAGGGTTGATCTATCTAGGAGATTATCATTTATTTTCAGTCTCTACAGTAGGGGTGCTAGTAGCACCCCTTGCAGACACCCCTTTGATGTAGTTACTAGGATGTTGTTCTCTCTCACATTTGACTCCTGTTCCGTACCATTCCATCCATTCATCTGTTTGTTCTATTTTTCTCCATCCGAGGGAAGTCATAGTGGCGTGTCGCGTTGTTGTAATTTCCCTCGATACTAAGGAAAGCATAGTCAGTACAGAATTACAAAGTGTTATTGAGTTTTAGTGTGTTTTCAAATTGAGCAATTGTGTTATTCTAGGAAGGATGATTCAAAATATAAAGAAGGCAATTCATTTCCTGTTCTGAAATATATTTTTTACATAATCATGTTTTTCTCGGAAACAGCTTGGAGTGAAAATTAAAGATTTGTCTCGTTTCTGGGCAATACTTGGGGGCAACCGACGGTCATTTGTTTTTGGCGATTCTATTTTCAGTTAACGTGTTATCAAATGTCAACGTCAAATGTATGATTTTTAAGAATTTTGCTTTGATACACAATAACTGGCGAAAAAATGTATCAACTTTGAAGAAACTTTCTGGACACTTTCTGAGCGAATATCTTTTTGGGCTTGTATATTGTTGGAAAGGGGTCACTTTGAGTCGTTCTAGCGCTTTCAAAGTCGCGATTGAAGAATCGATAGGAAATGAAGAGGAGGAAAACTCCAGGTGACAAAACGAACTGAACCCACTTTTGGGGGGGGGGGAATTCGTTTGCGGAGAACTCGGTTTGTGGCAAAATTTATGTGAGCCCAACTTGATTCTTAGTTTTTTTTTCTTTTAGTTTAAAATTCCTTTTGTTTCGGATCGGGGGGCTCCCCCGCCGGGGCTCCCGCCCCTGGACCTCTGCGACTTTCATGGCGAATTTATAAAGGGCAAGCTAACAAAACTAACTAAACCCACTTTTGGGGGGGGGGTGGAATTTCGGCTCCCGAACCCCCCACCGAAGCTTCGCCAACTTCCAACTTTTCCAATTTTTTTCCATTTTTTCCAATTTTTGTCAATTTTTTCCCAATTTATCCAATTTTTTTCCAATTATTTCAATGTTTTAAATTTTTCCATATTTTTTTACAATTTTCCCATTTTTTCCAAATTTTACCAATTTTTTCCATTTTTCCCAATTTTTCCAATTTTTTCCCAATTATTTCAATTTTTTTAATTTTTTCATATTTTTTTACAATTTTCCAATTTTTTCCATTTTTTCCTAATTTTTCCAATTTTTTCACAATTATTTCAATTTTTTAAATTTTTTCAGGTTTTTTTACAATTTTTCCATTTTTTTCCAAATTTTACCAATTTTTTCCATTTTTTCCCAATATTTCCAATTTTTTCACAATTATTTCAATTTTTTACATTTTTTCAGATTTTTTTACAATTTTTCCATTTTTTTTACGTTCACGCTAGGTTCACGCTACGTCCACGCCGTGTGGCGTTAGTCACTTCCATAATTATTTCATAATCCTATTGAAACCATATGTTCAAATGCAGGTCGTTGGTTTCGTTGAAGACCAGATAATGTATACATACCATTGACACTAATCACCACCTTCGTCCTCAAGAAAGGTGTGTCTTCCAGACCATAGTTCACAACAGGCAGTGCATTTTTGTGATGGTATTGGGTTTTCTTTGATAACTTGTGGATTTTCCCTAACCGAGATGCGACTATATTGTTGATCTACGTTATCATTAAACTTCTTTCTTCTATACTCCGAATACACGAAAGAAAACCTTATGATGTTCGAAGAATATCATGTTTGGAAAAGGTGATAGGCATTCGAATTTTTCTTGAAGGTTTGGATATAAGCATAAGAGAAGACCTCACTCAAAAAAGTTCAATTGAAAAATGAAGTCTGGTAGGAAGATTATGAAGAGCTGCTGGGATGTAAGACTGCTCTTGGCACGGTATAGAAAACCAAGTTTTTGTGAAGTGGTTTTCGCAATGGACCTCACATGATTATCTCATGAGAGAGTGTCATATTAGGGATCCTCCTTTCCGGAGAAGATGCAAGCTTTAGTTTTGGTTGCATTAAAATCTGCTATATTATCAGATGTCAATTTGAAAATTGTTGCCGGATCTCCATTAATTGCGTAAACATGTTTCTGGCTTTATTGGATGGTAAAGGGGCTCTGGATGACAAAACGGTATAAAGTATACCATCATGTGCAAAGTTGTGAATGATACAGGTGGTCACTGCCAGCAGATCGTTGATATGGAACAGAAACCAAGTTGGTGCCAAGACAGATCGCTGTGGAACACCATCGTTGATAGCTATTGTATCGGAGGATACTCAGTCAATCACCACATGGAATGATCTACCTGAGAAAAAACCCGATAGTAAGCGACAAAGTTGAGGCGGCAAACCATATGACGGCAGTTTCCCATGGAAGCTTTGATGCTAAACTCAGTCAAATGCTTTGGAGATATCGAATGCTACATCTAGAGATGATCCATGTTTTCCAATAGATTTCTGCGATACATGTGTTATGTAGGTAAGCAGGTATCCTGGAAGTGAAATTTCCCCTGATTGCTTTGGCTAAAGTAGAAATGAACGGGAGCCATTCGGGCATTCGATAAGCTTTGATCTTAATTTGGCGTCATATACCTCTTTCGGAGCGTTTATTGTGTCATTGCAGATATTTCTGGCTTCAACATATTCTGTTTTGTTCTCCTATTATTGCTTCCCGCTCCAACGACTGAATGCTGTTTGTTTTGCAGCGACGGCCCTAGAATAGATTTTACTAAACCGTTCACCATATGACGGTGATTTGTTGGCATGGGATATGTAAGTTTTCATTCCCAGCCTGTAAATGATCTCCATCGCGAGATCTCTCATGGTAAGCTGGTATATATCTTAACTGGTTGATATTTCATATGCCAAGCTATTACCTACTTTTTTTTTTATATAAAAATTCTCGGGAAATAGGTCACAATAACACTCTGTTTTAAATTTTCGTCTTTACGTACGTTTAGGTCTCACGACCTTCATCAGAAGACTTATTATGTAAAAAGGGGTTAATTAAAACTAATTAGCACAAGCATCCATATCGCACAATTTTCAATTAAAAAGCCCACGCCGTCGAAACGAACAGAACCACGAATAATCGAAAATTGTATTGTTAATATTAATGTATAATTTTTTTGTAACAAGAATCCACTGTTCAGTAAAATTCTCATAATATACAAACGCATATTGCTATGGTCTCAAAGCAACTGAAGTTCGAAGCTATTTGTTGATATTTACTCGAAACAGATGTAGATTTATGACGTACTTGAAAAGGTTTTAGACCTGCATTGGAATTTTCTATAAGCGTTCTTCCTGAAATATACTTTTAACATTATAAAGACGCATGCAGGAATTTGCAAGAGTTTTAATTAATCAAGTTAGTATAAATCTGACTCAATCCCTGAATATCATTCCTATGGTTCACAGAATTGGAATCCCGTTTTATGTGAATCATCTCCAGGATAGATCTTCTATAATAATTGGTTTCTTTAGTTATAATATTAACATTTTTGTAATCAAACTGATGGTTAAAATCAAAGCAGTGTTTAGCAAGGGCGGTGGAATTTTCTAAGTTATTATTTCTTGTGCTATACTTATGGCCGTACATTTTTTTTTGTAAATATTGTTTAGAGATTCCAGTATAAGTTCCATCACAATCTAAAAAATTCAATTTATATACTGTGTGGGTTTGTTTATCTTTAGGTATTACAGGTTTTAGATTTGAGAAATATTTCCCAACACAGTTAGTAGGTTTATGCGCAACATTTATATCGTACTTTTTCAAACATTTCTTAATTGTTTCTGAGGTCTCCGGAATGTATGGTAAAGTTATATAATTGTCTGTATTACCTGTTATGTTATTTTTATATGAAGAACCATTATAGATTTTGTTTATTCTCTCTTTAATGATAGGATTGAAGAACGTTTTTGGGTAGCCATTCATTTCTAGTATATTACGAAAAATTTTTAAATTTTTGGGACGGTCTTCTGCGTGGGACAATTTCACCGCGCGGTCTGTAAGGCTGTTAATGACACTTTTTTTTATAACAAGCTGGTGCAACGGAATTGAAATGAAGATAACGTTGAGACCAAACTTCTTTAGTAAACCAAGAAGTTCTTATTTTTCCATCATGCATCCAGTTGCTTTGAGACCATAGCAATATGCGTTTGTATATTATGAGAATTTTACTGAACAGTGGCTTCTTGTTAGAAAAAAATTATACTTTAATATTAACGATACAATTTTCGATTATTCGTGGTTCTGTTCGTTTCGATGGCGTGGGTTTTTTGATTGAAAATTGTACGATATGGACGCTTTAGCTAATTAGTTTCAATTAACCCCTTTCTACATAATAAGTCTTCTGATGAAGGTCGTGAGACCGAAACGTACGTAAAGACGAAAACTTAAAACAGAGTGTTATTGTGACCTATTTCCCGAGAATTTTTATATAAATTCATACTGGGTCAAGAATCTTTATATTACTATTACCTACTTTTGGTGTTCAATCCTATCAACAGCCACCATCCCAGTGATGGTAGGTCTTGTTGAGTTTTGTTATGTCCTGATAATTATTGCTACTAGATCCTATGTAATATTGTCAAGCTTGTTACACCTACTGTCGATATTCAGAGACCATTACAGCTCTTTATAAATAGTCTAAACTAGTTATTGCCTTTCTCAAATAAACAGTTGAAATGTCATTAAGAGTGGAGACTGTTACCTATGTCCAACATTACTTCATTCTCCGCATTGAATAGAATTTTAACAATCAACATTTAACATTCCAATCATAATCATACCTCCAAGGACCCGTATGAACCTTTTCAATTTGAATAAATATGGACTGCAAATAAATAAATGAATTAATTGGAAATGAGACTTGATTACACATTGAAGATTCTTAATATTGAAGAAAACAAGCATTTCACAAGGTGCAATTAACTACAATTAATTTGATTCTTTTCATAAAGCTATCCAAGACGATTGATAATTATTTCGTATTAGAATTAATTCGACCTTTCTTTCACAAGATACAATTTGCCACAATAGGTTATTTCCATAAAATAAAGGAAGCACTCATTAGTTCTACATATAAAACAGTTTTGTAACTTAGGTTATCTTGCGAAATTTGAAATTGTATTTTCAAAACATGATGTTAAACTGCATCTTTGTTCTATTGATGTAGACATTCAACTTGAGCTACTAAATCCAACGTTTGAGAAATTGCCGGCTGTTACATAATAACTTCAACCTTTATATTTATTGTAATTAATATAACAGGATCTGTTCAAATCTAGTAAAAAGCTATTTGTTGTGAAAAGGAACTATTTCGCTACAAGCAAATTATATGGATTGTTTTGTCTTAGTTCAAAATTATAGATACTTTGTAATAAGTAGTTAATTTCCAAGCGGTTGTGCAACGTTGCAAGTGATAAATGCTGTTCTATATTTCGTAAAATGCGGTAAAATGTCAAAGGTACAAGTTTGCATTTATTAAATACATAAAGTTTGCAACAAAATATTATCATGAAGTTGAGGTAGTTACGATGGTAAATACAACCAAAAAATGAATTCCTATCTTTTTAGTCTGGTCAAATTTGGTCAAATTAGCAATCGACTTCCGAATAATTTTGCTGCGGAGCATGGATTGAGCTCATTTTGGTGTCAAAATGTCCGGGAGAGTCCCTTGAACCAGAAGCCGATAAGGAACAAGTGCGATCTCTTGTCTTTCTTTTTTTATTCGAAAATTTTTGGTCATTTAGATGGGTTCATTTAATACATAATTAAAAAAATTATTTCCTAAAGCAATATATGAGAAAATTGGCTGGAAATTGTTACTCGGGAGTTTTTGAGGGTACTTTTTACGAATATGATGCTTAAAAACGTCCCTCATGTACCTGGAGCAGTACGCCCTGGGTGTTACCTCTTCTCCGGGATCTCATAGAAATTTGCTTCAAAATTGAACTAAAATCGTTACTGAAGGGCTTTTGAGGTCCCTGATCATGAATATGATGAATACTTGAAATAAAATCTGTGGCCAGATTCGCAATCAACGATCTCGAAACCCTGAGTAAAGATTTTTATTCCATTAGGGAGCAAATTTTCATGAATTCCTAGGAGTAAAGGTGAGATCCAGGGTGTACTGCTCCCCAGGTGCATGGAGAAAGTTTTTAGACATGATACTTGTAATCAGAAACCTCGAGAATCCCTGAATAACGACTTTCATACCATTAGGGTGCAAATTCTCATGAAAATCCATGTAACATCCATGGTGTTCCCCCAGGTGTATGAAGGAAGTTCTTAAGCATGATATTCGTGATCAGCGCCCTCGAGAACCCCCGTGTAACAATTTTCCCTCCATTTCATAACAAATTTCCAAAAATTCCTCGGCGGAGGGGTAACATCCCGGTTGTTCTGCCCCCAGGTAGATGGAAGAAGTTTTTTTTTAACGAGCCGACATATAGGATCAACTGCTTGGAACATTTTTATTTGGATGGTAAATTATTGATCAGCAACCCCAAAAACCACTTTGCTGTGAATTTCATCAAAATCTCACCAATTTATTTTTTTTTGTAAGATATCGACCTTCAATTTACCGTATTGCAGGCAGTACAGACAAGTGTGAATAACTCGGTAAATATACATTTCTCTAAATTTCCTAGCTGCATTAAGGTACATGCTCCAGGTATTTTCAAGTGTCCAGGATTCACCCTTGAAAATATTTATTTTTGGAGAAAAGTTACAGATACAAAATATTTCATGCAATAAAATAGCTGGGACAGCTATCAGTTTTGGGCATAATATTTCGACATTTTACGGAGAGTTTACAGTCTGGGATTCTGCCAACAAAAAATGAAGTTGAATCAATCGCCTACAAGCGAGCTGAACAGCTGAACATAAAACAAAGTATTTCGGAAACTGTAGAATTGAATTTATTATTTTGCTATGAATAATTTGGCTTGCAAACCTGGCAATATTCATAATATTGATTAAACGGGACTCCAACTAAACAACAAACCAGGGTATGTTGTAGCAGCTAAAGGTTTTTGATATGAAATTGTAACAACATGTAACGTTCATATTGCTTCAATTACATACCAACCTTAATAAACAGCATACGTTACCCTGATTTATGGTTCGTTAATTTTTTGTTCTTGTTTCAAAAATTATCAGAAAAAGTTCCAACTCCAATTAAAATCCCTTCAAGCATTATTATGCTAAGATCTAATTTTTCTTCAATGCAGACTTTTTTTAAATGTTGATGATCGAAGAAGTAGTTTTTATTATGTTTCATCTCTGTGAGTAATTTTTCCAAAATAACTTGAAAATTAAAAACGATATTGAAAAATTTATATTTCCATATGAATGGCCTTTGGTTATGCAAAGTTTTCCCTATTCAACCAAAACCTTTTCCGATATTTCCACGATATACATACTTATATACATTGTATACCTGTATTTTTGCAATGATAAGTTAATAATTAGGTTCGCATCAGATTACATGGTCATAATGTTTTTCAGTGTAATGCTGAATTTTTCATTTCCTTGAAACGTGTTCCTCATTTATTTTAATAAATAACCAAATTATCAGGATCCAAATTAATTATTCCAGATTATTTTGGCGATAGTAGTGGTGAAAGTTGTTAAATTCTTGAGGAGTATCAGTAATAATATTTAATAAAGATAATGCAGTAGTTTGTTAAATTCTCTTGCTGTGAATACTTGTTCCTATACATTGACTCTCATTTCTATTATTCAATAGACAAGAGACAACATAAGTGCTGAATTTTAGAGAGTCGATAATTTTACGATTATAAAAGATTTAAGTGAGGGACAAATTGTAAAGGATGACTACCATTTTCTAGTAAAGTAGTACTTCGCATTAATTGCATTGAGCCCATTTAGTGCTATATTATTGAATATTGGGTCTCTTGCGAAACTTAAGTAGGTCCATCCATTCTTTCAGTTCAACTTCAGAAAATTACAGAATAAATTTGGTGAAACCGAAAAGGTCGGTAACTTCCCTCACTATTTTGTTAGCTCAATTGTTCGCTCCCGACACTTCAGCGGATTGAATGTATGACTGTAATATATTTTCGGTAGCCTACTTAATAACTAACATGATAGAATGAAGAACACGTATTACAATATTTTTTTCAATACTTTGACTACACGAGACGAAAACCTATAGTTTTGGAAGAACATTGTGTGAGCCAGCGGTGAATTATTAGGATAAGCATTCGAATTTCTCTTCAAAGTTTGGAGGTTATACGCATACGCATAAGGCAAAACCTCACTTGACAAAGTGTACGATACAAAAATGAAGTCTGGTGGCAATAAGTTTGGCACGTATCGAGCTTGGCCATGAAGGGATGAGTAGCTTGAGCTCGTCTAGTCCGCTTACCGGGAATATCCTCGTGGTGGAATAACGAGATTTTTGATGAACGCCGACGATGGTAATACCTATTAAGAAGAGAGAGGGTGGCCACGTTTCTATGATGTTCTAGAGGTTGATGAATTTGTAAGTGTGACATCACCAGCCAGACATATAGCTCTCGTCTGAATATAGCTTCAGCGTATGTTTGGGACCAGAACTCCAAACTAGTGAACATTACTCCAGGACAGATAACATCTATGTTTTGTAGATTATGACATGCTGCTGGGATGTGAAGTAGCTCTTAGCAACGGTATAGAGAACAAAACTTTTGTGAAGTGGTTTTTGCAATGGACCTCACATGATCGCCGCATTAAAATGAGAGGGTGCTGTTGGTGGTGATACCGAGCTATGAAAAACTTCATAGGAATGTGTTTACCTGACATCATCATATTAGAGATTGAGATATCCCCCTTTATGGAGAAAATGCAAGGTTGAGTCTTGGTTGCATTAAACTCTACTCTCAATTGTGAACGCCAACAAATCTATAGATGGAGACGAAGAGTGTTTGATATTTTTACTTTGCTAAATGCTCTTCCGCAATAAACATTTTGGAGATCAGTGTTAGTACATACTAGTATGTTTACAACAAATTTGATAATGCCGCAGACTTTTGTGAGTGTATAAAAATGGATAACAATCAGCCGTATAGCTATTAAATTCCTTGCAGTTTTCAATGCAACTGTTTCTTGATGACATGTGTTCAATATTTATTTTCTTCATTTTTTCGCCTACAAACAAAATTATCCCCATCTGTCTTTAAATTTGTTCATAAGGCACTTCTTACTTAGGTAGAATGGTTAGCTTTAATAGTTGTTGGTCATTTTTCTATAATTTAAAACAATGCATCGGTTGAAGAAACTTTATACAAATAATAAGTTTTTCATTTTATGAAAATATCTTACTTGAAGCAACGCTGATTTCGCCTTAGATATCGCTTCACTTACTTCCGCTCGCTTTTCTTTCTTCTGGCGACGTGTTTTGTTGAGAAATTATCATCTTTGATTATGTCCATATTCAAAGCATCTGATCACTTTGTCCAACCAGTATTCGAGCAGAAAGCAGATCCAAATTTTCCTCGCTGAAAAAATTCAGGAACACGATGGCATTTGAAATTGTTTCAGAGCGAAGTAATTTGTCACGAAGTGTATTTTCATCAGAATGGTTTTAGCATCGACATGTCATTATTTTTTCGAGTGTGAAATGATGAGGTATACACAATTTAAACCTGAAAACATCAACACAAGCGCTTTTTGGCGAGCCCACAAACGAGTTTCGTCAAATTTTTTTGCAGCCTTTCTCATTTTGCTTTTGCTATTTGGCTTCCAAAATATCACAGCTGTCTGATATACGCAGGCACAGGTCTAAAATGTGAGCTTAGAACCACATGTAAACGGCACTCCTTTGCTCCAGAGGAGGCGCATATGATTATGCACAAGTGAGATTATAGATACAGCAGGGGCCCGTATACGTAGCTAGGCCCAGTGGGTCTTGCCCCTGTACATTGCTCAGGAAGGTTATAAAGAAGCAGCATTCGCCAAATTCCCCATCTAATCCCATAGACAAGATAACTGTAACACAACTCACACAATTGATTGAGTGGGCGAAATTATATGCTTAGGTAAACCTCGTTCCTTCGCTCAATAGAGTAGCAGGCTTGCGTATCAATCGCGAACACTATTTTGAAACAAATAACAAAGGAAATTATAATAATTGATGTAACCTCTCCCTACATATGATATATTTCAATGTGCAAAAAGCTTCTTATTGGGAGAATTTATCCAAAATCCAATTAGTTCATATTGCATTCAAGTGTCAAAAACGCTCAAGCATTAGACATACCTTGGTCACATCATTATACATAGACGCACATGAACCATATATGAACGATGGAATAGGATTTTCGGTTGATGAAAATATAACGATGTCGTTTTGATAGGTAACGAATAACGAAAGAAATATATGGTTTCAATAGGAAACTGAAAGAGATGTTGTTTTCATCCTAGATTTTGGTTGTGCGAAAGTTTCGTTTATTTGCAACGTCTATAAATAAATAGAAATGTTGCTCAATTAATTGTGGGCTAGTTTCATTCATTTTGTTCTTAATTAGATAGTTTCCCGAATCTGTTTTTTCGTAGAATCCTTCTTTATTTCCATAATCTGTCAAAGTATCTGATTGTCTGTTTCTAGAATTTCATAAAATCATTTTAATCTTATTTTATTTTCAATTCGATTGTGTGGACATAATTATGACACAGGAACCGAATTGGTATTAATTCTCAATTTTTTATAGAACAACTTTGCATAATAATTATTACAGTTTCTATATAATGTTGATTTTTCATTGTGACAGCTGGAAGATTAGTTTCATACACATTCAGCATACGCAAATTATTACTTGAAAATCATGATGTCCATCATGATTTTCAAGTGCATTCTTTAAGAGTCAAGTTTATTGAACCTAACCTGCATTATAAATAATTCAAATAATCTCAAAGGAGTGTCACACCTTACTCCAGTTATTTATTCCACACACAACCCAATGACGTAGGTGCAATCTGGTTTTATGAGAGTATGCATTTCGCAATGGCATCACTATAGGATGCTTATAGGGTTGTATGTTATGTTATTTGAATGAATTATGGATATGTTTGCAATAGATAATTTATTAACCTGTTAATACAACGAATTCTGCATGGTAACTAAATGAACATTAATCTTAATTTATTAGGTAAACTATATATAGATAAGTTTAGTTATTCGAAATATGATAAATATAAAAACCATGAATATGAATAAACCTATAGCATACGATATGCGAATTGCTCGATCTTTCTAATAGGGAGGTTCAAGAGCGTTTTATGCATTCTAATGCTTTCAAAATGATCGAACATTGGTATAACGACCACTCTTTGAACACCGTTAGCCTGTCAAAGATAGATCATATCCTTTTCACGAGAAGAGGATGAACTTATATTATTATATATATTGATAGGCGAGCTGAGACTACCAAAGCTACTTAAAACCACCCTAACGCAATTGGCGTAGGTTAAATACTTGGGTATAATCATGAAGATTTTAACTACCAGGGAGATCTTAAAAAGTACATAAAGCCTTACATGGCATCATGACAAAATACGGTGCACTATCTGAGAACCAGACAGAAGACTACAATAAGACAACTAAATGAGTAGTCAGTATTACTTGAGTCACGCAAATACCACCCACATTAGCAATAGGAGCATTGTTCTAACTCACACTCTTTGATATTTATTCATAGGTTACAGATTCTGCACTGCAGATGAATTTAATCATACTTTTGTAAAAATGAAGCAAGGGAGGCAGCTTGTCACCTTCTAAATGGAGCGGTTTGGAAGACAAGGTGTTGGTAGGGAAACAGATAATGTGCCACCTCACTATGTCTTCGTAAGACCCTATGAGCTATCAATCGATATGAGTCAATCAAAAATGAGAACTAAGTAAACTATAATATATATAGTTTAGAAAGAAGATAAATAACTTCTCATTAAATAATGATATATCATAATTCTTACAATATCTGTAACATCACTATGTCTAAATAAATTTATGTAACATAAAAATTTTATCTTAGTTTTCAGAGCTATATCTATCAAAGGTCAATGAGAAATTATCCTGAACGAATTAGGTTTGAAATCTGCAAAGTTCATAAATATCGTATAAATTATATAATTGTTAAGATACCTACATATCTTTTCTTAAATTTAATTTGAAATATGTAAGTATACTTAAGATGTCCCCACAAAAAAAAGTCCAGAGGGTTCAGGTCAGGAGATCGGACAGGCCACTCCATAGGACCTCTTCTTCCAATCCAACGACCGGGGTATTGCAAATTGAGGTATTGGCAAACTGGTGCGGCGTAGTGAGGAGGAGCTCCGTCTTGTTGGAAACGCAATTGTTGTTCAAGTAGTAGAGGATCGTTTTCTAATTGTTCAGTTATTAACAGTTATTTAAATTTCGCCATTTAAATTACCAGGAATAAACAGAGGTCCGATTAGGTGGTCTCCCAAAATTCCTACCCAAACGTTTAGCTTTTCCCGATGTTGAGTGTGAGCTTCTCGAAATACATGAGGATTTGTATCGCACCAAATTCTACAGTTATGCCGGTTAACCTCTCCATTAAGTAAAAAAGTGCATTCGTCAGAAAAGCAAACATTGTACAAGAAATTCGGGTTATTGTTGATACGCTCGACCATAATTTCGCAAAACTCTTGCCTTCGATCCCAATCATCATCATTTAATTCCTGAATGAATTTAATTTTGTACGGATGGAACTTGTGTTTATGTTAAATTCTGAAAACGCTAATTGGCTAATAATACCGGAAGCTGCAGAAAGTTGTCGTACAGATTGCGTGTTTGGCATAAGTTGGACATGTCCCAATACTCGGGCATAATTTTGATTTTGGTTATAAAGGCTAACAAGCTCAACACGTTCTTGCAATGTGTATAACATATTTTTCGGAATTTTAAACAAATCAGCAAAGTAGTAACTCAACAGATTGAATAAAATCATGAAATGATCGAAGAAACGTTAAAAACCAGATAAACACCTTCTAAGAACAAAAAATGAAGGCAACATAAGGAAATGTTTGCTGTTTTTTTATTTATTAGTTTGAGAGAATGTATTATTGTATGGAAGTCAATGGAGGACAATTTGAACATTTGATTTAAACACGCAGTTTTAATTTTTTTCATTGTAAGCATGACAACACAATTCAATTTTTTTACGAATGTGATTTTTTGAAGATTGCTTAAGTTTGTAAAAAAAGGCTTAATAAAAATGAGCTTGTACATTGTACAAATAACCAAAATATTCAAGGTGGTGCATTCGAGCAACAAAATTAATTTTTGGCGAAAACGGTTCATCATATTTACGTTTTTCAAACACCGTTGTAAAGAGGCTTCCAAGACCTTCCAAATGACGTATCACTCAACCCCTCTCCCCTATTCAATTTTGAGGGGTTGAAGCGCCCCCTTTTAGGGGGTTGCTCGTTCAAGCCTCAAATATACTTCGAAAGATGTCCCCCAAACAAAATCATTCGACGTGTTTCGGAAGATTTTTCCACTCACTATGAGATAAGAAATATACGGGGTGGCTCGTCTGAGATAGAACACCTTGTATATGTAGTCCTATGTGTACTGATATGTATATGTACTGTATGTATGTGTATATATAAGAAATTTTCCATCGAAATTGCATACACTTAAATCAAAATTCATTAATAACTTATGTAAATCTAAGAGATTCAAATTCTAAAAATTTTTATTTTGAACCCATTTGATATTTTTTAATTTCACATTATATGATTTATTTTTTATTTTCTATATAAAATACTCCCTGAAATTGTAAAATAATACATTCACTAAAAATGGAAATCTGAATAACTCAACCACATTACTGAGTCACATACAGCTCTATCCATGCGCAAGCATTTGCTTGGATGGATATTGCTGTAAAAACTAGGTATCAAATAGTTTAAGTTTGCTGTTTCAAAAAACAAATGATATCAATATGAGTCTCATGCTTTGGAAACCATTTAACAATTTACTTTTGGATGGTTATTGTTGATAATTTAAGTGTTCCCTCAAGTAACTATGATACATATTAGCACATCATTACTGATATCCATAACAACTTGTGCTCTATACTGACACCCGCTGTCGTGAAAGTAGAAACTTTATCAGTTTCGGGCGAGGTAGTTCTGTTTCAAGTCGTATTTTTGAAAATCTTCTCCAGTTTTACAAATGGAATTATTGTATTTCACCGAACCATAATCAAAAAAAATTGAACATTTTAGTACCTACTAAAAAAAACTAATATATTGCTGATAAATACACATATTATTTAGAGAGCAAGAAATGAAAGACAAAGTATAATAATTGTTAGGTGCCTTGCACCACATCGCTGACAGTGTCTTGGGTTTATGTAGCTTTTCCTCAGAAACGCCATTTTTTAGAAAATCACTGGCGATGAAGGTAACATTATTGGTATCAAATTGAAGCTCCGTTAGCTGATGTTGTCAGCTGCAGGCTGTTCTACTCGGAAAAATCGAAAATAATAAGTTGGAAAATGTCCATATTTAGACCAAAATAATTGAATAGCCTGTATGAAATAATCCAATCTGGCTTCCTCAAAATAATACATTGATTCAAGTTAAGTCCGTAACAAAATATGAATGAGCCGAAATGATTCGTTGGAATGATTGAAAAGTATTAAGAAACGCTGATATCTAACAAAAAACACTAATTAAAAAAAATCATTCAATCAACCTGATTGCCTAAAAAGTTTTTGATCTTTTACGATAAAGCCGCAATTGAAGACCGGAGTGATAGACATCTTTCACATCACATTGTGCGTCACTTTTGTTTGCCGAAACCTATCGCTTTCTACTGTAACTGATTTTGTCCTCTTTGAACAACAGATCAGTAGTGAATCTGAATGATGTCATGACCTAAGCCCCGAATCTTTGATATACCTTGGAATAATTGTAATTTTGTTTGCAGATTGATTTTAATATCACCCACATGAGACCAAACTGGAAATTTTTATACAATTTTTACTGCAATCGTGAGAAATGTTGAGATGGTTAGAAAATCGAAAAGTGACGGAACCTCCCGACAAAGTTTTATTCGGGAAACTTCAAAAAGTCAATTCGAATGGAGAAGTTACGGACGATCCTCTAGCAGCCATAGACAGTGGGCGGAGACAAGATGGAAAGCGGCAGATTTACTCAGTGAGCAGGTCAGTGCTCTTACCTAGAGTTTCAGTCAACAAATCTACTGCTAGTGGTCTTGCACCTTTATTTTGCACTGGTGGAGGGTGAGTAAACATATTCAAACAAGCTGGAATAGACCATAGCTTACTCAAAGAGGTGAAGCTTCATTGGTGTTGTCTGCGGCTCTTACTGAATCTTCGGCACTTCCTCAATTACTTTATCATGTGGCTGTTCGTAGGACCATTGACAATCATTAACGCAATTGAAGTTGAAAAAATTAAAGTTTTCGGTATTTGAATATACATATTTCCAGTATATTTAACGAACAGTGTGCAACAAATTACAATAAAGTTAATTTTCATCTACTCTGTCAGTCGTTCCACCAGTTATTACATACACGAGGGTTTCAAATTCAGGTTCAAAAGTTAAGATTTGAGTGTAAAAGCGCATATTCATTAAAGCACATTTACGCGCAAATATATTTATGCTCGCATAATATCTTCTCCAGTCAATCCTTGTTGGTCTTCAGTTTGTGTCAAAAAAGAAATGTAATTTTTTGAACAAGAAATAGTACAAATGATTCCATAGAAGTCGTCATGTGTATAGTGGATCCGATTCATTTAGACCATATGAAGCTGCTAGGAATGAGTGGTCACTTCAGAAACTCAATTCGCATATCTTGCGCAGATTTGGATTTTTGAGCAATATGATTGGACTTAAAATAGGAAAGATGGATAATACGAAATTCACACAGTGTTCCTCTACAGACAAGATTACCTGTAACTCTGCATTTCTTAGCGACTGGAGTTTTCTACTGGAGCTTATAATACACTTTGAAAACTTTGGAACAACTTATTGTGAAATCGCTCCTGAAGGCTGCCAGGCGCTCACTAATGCTTTAAGTAGGATGTTGAAGTTCTAAATATATTTATGATAGTTATTTGTAATAAAGATTCTTGACCCAGGAATGAATTATATATAAATTCTCGCGAAATAGGTCACATTAACACTTATGCTTTATATTCTCTTGTCTTTACGTACGTTTTGGTCTCACGACCATCATCAGAAGACTTATCATGTCCGAAACTGGATAACTTAAAACTAATTGTATTAAACAAAGAGTCCTTATCGCATCAATTTCAATTAAAATGCCCACGTCGCCGAAACGAACAGAAACACGAATAATCGAAACTGTAACACCTCAATGTTATAATTATCAAATATCAAGAATCCACTATTGAGCAGATCTTTCAATAAAAGCGTGTTCATGTCAACAGGGACTGCGAACTACTAGAGGACCATTAGTTTTATGTATTTACTTTCAAACCAGATGTTAGATTTACGAGCTAATAGAAAAATATTTGTCAGTTACGGAGATATTTTTGACATTTTACCTAATACACTTTTAACATCATAACATTTTTAACATTAAGAAAGAGGCATGTAGGAATTTGTAAGAGATTTTATTTAATTAAGTTTGTATAAATATGACTTGTATTTTGAGTATCTGTCCTATGATTTACAAATTTGGAGTCATGTTTTATGTGAATCATCTCCAAAATAGATCTTTTATAATAATTGGCTTCTTTAGTTAGAATATTAACATTATTGTAATCGAATTGATGATTTTAATCAAAGCAGTGATTAGCAAGGGCGGTGGAATTTTCAAAGAGTTTGTTTCTTGTGTTATACTTATGGCACATTCTTTTTTGTAAATATTGTTTAGAGATTCCAGTATAAGTTCCATCGCAATCTGAATAATTTAATTTGTATATTGTATGGGTTTGTTCATCTTTAGGTATTAAATTGTCCCATGCAGAGGACGGTCCCGAAAATTTAGAAATTGTTGGTGATACACTATGAATGAATGGCTACCCAAAAAAATTTTTCAATCCTATCATTAAAGAAAGAATAAACAAAGTCTATAATGGATCTTCATATATAAATAACATTAAAGGTAATACAGACAATTTTTTAACATTACCTTACATTCTGGAGACCTCGGAGAAAATCAAAAAATGTTTGAAAAAATATGATATAAATGTCGCGCATAAACCTTTTAACTGTGTTGGAAAATATTTCTCAAATCTAAAACCTTAAAACCTAAAGATAAACAAACCCACACAGTAAACAAATTAAATTGTTTAGATTGCGATGGGACTTATACTGGAATCTCTAAACAATATTTACAAAAAAGAATGTATGGCCATAAGTATAGCACAAGAAACAAAAACTCAGAAAATTCCACGGCCCTTGCTGGACACTGCTGTGATTATAACCATCCATTCGATTACAATAATGTTAATATTCTAACTAAGGAAACCAATTATTATAAAAGATCTGTTTTGGAGATGATTCACATAAAACGTGACTCCAAATCTGTAAATCATAGGACAGATACTCAAAATCTAAGTCATATTTATACAAACTTAATTAAATAAAATCTCTTGCAAATTCCTACAAGCCTCTTTATAATGTTAAAAGTGTATTAGGTGGAATGTCAAGTATATCTCCATAACTGACAAACCTTTTTCTATTAGCTCGTAAATCTAACATCTGGTTAGAAAGTGAATACTTAAAACGAATGGTCCTCTAGTAGTTCGCAGTCTCTGTTGACATGAACACGCTTTTATTGAAAGATCTGCTTCATAGTGGATTCTTGATATTTTATAATTATAAAATTGGGGTGCTACAGTTTCGATTATTCGTGTTTCTCTTCGTTTCGGCGACGTGGGCATTTTAATATAATAATACATACAACTTCAAATTATCATCCAAACTGAGCGAATTCACGCGTAAATAATAATAGTAGTAATAAATGTTTACAAGAAACCGACCAGTGACCGCGTTCGGGAATAGTACTTCGCCCTGTACACACTTGAACGTATTTAGTTCAGTCAATGAAGCATTTTTATTATCATTGTTTTTCCAGTAAATGGATGCTTATGAAATTTGACGTGGTGGGTGTTGCAAATCAGTACACCCCACTATTTTTGGAGTTGCATTTGGTAAAATGTTCAAACCTATGAAAAAAATTGACAAATAAAGAAAAAAAATTATATACATGCATTTTTGGGTTCATTATACAACTTTTCCATCTTTATAATTTTCTTGTAAAATGCACCCCTTTTGGGATATAGCCGCTCTAGAACCCCTATCGGGATTTAGCCGTTTTAGAGCTAAAATCATATTTCAAAATAATGAGACATCATCTGTTGTCGAAAAACAAAAAATTTTTGTTTCTATAACTTTTCTGTTAAAATAAATATTCAGCAACATTCCCTGAGAGAACCGTGAAACTGTCAAACTATGTTTGAGGGGGTACGAAAATAAGGGTTTATTCAGGACCTTACAAAATGCCTGAAGCATCTAGCTTAATGCCAAATAAACATGTTTCGTTAGGAGATTGATAAAAACATTTCCGAGTAATTGATACTTGTCCGTGCTGCCTATAATACGACAAATCAGGATTATGGGTTGAAATCTTCCAAATTAAAATCTGTTGATTCAATTTTGATGAAATTCACATCTAAGTATTGTAAGGTTTTGGAGTAGGGGGTCACTGTGAAGTTATGAAGCGACCTTTTGTGTTTAATGATCGCAATTAGCTCAATAGGATATTTCATACTCAGGGCTTGTAGTGATACATGTCCTCAGATTCTTGATTGATCGGATAACCCAGAGCGCCAACTGCTTTAGCCAAAAAGAGTCAAGATAGAATCCTCAATCAAGAATTTCCGGCCCTACAAGGTGGATAAAAATCAGAGGAATAAAGACTAGTTTCAACTTAACAATTTGATTCTAATCTTTTAAGGAATTATAATTGAAACAAAATTAGTTTGTTTAATAACAGACTTATTTTATAATTCAACAAAGAACAATACTGGAAAAATAGAAATTGAAACAAACTAGAATTCTTGATAATTTGATTAATTGAATTGAAATTAATAATTTTATAAAGGAATGTGATTTTTCAACCAACGGTACAAATTTTAGAAATTGAATCGTAGATGAAAACAACTTTCGTAAGAGAACATGAACAACGGATTATGAAAATATGGTTATTCCAACTAAGAAAAATTAGGCCGCCTTTGAAGCTTAGTTGAGCTTGGAGGAAGTGTTCTGCCAGGAATTTCCCTCTACAACACGAGACGTCTCGTCCGTTTAAAACCTATAATACAGACAATACGAGCAATCTCCTAGCCACAAGTTCGAAGGAGAAATAACTGAATCAGCAGGAATAATCAATTCAATCCCACAACTGATGCTTCCTCCCAAATTGTATCTTCAAAATTATTAAAAGGATTGAAATCTTGAAGAGAACTAGTGAAATACAATATTAAAATCTGGAAGAAAATATTTGAATAATGAGTTACTTATTGAAGTTATTACAATTTATACTACAAATTATATAAACAAAATGGTTGTTTTAAAAAAATGAGTGAGTTAATTCAGAAACTTGCAAGAGAACAATTAGATAATAGTTTGCGGAGTATAGTATACTGAAATTGTGCTCGTAGATTCTAAATGGATAATCTGTTCAAGCAATATCAGATGATTCACTCGGTGGTCTCATTAAGCAGTAAATGAGAATTACAGGTCCATTTGAGTTCACCCTGATCAATAATTATTCCGTTATCGCAACAAGACTAGCCTAAAAGGACATATCCATTGCAAAATTATATGAGGAAGGTCAAAGAAAGGGGATACGGAATACCACACAATGCCGTGGATAATTGGTAGGTTGAACAAGCCGTAGAGAACGACATAAGCCATTCTGACAACTAACTTGACAAATTAGAATATGAATAAAAACAAGAAAAAGAATATGAGTGAATGATTGTCTAATTTAGATCCGAGCAAGAAGAAATAATCTTGTGTGGCCATGCGGATGAGTCAATATTCATACATTTATTGAAAAATGTAATCGATCAGAGAATATACACAGATACAACTAGGTTCAGATATAATTATACATCAAATTACGTATTCACTGTCGATATTAATCTTCCAATGAAGATAAGATGAACAATAAAAATACAACTCACCTAGCTAAATTCACAAACCAAGATGAGATCTGTCCTTTCTCGTTTTCTAGTCACCCTTCATCGCGTGTTGCGAGATCATTCTAGTTTTCGCACATCAGTAGAATAATCGAATTGCACCACCAAAAATATAGATATCATTGACCATCTCTTCCCAAGTTTAATTATCTATACACTCTGAGCGGAAACCACTATAAAGATTATTCAAGCAATTAGGAATAGTAACGTATATAACTTTACAATATCTAGTTTTTAACAACTAACAACCTCAAATCACTTAAAATATTTTTAGGGTACTTTTAACTTGAGGTTCCTCCTCAACCCTGATTTTTACAGGAACTTTAACTAGGAGGCCAAGCATTATTAAAAAAAAATACAGGAATAGAAATTCATTTAAATAAAAATAAATAAAAACCACATGTAACATTTTTTCCCATTTTGACATTTTGGGGTGGCCGAATTTTCTGATTTCAACGAGCGGCAATATTGGATCAACTTTTAAATTTTGTTGTCGAACTCTTAATCAGAAACCCCTGAATTTCATTGAATTCAGATCAATATATTTTGATTTGGAAGATATACCTAATCCTGTTTTACCGTACTACTGGCAGCGCGGGCGTGTCAAAGCTAGGAAAATATGCGTTTTCTAACGAAACATGTTCATTTGGCATTTACTCTAGATGTTCCAGGCATTTTGGAAGGTCCAGGATTAACTATTCCTTTCGTACCACCCGTCAAACTTAACTTCACAGTGTTACGGTGTTTTTGGGAAAAGTCGGAAAATATGTTTTTTGGTTATGAAACAAAAATGTGTATTCATCGACCACAAAAGGTGTTTAATTATTTTGAAATAAGGTTTTTACATATTGCCTGGTTGTATTGTTTTCAACCAGCATTCTTCCGCTAAAAATAGCTATAACTCTGAGGAGTGAACTTTTCCAAAAAAAACTGTAGAAGTGAAAAAGTTGCATTATGAACTCAAAAATCCATCTGTACCATTTTGTTCGTAACTTCAGACTAAAAAATCAGTTTACAGAATAGGCTTGGTTTTTCTTTACTTCATTAGGGGTTGCATATATATATATATATATAGTTAGTTTTGTTTATTTTCTTGAACCACTGTATATGTTCTTATTTTTAAATAAGAATATATATATATATATATATATATATATATATATATATATATATATATATATATATATACATATATATATATATATATATATAAACAAGTTTAAAGTTTCTTTGCCTAATTTATATATATAACTTAAGAGATATAGAATTAAATTTTCTGAATTATGAAGATAACTTAGATAATTTAACATAGGATTATAAAGATGAATAAACGTAAAAGATTGAACCATAGGCGGGATTCGAACCCACATTTCTGGATTTCTAGTCCAGGGTGTTTACCAATTACACCACTTCGGTCCTGTTAGATTTTTATATTTTTGTTCAATCTTTTACGTTTATTCATCTTTATAATCCTATGTTAAATTATCTAAGTTATCTTCATAATTCAGAAAATTTAATTCAATATCTCTTAAGTTACATACACGATAGTGGCCAATTAGGCAAAGAAACTTTAAATTTGTTTATATATATATATATATATATCCTTATAATCATATGAAAAAAATTTCAATAATAATCTTTCTTTAAATTCGACTAGCCGTTTTTCGACATTCTAGAAATTTCGTAAGTATTAAAATATAGCAAAAACTAAAAGTTGCAATAGAACTTTCAAATTTGGGTTACTTGTGTAAAATCGTAATAGAAACAACTCCGCTCTTTCAATTGTTTTGAAATTCAAACTATTTCAAGCGATAATCTTGAAAAAATCTTACTTTTGACAATTAGCGAAAGTCAAGTGACGTCCGAGTAAGCAATTTTACATCTTTTTTGAATCAAACTTAATGCTCTAGTCGAATTTCAAAATACGTTATTATCAAAGGTTTTTCTGGTAATGCTAACTTATTCGAAGGAGTAAGAAAATGTTAAGGGTAGGGGGACTAATACATTAGAGTTGAATTTCTAAAGTATGAAAATATCTGAAACATTGCGCAGATTGAAAATTTGGGGGATGTTTTCTCCCCTTACTTCGACACTGCGATGGACACTGTATATGTGAATCAATAACAAAAAAAATTATAAAGATAACTTAGATTATTTGACACAGGATTATCATATTTTATATAATACTACTACTGTATATATTTATACGGAGTTGTGACCCATTAGGCAAAGGAACTTCATTCTCAGGTGAACTCAGATCACTTGAAATATTCACACTTGAGTGATGCTGATATAAATTTTTGTTCCAGAGTGAATCCACTATTCAAAGAAAATGAGCCAACGGAATTCCCAACATCGAAATTGTCTTCTCATGATAGACATCGCCATAATTCTCCACAATCTGGTGAAAAATCCAGTAGTTCTGGTTATTGCGGAAGTCACCGAGGAAGCAACTTAGGATCATTGTACGTGGAACAAATTAGACTTAGTGAAGATGGTGGAGTGATCTTAGAAAAGAATCCGGCTTACGTTAAATCTATAAAAGTAGTAAGAAACGTGAAATCAAATCCCAAATCAGTGCCATCGTCCGGGTCTGGATCAACCGCATCAGGAACCCTCACTACAATTCCCGAAGGGAAGGTTGATTTACCAATTCCAAGACCCATCTGGCCACAAGACGGACTGATAAGGTTGGAAAACTATGATTCTCTAGTAGACGAGGCTCTACTTCTCTACACCAGTTTGAATCAGTCAGCACCAAACAATGATGAAATCTCTCAGAGTATACACGTTTCCGTTACGGAATTACTTGTGGATCTACTCAGAAATATCAGTGCTACCATGGAGGGTAAAACCAACATAACACCCGAAGAAATGTTGAAGATGGTGAACGATAAAATAGCCACCAGTCTTGAGGCATTGAAAAATAGTACTGAGGAGGACATGAAGAAATTGTGCATTAATTTACGAAACTGCAAAAAAGTGAATTCTGTCATCAAGGCGTTCAGTAATTCATCAGGAAGTTCACCAGAGTGGAGCGATTGCCGAATCAGGAGTTCTTCTTCAGATGGAGATGAATTTTATCAAAGCCATTCATCTTCACTTTCCAGTAGTGCTTTCGGTAGTGATTCTGTTAAGGGACATTCTGGACTACCAGTTTTCGCGCAAGAACTGCCGCAAAGTGCTTTCGATAACGTTAGAGACGTTATGTTTTGCAGATCTGCCGCTTGTACTTCAAAGAAATTGGTAGAGGAAGAGAACTGTGCAATGATTAAACCTCCAAAAACGAGTTTATTGAAGGCTGTGAACGATGAGAAACCAAGTGTTTGGGAACAGTATTACGGTGTGAAAGCGACGCAAAATGTGAACACTAAATATGTGGCAAAACCTACAGATGTACCTATTTTCGTAAGTAATTATCATTCATACTTTATTACATTCCATTGTGTTACATAGAGAGCATTAATTTATTTTTGATAGGAATATTGTCGTTGTTTAAACCGAAACAGCTTTAGTAGTACTTAGCGGTACGATTCTAAAGGCTCTGCGCTTCGAATTAATACGAATAGAATAACACCCCGAGTAAATGAAATTCGTCAATCATATTAATTTAATCAATTCTATAGTGAAAGATAAAACTCGGAAGTTCCGTTCTACTACAATAAAAAACAGTGAAGAGGATGAAGTGTAAACGCTAATTGATTACGTCTATACCATTTATTAATAATTTTTCAGGAAACTAGAATAATGCAGTAAAACCTTGATGAATGATGTAACAGATTAAAAAAAATAATTCATTCTGAATACGTTAAGCCATGTAAGTATACATCAGCCAATCTTCACAATACATCGGAAAAAGATTGGACGCACATAAATATACAATAAATTCTCCCACTGCACGTAATAAACACGTAAATGACACAAACTATTTATTTGATTATGACAATACCAAAATTTTCGAAAAGCATATTAAACCATAAGCATTTAATATAGTAAGTATCCAATATAAGAGACACAGTAATAATTGTGTTGATCATAAATTTGATTCCAATCTTCCAAAACTTTATACTAATTTTAATCAAACAACGAAATCCAGATATTTTGAAGTATCACTTTTTCTTGTCTGTTTAATTTAACATCGAACAAAACATCTCTATATGATATGTATTATCGGACAAATCCATAGAATTATCTTGAGCAATCTAGACAAGACTTATGGAAGGTCGCTCGACAATTACCAACCTCTTCAACATTACTCAACAAGTAGCTGAGACCATCGATAAAAGATCCCAAGCCGATGTCATATATACGGCATTCGATAGATTTGATCATGAAATATTGCAAATTGTACAAATCTGGCTCTTCTCAGACGCTCGTAAAGCTTTTTATCTCATATTCTGCTGATATATGTCAGTATGTTATATTCAATGGCGTTAAGTCTGTTGAATATGTAGCTACTTCAGGTGTTCCCCAAGGTAGCCACTTAGGTCCGCTTCTCTTCATCACTTTCATAAACGACATAGTTGATTGATGTATACTATATGCTAAATGCAGATGACTCAAAATTATATTGTGAGATTAATGACAATGATATTCCACTTCAAAGCCCTGTCATATTCACCGATTGAGGTGTTAACACTTCGATAGTAAACTCTCCTTTTTGCCACATATTGAAGCCAATTTGTCAGGAGATTTCTCCGACCTCTCTACATCGAAAACCTTATACTGTTTTCAAAATATCAGAATTTTGAAGTATCGTTTTC
This sequence comes from Endomychus coccineus, assembly GCA_958510875.1. Classification (NCBI taxonomy): domain Eukaryota; kingdom Metazoa; phylum Arthropoda; class Insecta; order Coleoptera; family Endomychidae; genus Endomychus; species Endomychus coccineus. Next base: position 64,529,274 of record OY294068.1, on the reverse strand, counting down.
GATTTTCTATTTAATTCAACCCAAAAAAGATAACGTATCATCTAACATTCATAAGTAACAGTTTTGAGCTTAGTTTTCATAGAATTATCTTAAACTTGATTAGTGGTTAATAATAGGAATGAAATGTTAATCATAGAATAACTAATTCAGAAAATAATCATAGACATCTAGAATTGTATAAACTTAAAATAATATCTTATGCTTAACCAAATTCAATCCATTCCGAATTGATAATTAGCCATGCATTAGTCTTTCACACACAACCGATTCAATGTTTTCTGTAGTTTTAATTGGATTTTGAAAACACAAGTTGGCTGCAGACGCATTTCATTAAGCGAAATCATCTATTCTTTTCTAAATTACATTAATTGACAAAACAGTTTTTGATAAAGATAATAAAATATTATCGAAACGTCAGGAAAGAGAGTTTTTTATTTCATTTTCAGTCATATCTAAGAACCGACATACCAAGAAAACATAACATACATTCCCGAATGGTTCAAGAATATAAATAAAATCAGTCAGTAAATCAGTGAGTCAGTGGTATTTGCCTTATATAGATATAGATTATATTTTGCTGTCAGATGAACTGTCAAAATCATTTACATGACTATGTTATTATACACATATGGACAGATGTTCGGTAGAAGGATGATTTTGGCTTTGGTGGCGAAACAAATAACGATTTCTGTCAGTTTTGCCATCACCATACTTCCTTAATATACATATATGAGAAAGTGATATTGAAATTCAAACATTATCTTTGGAATCATTCAAAAACCTAGAGAAGTTTTTGTCAGCGAAGTTGCCAAAATTGAAGACGAACCAATTATAATCAATTAAGTTTTTGAAAAGTTTTCACTTTGGAATAATAATTTTTGCATGATTTGTAGATTCGTTATTGTTTCCAATTTGGTTCAATTTGATTGAAAACATCATTTTGCCAGAACCAATCTGTCGATTAAATTTATACAACGCTGATTCGAAGCGTTTAGAATAATGAATAAATCAATCGAATTTAGGTAGGTATGCGCAAGAAAGTGATTTGAATATAAAGCAATAATAATAGAACAATTGCTTGGATGGAATCTAATACCGTAACAAATTGTGTCTAGTTGAAATGTTAGATGAAAGCAAAAGTCCCGAATACATAATATTTACCGCATCTTCGTTATGTTGGGTAATATGCAGGACATGATCAAATTAAGTAATTCACCATTGTTATTATATATGTACCTATTCGGAGTTACGGAGAAAGTTCCAAAGGTGTTTCGTTCGTAATTGCTTAACGTAGTACATTTCTTTGGTGCTCATTTGCAAATAATGTTAAGATATTACTGCAATATATGTTAATGTGACACTGAAAAAGCTGAACACTGTTTCACTAATGTGTATAGTTAGATATGCTTTGAACCAATTTCTATCAGGAAGTTATAAAGAATAATTAATATTGCAACCTTAAAAATTATTCAGAATATTAACTGTTACTAATACACCGTGAAGACTCTCATTTTCTTTCGGAGGTATTTCGGGTTCAGCAGACTCTGTCCATCCCAACCCAACTCTATGCGATCAGACTAAATTTCATTTCATCATTAATAGCCTCCAACCCCAACCGGCGAAACACGACTATTTTTGACTTAGTGCCAGCACAACTTCGATAACAAGTAGGATAAAAACATGAATAAGGTCTTCAATGTCAGTCGAAAGATTAACATATAGGTACCATTTTGCTCGTGAAGAAAGAAGTATCCAGTCTTTATTTTACTATAATTAAATGACGATTGTTCCTTCTATTTATTGTGTTGTTACAGTTTATAATTTTTAAGGCCCAGCTGCTCTTTACATGTTGGAAATCCATTAAATTAGAAATGAATAGAACACTAAGGAACATTTCCCAAATAAACTCATTCTAACTAATTTGTCACAAGCCAGAAGTATATCCAAGTATGGTTCACAGACTTGTGTCAATTCCAACGTCAGCCCTAAATTTCCAAAAGAAACTAAATATCATAACACAGATAGCAATTGACAATTATCTCGAACACAATCTGATAGATAGTATGTTGAGAAAGACGGAATATGATATTGCTAATGAAGAAAAGTTCTCCAAAAGCACAAAAAATTGGCATTAAATAAAGGTATTTTGGTGAAATCTCGAATATGAATTGAAGAATATGAATTTAATTGTACTTCCGAAAGTACAAACACATCAGGTCAACATTTGGAAAATGTCAAAGATAAGTTTATAAATTGAATTATTGTGGATCTTGGGAAAATTGTTATATAGGTAAAAGTGGTAGGTCTTTCTCGAGTAGAGTTGGAGAAACATTTTCGGATTTATAGAAATAACAAAATTTTTAAATGTTACATGTGGTTAATAGAAGTAGACATTTAGATAACTTAGAAAACCAAGAAATTAATAAATGTAAGCACATGTTTTACATAATAGTAAGGTAAACTTTCATATTCTCGTCTTCTTAATATCTTCCCATACAAACAACCAGTCGCAAACTAATTATAAGATTTTGTCCCTTTGTTGTAAGCAACCTGTATTGTTGTTATCAATTTACCCTCAAACAATTTGAATTCATAATCATCAAGTCAGCCCCCTTCGTCATTAACTGCTTCTGTATATGTAGCTAGTGATACCTTTGTAAGTTCAAGTGCCATTTGTTCATTTGAGGAAGCAACTATGTTTACTTGTTATAAGTTACTACACATGTATAATGTTACATCTTGATTTATGATATGTCTTTTGCTAAACATTAGATAGTTCATTCCTTCTATTGCCAAGTTTGCTTCTCACTGAAATTTGAAATACAAAATTCCATTATTCGTTCATTATCAGAGACATCCCAATAGAACTGTTAAATGGAAACAAAGTGTGTGAACCAGTAAAAATATATCAAAACATGTTACAAAATATCGTCGTTCGAGTTCGTGTTATTATGATAACACAGAGACGGTTGACCATAGATTTGGCACTTTGGTGTCGTAAGCGATTAGATTTTTGGAAGGGTCCATGCCCATGGCCAGATGGAGATCAATTAGGCCAAAGCGGACATTCGAATCCAGAATCAACTAGGCTCCCAAATTGGGAGGCCCAAGCTTGATCCATGGTCCGACATACCCGATAAACAAGGTCGGTTTGTAGAAAAAGTTCATCAAGTTTACATTTGCAATTGCGGAAATTAATTTGCTACAATTTTTTAGCACATTTAAGGTAAATTTATAACAGTCATTATATGAACTTAACTTTGAAAACTTCCAATCTCAAGCTTCCGTCAAGCTTGCATGTAGACGTCTTCACTTTCCTTTATAAGCACTGGCGTAGCTAGAATGCGTGTCACCCAAGGCAATAGTGGTGGTGTCACCCCTCCCCCAGTTTAATCGCATATAAGAATCTATACCATATAATACTGTAAATGTTCTTACTAGAAATGAAAATATAATTATACATAATATAACATTACACATTCCTTGTATTGTGGAATAACTAAAATGCTAACCATCAACAGTAACATTTATACTAACTAAAATACTAACGGATGCAAAACTAACTTTCGTTTTTTTACATGAACGATTTTCGAGACTTGTAATCAAATTAACACCTGGGTGTCACACCTAAAATGGTGTTACCCAAAGCCCCTATTAACTATGTTAAAGTTTATAAGCTTAAACTATTTTTACTGAAAACTTGCAAATTAGAGGTAAGCTGAAACGACAATTTTTATAAGCAACTTTCAATCCTAAGCTCATGTCAATCTTACATAGGTATAGTTAACAAATATCTATGTTACTCTCATTTTTGATTCAAAAATTAACAATAATAGACTCCCGCAAACTTATACCCTAAAATTGTTTTCAATCTACGATAAAGACGTCTTCCAATTTATTACTATCCTGATTCAAAGTTATGAAAACAGAACTTCTGCACGCTTACTGGCTAAGAGGATATTTATTTTAGGTATATTTAGACAACATGAAAAATACAAAAATACAGTAGTATTAATTCTTGTCTATTTTTTTGGATTCATTGCAATAAAAACGTCGCGAAAGTATCATTACACATAAGATACAGTACCGATTTCTCATCTGGATTGACTTTCTCTATCGGCGGCTATGGCCTCTTCAACATAGGTGTTTGATTACACCATGCACGATCATGACTATTTTTGCCCGATTCATTATGACGAAAAAGCGGCGCGGTAAATATGTACTATTACAGCTGTCTGAGTGAATGTGACCGTGAAAAAAGTGAGGTTATATCTTACCATTTTGATGTACTATACCAAAGGAAGTAAATATTTGAGTTTCCGGTTATTTAATTTTTTTCACTATATGCCCCAAGTTGTCAGTGAACTCTATTCTGCACTACTGAGAACACAGAGTCTTCAATAAACTTTATTATATCAACATAGTCTGGCGAAAATCTTTTCGCTCGGATATAGCTCTACCTCACTAAAAAAGTTAAAGACACTGATACCAACTTCGTATGCATTTCACACTAGAATATATTGGGGTTCTTTCTTTTTCTCATGTTATGTTTGGCCGGAGTGGGTCACTGAAAATTGGTTCAAAATATATGGATTTGTAAAGAAAAAGCACAACACAGTAATTTTCTATAGTTAAAGACATCATATCTCGGTGACGAAGATAAATAGCTTGGCACCAAATTTTTTTGCGCTAAGGTACCTACAATTTTAAATGCAATTGTATACAGTTTATGACCACGAAAGGGAAGGTGTATGCTGTACCAATCCAAACATTAGAAATCAGCAATTTAAAAACATTAAATTCTCAGAAATTTCGCTAAATGATTGTACATCGGTTCTACTATTTGCCGACTTTGCATCACGTTTTATGTAAATCATCACCAGGATAAATCTTTCATGATAATTGATTTGTTTAGCTGAATTATAAACATTTTCATAATCGAACTGATATAATTAGAACAATGTTTAGCAAGGGCAGTGGAATGGAAGTTTTTGTTTTTAGTGCTATACATTCTTTTCTGTGAACATTGTTCAGAGATTCATGTAAAAGTCTCATCGTAATCTAAACAATTTAATTTATATTCCGTTTATCTTTAAGTATTAACGGTTTTAGATTTGAAATACATTTACCAACGCTGTTGATAGATTTAGGCGTATCATTGAGGTCGCTAGAATGTATGGTAATGTTATGAAATTATCTTATTATTATCGTTTATATTATTCATATATGATAATAGGTAAACGTCTTTTGATGATGGTCGTGAGAACGAGACGTACGAAAAAGCGAAAATATAGTTAACATTAGTTTTAATGTGACTTATTTTGCAAATGCTATTTTGGGATAATAATGTAAGCAATGGGCTACTCCCAGCTGGAGATAAATCGAAATTAAGTCAATTGCTTTTTCGTTTATACGTTTCCATCTCTTCTAAATTACCTAGATATTTGTCTGTACTGTGTTTCTAAAGGGATAAGCTTTCTTGAGGAATGGTGTAACCGGTACACAAAACATGTTCGGTCAACGCTAATTTTTCACCATCATTTTCCCTCATATGGGCCAAATGTTTCTTATAGCGACTCAAAATGTACCTAGTTAGACCCACATATCATTTTGAACACGACTCACAATTGATTTTGTAAATCCCGGATATGTCGAAATTGGAAACTTCATCAAAGGTGTTGCCTAAACGGTTTTTTACCTTGTTCTTACATCTATAAACTGGTTGTATTGCAAATTTAGAAAACAAACCATGGAATTTATTAATTACTGAAGAATGATGAGTGAAACTTTGGAACGTTACTACAGTATTTCAAGGTAATGGCTTCATTTTGGTTGGTTGGCTACGATCCAATTTCCTTTTTTGTTCAGAAATTAAGCTGATCAATGTAACCTAACCTAACCTTACCAAATTAGCCATTACCTTCAAATACTTGAATGAAATTCAGAAGTTTCACTTATCATTCTTCAGTAATTAATAAATGCCAGTTTTTTTTTGAATTTGCAATACAGGTTATAGGTGTAAGAACAAGCCAAAACACAGTTTAAGCAACACCTTTGATATAGTTTCCGATTTCGACAAATCCGGCATTTACAAAATAAATTGTGAGCCATGTTCAGAATGCTATGTGAGTCAGACTAGTAGGAACATTTCTGCTCGTTATAAGGAACATTTTGCCCATATGAAGAAAAATAATGGGGAAAAATCAGCGGTAGCCGAACATAATTTGAACACAGGTCACACCATTTTGAAGCACAGTACAGACAAATATCTGAGTAATTTAAAAGAGATGGAAATGTATAAACGAAAAGCATTTTATCAAATTCCGATTTATTTCCAGCTGAGGATAACCCATTGTTTACATTATTATCCCCAAATAGTATTTAAGCACTTTGATTCATAATTTGGTTTACTCTGATGATTACTACTTGGTGGCCTCTGTACTATAATAGTATTTTTAGTGGATAGGGGTGATTATTTCTCATGAATAGTGTTATAATATATCCACAGTGTGGAGTGTTTTATAGTTTCCCATATTTAGGTGAAACGCATAATTTGCAAGTGAATATTTCAGCATCTTCTGGTTACACCCCTGCATTACTTAGGTTCACGTTGCCCCATTAGGAAGATTGTAAGGAAATATTACCTCCCATGATGATACACATTCCAATTAAAAAAAAACAAGTTAGACTACAAATTCTGCATTCAATTTCCTATTTACAGAAATATAGGCAACAATTAAATTGTAATTTGAATTGAACACTTATCCCCATTATTATATTATGTCAGTGATTACAAAAAACAAATGCATTTGATTTTGAAATAGTTATTTATGATAATGTGTATTATGTTGAATATGAGTAACGCCAGAAAAGTTTAGCTAGTTTTTTTAGGTGGATAGTATAATATAACACGTCAGTGCCATTCACCATTTTATCCAAACTGCACTCACCCAATGTTGAAAATATAAAATTATGATATACAGGTGTCCCGAAAAGATTGGTCATAAATTTGATCACAATATCTAGCAATTGAAAAGAGGCGATTTAAGTTAACTTACTGATATGCAAAAGTATACCCAAAAAAATAAGCGATGTGTTGAAGTTAAAAATTATAACCAATTTTTGTAATGTTCATGCTCTGAAAAGGTTCAACATTTATTTATGAAATTTCATATGGGATGTTAGTATACAATGGCCTATAAATTCAAAGTAGTGGTATTGAATTGTTTCTGGTTTTAATAGGTTGTTAGATGGGGTCACCATCCCTTTCACCCCATCACTTTTTTGTAGAATAAGATTTAATCAGAAACGGAACTCCATTGGAATCAAAGATTCAGTTTCTAACTTTTTTTGTCTCCTAATATTTGTTTGTGAAATCCTTAGTTTAGAAGATATACTCTTCCACAAATATCGAAAACAAGTTTATTGTTAAATTACAACTAAAAACATGAAAGATATAATAATTCAACTCAATGAGTGTTCAAAATTACCTCCTCCTCCCTGTATACATATTCTACATCGTTTCAACAATGAAAACCGTATATTTTTGAAAAAGTAAATACTTTTCTGTATGTGATCAAATTCATGACCAATCTTTTCGGCACACCGGTATATTGACGAAACCTCGTATGATAAAACTGGCATCTACATAATAGTTCTTCTGAATAAGTTCATTGTTTCAAACATTGAAGTAGCTTTGTTCGTATCCTACTTACGCAGTTTATTTTAACATAACCAAAGGACTCCGTAATGAATGTTAATAAAGAACATTGGATTCCATTAGCAGAAATTATTGTTGAGGAAACGTAAAATGCTTGCAAAAAACAAAATAATGAACGAATTCAAGTAATATCAACGATGTTAATGGAATTGTACTCCTGGCTTACTTCTCCCAATTAGAGAAAAAATTTACACTTCTTCAAGGACCAACTATTTTATGCTGAATACCATTTTGTAGCTGCATAAGAGGTTGGATATATCACAGTACGGCTGGTTCATCACATTTCTACGAAGTGAATCCAAAGGACTCAAGTCAAAGAAGTCAAAAACGCTCAGCAGAAATGAAATAGAAACATTCGTGAGAAGCATGAGAGGTAGATTTTCCAAAGATAAGAACATTAATGATGGGTATTGTCGGAGCTTGCTGGTGCACTGGGTGAAACATGTTGAAGACCAGGATTCGTATCTCTAGCTGTTTCTACTTAATATCAAAACCAAGATTCATTGCAGTTTAACTTTTCTCGGAGAAAGATTTATGATGAGTACGGTTGACTTTGATAAAATAACTATTGAAAGTTCGATTTTCACTAATTTATTAAATAAATGCGACTATAGTTTCGCTATAAAAGTAGCTTCTTCAAACAAATATTACAGAGAACTAGCTTACTACAAAAGATCCACCTAATATATAACTTTAATGATAATCTTAGGATAGATGGTTATTGGAATTTTACCTAATTGGGTTTGGGGGATTCGGAATTTGTCACAGTACGCAGGTAAATATAAAATTCGTGTACGATATTTGTCACATGGCATTCTGTCGTCCGATTTTGGAACTACGAAATTCGTCACAAAGATAATGAAAAAATTACAAGAGATCAAAGTTGTAGAGCAATACATTTCCAATTTATATTGGCTATTTGAATTTTCCGGTAGTGAGCGCATTTGCCGCTAGAGAGCCTTGAAGAAATTCGCAAATTGTCATCTTCTGCTGATTTTTTGGATTTCCAGCAAAAAAGTGCATTTTATGTTGAAATTAAAAAAAATCAAATTGTAGAACGGAAAATTTCCCATCGATATAGGTTTTTTGACTTTTTCAGTAATGCGTGCATTTCCCGCCGGAGCACGTAAAATCAATAAGAAATCCTGTACCAACATGGATTTTACATTCACAATATCTTGTTTTCTATTTTTTTTCAAACTGTGGCCCGTTCTTTCCATATTTTTATAAAGGCATGCAGGACCATCTCTTATAATGTACTAGTGCAGGGGTGAAAGTATCATTATTATTATTAGTATTATTAGTATAAAATTAATTTAAGTAATGATATTGAGTATACGACTATGAAAATATTCTTTAACTCTTGTATATACGAATTTAATGAAAATATTGATGAGTATGTCTTTATATAAATATTTGTGGTGCTTATGTAATTTATTTATTACTTTAATTTATGAAGTAAATTTGAATCCTTATGCATATTTTTGCTGAAAATCCAAAAAATCAGCAGAAGGTGACAATTTGCGAAATTTCTTCAACGCTCTCTAGTGAGAAGTGCGCTCACTACCGGAAAATCCAAATACCCATATCAATTGGAAATGTATTGCTCTACAACTTTGATCTTCTGTAATTTTTTAGCAAAATGCATAGTCTCAGCTCTAAGTGCAAAAAATGAAATCCTATATATATATACTTTATTTTCCGCACCCCCTAGCGGAAAAACGGAAAATTATAATTATATAATTTCTTCTCAAAATGCAAAGTTTTTGCTAAAAATGCAAAAATCCATGAAAAAATGCAAAAATTCATATTTATATATACAGGCTGTCCTCGAACTGCGTGACCAAAATAAAACCGAAGATTCTTTGATTCGAAAAAAAGTTGATGAGCCTTTTTACTTTTGCCTCAAGTGTCTTGTTTAGCCTGTAGAGGGCTTCAAAGTTGCAAGAATAATTTTGTTTTTTCGATATAACTTGAGAACATGATGGAGGACTTTTACAATATTTAGCAAGTGAGTTACTGTCAATAATGACCATTTTTGAGAGTGGAGCACAGAGCCTTAGAGACCATAGAAATGGCTCAAACTTGAGGATGTAACGGGAAAAGTGTCCGTAACTTTTTTGTGGTCAATGTAATTCACTCGATATTTTTTATGTAGATAGCTTATCTAATTCGAAAACTTTTCTTACTCCTAGAAAATTTTGATAAAATCAACGAATTAGCTTGAAAAAATTAATTTTCGAGTCTCTGCAATTTTGGCTTACTAATTTTACTTGATTAAAATACCTTAGTTGCCTTTGCTTTTCTAATGTCATTTTGGCATTTGAAGATTCCTGTATCACCCCTACAGTATCGTACAGTGAACATCTCCCTTCATATAATAAAAAGCAAGTCCGAAGAAACTGCCATTGATCTCACTGACGAGTATCAGTAAATAGATATGGAAACTTTGGAAATATTGGAAGAAAAAAACTACGAGCTTGCAAGAAGATATATGGGCTCCCTGAGGAATTATTCTGGCGCCGTACTTTTAATTTGGTCATAGTACCTACGGTTTTTTACCCATCTTGTTACCGATGACCTATGAAGTCTTCCATATCCATGCTCGTGATCCCACCAACAGCACCCTCTCATGGGATGATTATGTGCTTCACAAAAACTTGGTTTTCTATTCCGTGCCAAGAACTTATCTACATCCCAGCAGCTCCTCATAATCTGTTAACCACAAATTCAACCTCTACTGGAATACTGTTCACATGTTTGGAGTTCGACTCTCAAACATACGCTGAAGCTCTTGGTTTATTTCCAGAAGAGAGATATTCGTCTGACTGATGATGTCATACTTACGAGTTCATTGGCGTCTAGAACATCATAAATAGGTGGGCGATCACTCCCTTTTCTACAGATATTTCCATGGTCGGTGTTCATCAGGAATTTCGTCTATTGTTCCACGATGAGAGATTTCAGCTAGTCATTGTCGAGCTCGTCACCTAACTCTAACTTCGTTCTACCAGACTTCATATCTCCATCGAACAGCGAACTTGTGGAACCCTTTGCCTAGTGGGTTATTTCCCTATGCCTATAACCTGCAAACCTTCAAAGAAAATTCGAATGCCAATCTCCTCTCGCAACGTACCACCGCTGGCTCATAAGATGTTCTTCGAACATTATAGGTTTCCCTTTCGTGTAGTCAAAGTATAGAAAAAATACTCTCTCTCTCTCTCTCTCTCTCTCTCTCTCTCTCTCTCTCTCTCTCTCTCTCTCTCTCTCTCTCTCTCTCTCTCTCTCTCTCTCTCTCTCTCTCTCTCTCTCTCTCTCTCTCTCTCTCTCTCTCTCTCTCTCTCTCTCTCTCTCTCTCTCTCTCTCTCTCTCTCTCTCTCTGGGATATAATAGATTTATTAACATTAAACATTGTAGTCACGCTCAAATTCTGGTATTTATCTTTCATTTTTACATACAATTTGACATCCTCATTTCATAGAGAAGATCATTTGATTCCTTTATAATTCTCTGAGATTGACATGAAGTATTTATTCAGGGTCAAACATACCTTGTTGATTCCGGTGCAATGGGCTATCCGCCTATCCACCATGTAAACGGAAGCTTAATAATTGTGAACATGTTCTTTATTATATTCTTATTCTATAACAGAGATTAGATATGATATTGAGAAATTTCTCCTAGTCAATTACTTCCTATTATAACTTCGAAGAATGGTGAATGTCATGACTTAATCAATTGTTGATTGTTATATAACTACTTCATTACCATAGTTATTAGAGTTCCAGAAATATCTAGAGTATGACCGTTTCACTTCTAAATACACATTCCCGAACAATATTTGTATCATTTAGAATTTCCGCTGTTTACAGTTGGCACAGAGACCATCATATCAGAAAAACTTTTAATTTCCTCCACTATGAATTCCACCTTCTGAATCCGTTTGAACTAATTTATGTACAGGAAATTTTTAATTATATAGATTGTATAGTGTTGACAGAAACATGGCATATAGAAGATCTGGATTTTTTTAAATTGGATAATTTTGACATAATTTATAATAATAGTAAAAAAAATCGAAATGATGGATTAGTTGTATATGTAAAAAATTAACTAAGACATAAATTTAAAATAGTCAAAATAGGAGAAGGAAAAAATATTAATAATATATTGAACATTGAGATAATCAAAGAAAATAAAAAAATAGGTGTGAATACAATATATAGAAGTCCATCACAATGTCCAGAAATATTCAATACGGTCTTACATGAGTATCTGAAACAAGAAACCAACATTTATGATTTCAATTTTGTGATTGGTGATATTAATATTGACATCCTTAATGAATCAGAAATTTCTAATGCATATCTAAATACACTCGCCGAATTTGGCTGGGATTCTTTGATAAATAAACCAACTAGAGAGACCGAATACTCTTCCACTTGCCTAGATCACATATTTATTAAAACAAAGAACAATGTTTTAAACACGGAGGAGGTTAATACTGCGATAATAAAAAGATGTATCACGGATCATTACATCATTGCGGCACAAATAAAAATTAGTTCCGGTCAAAAAACAGTTACTAATACAAAAGCTTATAGGAAATCCATAGACTGGAATAAACTTAAGACAATCCTAGAACTGGAGAAATGGGAAACAATATACGATATGAATGATCCGGATAAAGCAACTATAGAATTTTACGAAATTTTTTATAAAGCTATTGATTGTGCTACTAAAATATTGAAGAAACATTCAAATATTCCTCGGAAAGAATGGATAACAAATTCTATTATTAAGTCCATAAATACTAGAAATAAAATGTACCAAGATCTATTAAGAACAAGTCAGGACGAAGAAAAAAAAAGAACTATAAAATCTATAGAAACAAACTGAATGAACTATTATAGAAAGATTATAGACTCTAATAAATACGCTAATAAAAAATTGTGGGAGACAGTCACGATGATCACCAACAAAAAAAAAGTTAAACCAGTCGTGAAAGAAATATTGAATGAAAATTATGAAATTGTAATAGATAAAATCGAGATTGCGAACACGTTCAACTATTACTTTGAAAACGTGGGAGTATCATTAGCAAAAAAAATTAAAAAACCTACTCAAACATTTCCTGAAAAAATCAACAATAAAAACATATTTCTCAAACCCACAACTTCAAATGAACTTAGAGACATTATAGTAAAACTGAAAAAACATTCAACACCGGGTATCGATAATATTACCGTACGAACGTTACAGATTGCATTGCACTACATAATTAACCCATTAGTATTTATATTCAACATGATTCTAGAAACAGGCATTTATCCCCCCATTTTCAAAGAATCCGTAATAATTCTCATACATAAAGGAGGCGAAACACAACTCATGAAGAATTACCGGCCCATATCGTTAGTTACTAACTTTAATAAAATTTTAGAAAAAATAATTAACAACAGAATAAAGCACTCTATTAAAAAACATAAATTAATATCATCTAAACAGTACGGACTTCAAGAAGCCAAATCTACTGAACATGCCATAGCGGCCTTAACAAAAAACATATATAACGCCATAGATGATAAACTATTTGTTGATCTCCAAAAGGCTTTCGACACCATTTGCCATGAAGAACTCTTGAGAACTCTCTCTCTCTCTCTCTCTCTCTCTCTCTCTCTCTCTCTCTCTCTCTCTCTCTCTCTCTCTCTCTCTCTGGGATATAATAGATTTATTAACATTAAACATTGTAGTCACGCTCAAATTCTGGTATTTATCTTTCATTTTTACATACAATTTGACATCCTCATTTCATAGAGAAGATCATTTGATTCCTTTATAATTCTCTGAGATTGACATGAAGTATTTATTCAGGGTCAAACATACCTTGTTGATTCCGGTGCAATGGGCTATCCGCCTATCCACCATGTAAACGGAAGCTTAATAATTGTGAACATGTTCTTTATTATATTCTTATTCTATAACAGAGATTAGATATGATATTGAGAAATTTCTCCTAGTCAATTACTTCCTATTATAACTTCGAAGAATGGTGAATGTCATGACTTAATCAATTGTTGATTGTTATATAACTACTTCATTACCATAGTTATTAGAGTTCCAGAAATATCTAGAGTATGACCGTTTCACTTCTAAATACACATTCCCGAACAATATTTGTATCATTTAGAATTTCCGCTGTTTACAGTTGGCACAGAGACCATCATATCAGAAAAACTTTTAATTTCCTCCACTATGAATTCCACCTTCTGAATCCGTTTGAACTAATTTATGTACAGGAAATTTTTAATTATATAGATTGTATAGTGTTGACAGAAACATGGCATATAGAAGATCTGGATTTTTTTAAATTGGATAATTTTGACATAATTTATAATAATAGTAAAAAAAATCGAAATGATGGATTAGTTGTATATGTAAAAAATTAACTAAGACATAAATTTAAAATAGTCAAAATAGGAGAAGGAAAAAATATTAATAATATATTGAACATTGAGATAATCAAAGAAAATAAAAAAATAGGTGTGAATACAATATATAGAAGTCCATCACAATGTCCAGAAATATTCAATACGGTCTTACATGAGTATCTGAAACAAGAAACCAACATTTATGATTTCAATTTTGTGATTGGTGATATTAATATTGACATCCTTAATGAATCAGAAATTTCTAATGCATATCTAAATACACTCGCCGAATTTGGCTGGGATTCTTTGATAAATAAACCAACTAGAGAGACCGAATACTCTTCCACTTGCCTAGATCACATATTTATTAAAACAAAGAACAATGTTTTAAACACGGAGGAGGTTAATACTGCGATAATAAAAAGATGTATCACGGATCATTACATCATTGCGGCACAAATAAAAATTAGTTCCGGTCAAAAAACAGTTACTAATACAAAAGCTTATAGGAAATCCATAGACTGGAATAAACTTAAGACAATCCTAGAACTGGAGAAATGGGAAACAATATACGATATGAATGATCCGGATAAAGCAACTATAGAATTTTACGAAATTTTTTATAAAGCTATTGATTGTGCTACTAAAATATTGAAGAAACATTCAAATATTCCTCGGAAAGAATGGATAACAAATTCTATTATTAAGTCCATAAATACTAGAAATAAAATGTACCAAGATCTATTAAGAACAAGTCAGGACGAAGAAAAAAAAAGAACTATAAAATCTATAGAAACAAACTGAATGAACTATTATAGAAAGATTATAGACTCTAATAAATACGCTAATAAAAAATTGTGGGAGACAGTCACGATGATCACCAACAAAAAAAAAGTTAAACCAGTCGTGAAAGAAATATTGAATGAAAATTATGAAATTGTAATAGATAAAATCGAGATTGCGAACACGTTCAACTATTACTTTGAAAACGTGGGAGTATCATTAGCAAAAAAAATTAAAAAACCTACTCAAACATTTCCTGAAAAAATCAACAATAAAAACATATTTCTCAAACCCACAACTTCAAATGAACTTAGAGACATTATAGTAAAACTGAAAAAACATTCAACACCGGGTATCGATAATATTACCGTACGAACGTTACAGATTGCATTGCACTACATAATTAACCCATTAGTATTTATATTCAACATGATTCTAGAAACAGGCATTTATCCCCCCATTTTCAAAGAATCCGTAATAATTCTCATACATAAAGGAGGCGAAACACAACTCATGAAGAATTACCGGCCCATATCGTTAGTTACTAACTTTAATAAAATTTTAGAAAAAATAATTAACAACAGAATAAAGCACTCTATTAAAAAACATAAATTAATATCATCTAAACAGTACGGACTTCAAGAAGCCAAATCTACTGAACATGCCATAGCGGCCTTAACAAAAAACATATATAACGCCATAGATGATAAACTATTTGTTGATCTCCAAAAGGCTTTCGACACCATTTGCCATGAAGAACTCTTGAGAACTCTCTCTCTCTCTCTCTCTCTCTCTCTCTCTCTCTCTCTCTCTCTCTCTCTCTCTCTCTCTCTCTGGGATATAATAGATTTATTAACATTAAACATTGTAGTCACGCTCAAATTCTGGTATTTATCTTTCATTTTTACATACAATTTGACATCCTCATTTCATAGAGAAGATCATTTGATTCCTTTATAATTCTCTGAGATTGACATGAAGTATTTATTCAGGGTCAAACATACCTTGTTGATTCCGGTGCAATGGGCTATCCGCCTATCCACCATGTAAACGGAAGCTTAATAATTGTGAACATGTTCTTTATTATATTCTTATTCTATAACAGAGATTAGATATGATATTGAGAAATTTCTCCTAGTCAATTACTTCCTATTATAACTTCGAAGAATGGTGAATGTCATGACTTAATCAATTGTTGATTGTTATATAACTACTTCATTACCATAGTTATTAGAGTTCCAGAAATATCTAGAGTATGACCGTTTCACTTCTAAATACACATTCCCGAACAATATTTGTATCATTTAGAATTTCCGCTGTTTACAGTTGGCACAGAGACCATCATATCAGAAAAACTTTTAATTTCCTCCACTATGAATTCCACCTTCTGAATCCGTTTGAACTAATTTATGTACAGGAAATTTTTAATTATATAGATTGTATAGTGTTGACAGAAACATGGCATATAGAAGATCTGGATTTTTTTAAATTGGATAATTTTGACATAATTTATAATAATAGTAAAAAAAATCGAAATGATGGATTAGTTGTATATGTAAAAAATTAACTAAGACATAAATTTAAAATAGTCAAAATAGGAGAAGGAAAAAATATTAATAATATATTGAACATTGAGATAATCAAAGAAAATAAAAAAATAGGTGTGAATACAATATATAGAAGTCCATCACAATGTCCAGAAATATTCAATACGGTCTTACATGAGTATCTGAAACAAGAAACCAACATTTATGATTTCAATTTTGTGATTGGTGATATTAATATTGACATCCTTAATGAATCAGAAATTTCTAATGCATATCTAAATACACTCGCCGAATTTGGCTGGGATTCTTTGATAAATAAACCAACTAGAGAGACCGAATACTCTTCCACTTGCCTAGATCACATATTTATTAAAACAAAGAACAATGTTTTAAACACGGAGGAGGTTAATACTGCGATAATAAAAAGATGTATCACGGATCATTACATCATTGCGGCACAAATAAAAATTAGTTCCGGTCAAAAAACAGTTACTAATACAAAAGCTTATAGGAAATCCATAGACTGGAATAAACTTAAGACAATCCTAGAACTGGAGAAATGGGAAACAATATACGATATGAATGATCCGGATAAAGCAACTATAGAATTTTACGAAATTTTTTATAAAGCTATTGATTGTGCTACTAAAATATTGAAGAAACATTCAAATATTCCTCGGAAAGAATGGATAACAAATTCTATTATTAAGTCCATAAATACTAGAAATAAAATGTACCAAGATCTATTAAGAACAAGTCAGGACGAAGAAAAAAAAAGAACTATAAAATCTATAGAAACAAACTGAATGAACTATTATAGAAAGATTATAGACTCTAATAAATACGCTAATAAAAAATTGTGGGAGACAGTCACGATGATCACCAACAAAAAAAAAGTTAAACCAGTCGTGAAAGAAATATTGAATGAAAATTATGAAATTGTAATAGATAAAATCGAGATTGCGAACACGTTCAACTATTACTTTGAAAACGTGGGAGTATCATTAGCAAAAAAAATTAAAAAACCTACTCAAACATTTCCTGAAAAAATCAACAATAAAAACATATTTCTCAAACCCACAACTTCAAATGAACTTAGAGACATTATAGTAAAACTGAAAAAACATTCAACACCGGGTATCGATAATATTACCGTACGAACGTTACAGATTGCATTGCACTACATAATTAACCCATTAGTATTTATATTCAACATGATTCTAGAAACAGGCATTTATCCCCCCATTTTCAAAGAATCCGTAATAATTCTCATACATAAAGGAGGCGAAACACAACTCATGAAGAATTACCGGCCCATATCGTTAGTTACTAACTTTAATAAAATTTTAGAAAAAATAATTAACAACAGAATAAAGCACTCTATTAAAAAACATAAATTAATATCATCTAAACAGTACGGACTTCAAGAAGCCAAATCTACTGAACATGCCATAGCGGCCTTAACAAAAAACATATATAACGCCATAGATGATAAACTATTTGTTGATCTCCAAAAGGCTTTCGACACCATTTGCCATGAAGAACTCTTGAGAACTCTGGAAAAGATAGGAATTAGAGGAGTAGCGAACAATTTATTAAAATCTAACCTCACAAATCGCAACCAAACAGTTAAAATTGATGATATATACAGCACTTCTGAAGAAACAACATATGGTATACCCCAAGGCACTGTGTTGGGTCCTACACTGTTCATTCTCTACATAAACGACATGTTTAACTTACAATTATTGGCTGAAATTATTGCTTTCGCGAATGATACTGCCCTATTTTATTCTGCAAAAACATGGAAGGAACTGGAAGAAATTGTTGAAAACGAGTTAGTACATATAAAAAAATTGTTTGACAAAAAATGCTCAGTATAAATTTAACAAAAACTACCTACTTACCGTTTACGTCATACCGCAGTCACTTACCGGAATTAAACATCACTATAAATACAGAGAATACAAATTTCAAAATAGAAAAAACGGAATATGTGAGATATTTAGGAATATTTATTGATTCACATCTGAAATGGAATTCCCACATTGAGAATTCAACAAAAAAAATTAGGAAAATAATATATACATTCAAACAATTAAAATTGGTTCTAAACATCACTGAACTGAGAATACTCTATTATGCACTAGTGGAAAGTCACTTGAGCTATGGCATTATTGCTTGGAGCGGAGTCTCCAAATCATATCTAAGGAAACTAGAATCTACACAAAGAAGGATAATAAAAATCATTTATAATAAAAACTTTCGATATCCTAGTAAGGCCTTATTCACTGATGCTTCATTACTTGATATAAAAATGAAAAATATTAATTCAAAAAACAAACAAAAACTATATAGAACATGAGTATGACACTAGATTACAGAGACAGGAATCATTACAAATACCAAGAGTAAAAGAAACTATAGGACAGCACTCGTGTAATAATATATATCCAAGATTACATAACCTTTTACCAACTGATTTGAAGACCATTACCAATAAATTTGTTTTAAAACGGAAACTCACAAATTGGTTGATAAGTGTAAATGGGAGTGAAATGATGCAAATTTTATTATGATCATACACATATAATTCCTATATGTTGTTAAGAGACAATAGTGATCGTTTGAAAGAAGAAACTAGAATTGTATATAATCAGTGTCTAAAGATTATAAGAGTTGTGAGACGAATAGATCCCAACCACCACACAAGTTATAACATGTAGAGACTTATTACAAGAAATAATGAAATATGAATGATTCCAAATTGTACTCAGCATATAACAATCTTCATTGTATTCAATTTTATTATAAATATTGTAGTAACAATATACTTAAATAATTTATAAATTATAGATATATTCATGTATGAGTGTATAATGTAAATGTGTATGTATATATGTGTAGATGTGTATATATATAGTATATGTATACATATGGGTAAATATAAATCCTCTTTTTAAATAATATTATTAATGAGTAATGAATGATAATAACTTTTTACTGTACCACAAACAAGTTCCAACTATGGAACTTACGTGGTCTTTTTTAACTTTATTGTTGAATTTATCTTTCTTTGTAATCATAATTATATATTATTATTATTATATTCAATAAAGATTATTATTATTATTATTATTATTATTATTATTCATGACAGGATGTCTGTGCGCGAGCTGTAGAGGCTCGCGACGTTCCTATTGGTACTAGGAATTTAAAAATTAACAAATTGCTTTAAAGTAGTGACAAAAGGAACTGTATAGGATGTAACAGTCCCCTGGAAAGTTACACTTTTGATATACATTTTAGTTTTAAAAATTCATATAATAGTACCTATAATTCAGTTTACACTAAAACTCTTTTTTACTCAAATTATAACTTATCTAAAGCACTATTCAACTGCGGTGTAGTCATTATCGACAACGTATTATGTAAACTGATTCTAAACTGAGATTATGAAAGAATGCGCAATACTTAACGATCAAATTCGGACAACGTTCAATTAAAAACAGTAGTAACAGAAATAAACATCAAATATTCCAGGTAGTCAATAATCCCAATAGTAAATTAATAATTACTTATAAGTACTTGAAATTTGTCGGACTTTTAAAAATGGATGGTTTTCTATAGGAGATAAATCAAATAAAGGATCTATGTTTATTAATTTCTACAGTTTCCAATGTCTCCAAAAAAAAAACTGAAACAAATCATCTGGAAATATACACCAATCTTACATTCGAATCAAGCGCCCCAAGAAGATCAAATCATTCATTTATAATCGTATCTTTGCTAATAAGCTAACTAATGGATTCAATAGAGTTAATTTTGAACATGAATTTAAATGCAAATCTAAATTGAAGCACTTGTTCAGTAACACTTTCAGTAAAATTTCAGATTTTGATAAATCAGATATACAGGGTGTCCTCGAACTGCGTGGCAAAAATAAAGCCGAAGATTCTTTGATTCGAAAAAAAGTTGATGAGCCTTTTTACTTTTGCCTCAAGTGTCTTGTTTACCCGGTAGAGGGCTTCAAAATTGCAAAAATAATTTTGTTTTTTCGGTATAACTTGAGAACGTGATGAAGAACTTTTACAATATTTAGCAGGTGAGTTACTGTCAATAATGGCCATTTTTGAGAGTGGAGCACAGAGCCTTAGAGACCATAGAAATGGCTCAAACTTGAGGATGTAACGGGAAAAGAGTCCAGAACTTTTTTGTGGTCAACGTAATTCACTCGATATTTTTTATGTAGATAGCTTATCTAATTTGAAAACTTTTCTTACTCTCAGAAAATTTTGATAAAATAAACGGATTAGCTTGAAAAAATGTTCGAGTCTCTGCAATTTTGGCTTACTAATTTTACTTGATTAAAATACCTTAGTTGCCTTTGCTTTTCTAATGTCATTTTGGCATTTGAAGAATTTATTCTCAAAACTGTCAGTTTTTACTTTGCTTTCCGTAAAAATTTCATAAAATTATGGCTCAAAATTTCACTAACACTGAAATGGTTGATATGTTATTGATGTATGGACTTTGTCGTTGCAATGGCCGGAGAAGGGAAAGATATCCGCATCGCAGAATTCCAAATCGGCAAACCTTCGCGAAACTGGCAAATTTGAAGCAAATCGCAGAGAAACTGGACGCAGACGGACAAGAAGGACGTTAGAGCTCAAAGAAGCGATACTGGAAGCGGTTAAAACTGAACCTGGGATAAGCACACTACGTTTGGGACTTCGTATTGGAGCCTCAAAATCATTAGTTCATAATGTACTGAAAGAAGAACTGTTGTATCCCTATCATATTAAAACAGTTCAAGACTTATTGCCCATGGATCCAGGTCATCGGCTAGATTTCTGTCGGCTTATTGTCCAAAGACAAAACGCAAACCCAAATTTTTGTAGAAGAATTCTGTTCACGGACGAAGATACTTTTACGAGATGTGGTCTTTTTAACCTCCATAATGAACATTTCTATGCTGATGAAAATCCTCATGAAACGGAAGTTACATATTTTCAGAATAAAACTAAAATCAATGTTTGGGTTGGAATTGTGGATAACTTTATTATTGGCCCTACCGTTATACCCGATCGATTGAACGGGGTGAACTACTTGAACTTTTTGGAACAAAGGCTACTTGAACTGTTGGAAGACTTGCCCTTACACATTCGTCGTGGCCTGGTTCATCCATGATGGTGCACCTCCTCATTTCACATTAGCTGTGAGGCGACATTTGAATGCGGAATATCCAGATCGCTGGATAGGTAGAGGACACGATGCACCAGTGAACTGGCCGTATCGCTCCCCTGATTTGACGCCCTGCGATTTCTTTCTATGGGGCGCTTTGAAGTCGAAAGTTTATGCAGCTCCAGTGAATACACGAGAGGAATTGTTGCAACGAATTAATCATGAAGCGGATTTATTGAAGAATGATCCTGAAGTACTAGCCAGAGTTCAATCCAATTTCTTGAAACGAATTGATTTGTGTATTCAGGAAAATGGGCAACATTTCGAACAATTGATGCCTTAACGATTTCCCAAAAAGTTTTGTTGTTTCTTTTAATTTAGCATTTGTTTTTCCTAAATAATCACATCGTTTCCCCATTTCTATTGTTTTTATTATTCGTGTTTTACCGAGATATTAACTTACCATTTCAGTGTTAGTGAAATTTTGAGCCATAATTTTATAAAATTTTTACGGAAAGCAAAGTAAAAACTGACAGTTTTGAGAATAAATTCTCCAAATGCCAAAATGACATTAGAAAAGCAAAGGCAACTAAGGTATTTTAATCAAGTAAAATTAGTAAGCCAAAATTGCAGACTCGAAAATTAATTTTTTCAAGCTAATCCGTTGATTTTATCAAAATTTTCTAAAAGTAAGAAAAGTTTTAAAATTAGATAAGCTATCTACATAAAAAATATAGAGTGAATTACATCGACCACAAAAAAGTTCTGGACACTTTTCCCGTTACATCCTCAAGTTTGAGCCATTTCTATGGTCTCTAAGGCTCTATGCTCCACTCTTAAAAACGGCTATTATTGACAGTAACTCACCTGCCAAATATTGTAAAAGTCCTCCATCACGTTCTCAAGTTATACCGAAAAAACAAAATTATTTTTGCAACTTTGAAGCCCTCTACCGGCTAAACAAGACACTTGAGGCAAAAGTAAAAAGGCTCATAAAATTTTTTTCGAATCAAAGAATCTTCGGTTTTATTTTAGCCACGCAGTTCGAGGACACCCTGTATATAAAATCCAATGCAATGATTGTGATAAATGTTATGTTGGCTTACCTAATATTTATACCACCTCCAAAGAGCATTATCATCATCACATTCGTACTTATAACATTGGTAAGTCCGCCGTAGCAAATTATGTCTTACAAACCGGTCATACAATCACAAAATCGGGTTATTCTTTCTCAATATATAGTAATAAGCCTTTCTTAGAATAGATGTATAACAGAGATCATTTATTGATTTTTGATTTATCTCCGATCGAAAACAATCCATTATTACAAGTAGTTCCATTAACCTCAGCACAACACCAGGAACATGTATTAAACGAACCCAATTATTTGCTCATAGTGTATTGACAACCTCAAATTTTTGATGTTTATTTTCAGCCAAGAAGTTACCTGTAACACTTTCAATCATCAGAATTAGCATGATGGCCGATTTATTACTCTTTCTCAAATTTGAAATTCGTTCACTTCTGCAGGTTAAATATATACGTGACATGTATATTTATAACCAGAAAAATACGGTTGACATTATAGTTCAAACTGTTATTCCATTTGAAAAACTGAAGATGGATGTCAAAAATACAGGGCGCCCCAAAAACAATACTGTTTCTATTTTCACCACTTTAAAGCGATCTGGAAAATTTCACCAAACCACACGACACAACACAACACCACACCACACCACATCTCACCACACCACGCCACACCTCACCACACCACGCCACACCACATCACCCACACGACCCCACCCCACGCCATACCAAATCAAACCACATCACACCACTATAGTGATGGAAGTAAAAATATAGTTCCAATCTACCGTCAAGTGAGTTTTTGTTTCAAAATTTGATATATCGTCTTAACTCTATGAGGTATATTCAGTATTTGTATTTTCAAGTTAGTAATGATGAATAAACTACAAATCTAGCATGTACGAGTAGAATTGGTTATTGGACAACAATTTCTTAATTCCTTAAAACCATGATGAGG
The DNA here is from genome assembly GCA_958510875.1 of Endomychus coccineus. Taxonomy (NCBI): domain Eukaryota; kingdom Metazoa; phylum Arthropoda; class Insecta; order Coleoptera; family Endomychidae; genus Endomychus; species Endomychus coccineus. Next base: position 64,505,562 of record OY294068.1, on the reverse strand, counting down.
TAATTTGCAAACGATCTACATATATAGACTTATCAATAATTCAAGATAAAGGGAGGATGATTTGAAAAAGAATTCATGATTTATGTTCTGGTGAAAAATACATAGACTTGAAAAATCTTGTCTTCCGGATGGATTCCGCGTCACAATAGCTCGACTTGATGCCGACGTTTCGCCAACCATTACAGGTGGCATCTTCAGGGCAGGCTTGAGGCTTGAACTGAAACTGGTTCTACTGGTTTCTGTAGCCGTATTTATTGTAGGAAAAATCCTTTACGCTACATAGTTCACTGCCTTTGTTCCGGTGGTTAACTTCGTTCCGCCACCTGACCCTGCCGTTGTGCGATCATGTGCGAAGTGGAATTTTCGAGGATGGGTTTCCAAATGTTGGGAAGGTAATATCCTGAGTCACGGTTCAGATTGTTCGGATGTTTTTGGATTTCTATAGCTTCAAGAATTTTTCGCTGATAGAAGTTTGAGGCTCGGACTAGGATTTTAGTATCTTCAAAAAGGATTTGATGATTTGTGTTAAACTTGTGTTCCGCAAGTGCAGATCTACTAGTGTCACGAAGTCTTGTACATCGCTCATGTTCTTTCACACGAGTAGCTACTGTACGACCTGTTTCACCAATGTAGACTTTACCGCAAGAACAGGGAATACTATAAACACCTTCTGAGTGGAGAGGAGGAAGGGGATCTTTAATAGGTTTGTAAAACTGAGATAATTTTGGAAGTGTGGAAAAACGGGTAGAAATATTATGTTTTTTGAGGATTTTGGAAATTCGATCTGTTATATTTTGAATATATGGAAGATAGACCGTGGATAAAGCAGGTGGGAGGGTTTCTGGCTCAGGTCCATTTGGAATTTTAGGTGAAGTGTATTTCTTTATGGCTTTTTGAATATTGTAATGGGAGAAATTATTTGATAATAAGGCATATGATAGATGTTTTAATTCTGATTTTAAAGATTGAGGCTGAGATAGGTTGACAGCTCTGTGGACCAGGGAGTCTATGACAGATTGCTTTTGGGCCTCAATCTTTAAAATCAGAATTAAAACATCTATCATCTGCCTTATTATCAAATAATTTCTCCCATTACAATATTCAAAAAGCCATAAAGAAATACACTTCACCTAAAATTCCAAATGGACCTGAGCCAGAAACCCTCCCACCTGCTTTATCCACGGTCTATCTTCCATATATTCAAAATATAACAGATCGAATTTCCAAAATCCTCAAAAAACATAATATTTCTACCCGTTTTTCCACACTTCCAAAATTATCTCAGTTTTACAAACCTATTAAAGATCCCCTCCCTCCTCTCCACTCAGAAGGTGTTTATAGTATTCCCTGTTCTTGCGGTAAAGTCTACATTGGTGAAACAGGTCGTACAGTAGCTACTCGTGTGAAAGAACATGAGCGATGTACAAGACTTCGTGACACTAGTAGATCTGCACTTGCGGAACACAAGTTTAACACAAATCATCAAATCCTTTTTGAAGATACTAAAATCCTAGTCCGAGCCTCAAACTTCTATCAGCGAAAAATTCTTGAAGCTATAGAAATCCAAAAACATCCGAACAATCTGAACCGTGACTCAGGATATTACCTTCCCAACATTTGGAAACCCATCCTCGAAAATTCCACTTCGCACATGATCGCACAACGGCAGGGTCAGGTGGCGGAACGAAGTTTACCACCGGAACAAAGGCAGTGAACTATGTAGCGTGAAGGATTTTTCCTACAATAAATACGGCTACAGAAACCAGTAGAACCAGTTTCAGTTCAAGCCTCAAGCCTGCCCTGAAGATGCCACCTGTAATGGTTGGCGAAACGTCGGCATCAAGTCGAGCTATTGTGACGCGGAATCCATCCGGAAGACAAGATTTTTCAAGATTAGCTGTCCGCGGAAGTCTACTATCCAAAATACATAGACTGGACGCAGCTTTAGAATACAGTTCCTGATAACACGTGCGATGTTATAACCACATTACACTTGTTCGAATACGAACAATTCAATATTATCTATACCCCAGATAATTAGGTAATCTCCAATTGAAAGTTTAATTCAAAATTAAAATGACTAGCTACTTATGTCAAATGTTGGAGATGCCATAGTGTAAAGCCTGGTCGTTTAGAATATTACTCAACTTTGAAAGCATTAATGGTTCTCAAAATATGGCAATTAGCTATGTCTTCTAGAGTAAACTGAAATTAGATCGAATTGAACAAAAAGTTAAGTGCAATCAGCTCACATTACATCACAATAACTGACCATTTCGGATTGAATTAACTTAATTAAAGCAAAAGTTATATAACTGACTAATGAATATATATTAAGGCTGGCACATATTCCCCTTTTTTCATGACTTCGGCAATCTGAATATAAGTGTGTTAAAATCTGCTGATATTAAGCAAACGCCTGCAAGTTGTTAGCAATTACCTACTATTGTGAAATACAATCTATAATAATCCACCTGTTGACTCTTGATGGGAATACAATATCTGTGAACATGTAAAGATATTTGTACAGCATTGTTACGTATGCTTATTGAAGAAATTGTTAATTCGTAACCTCGATTATCCTCCAAAAACAGAAAGAGTTAGATATATCATTTTTAGTTTTATCTATGCCTTTCGTAAGTATGAATTATTGCAATATTAAGAAATTGGGGAAGAGGGTAAAATTATCATTATCATGCATAAATTCTTACTACACAATAGGAATTACTCTCTATACATACTGATAATAATAATTTACTCCAATACAAGAGAGACTCATGATTAGACTCGAAAAATTTTAATTTCAGAGTTGCTATTTTTCCCCCTGAAGTTGTTTTATATACTATATAGATAAACTACAAACCTACGGTTGTTACATGAGGATTCAATTGAAGAAGGAATATTTACAGGAAAGCTTCGATAAAAATGTGAGATATAATAAATAACACCGCGGACGCAATAAAGACCTAGGATTAAGGCCTATTTTTGTGAGAATATTGAGGGGCATGTATAAGTGTCATCAGTAAGGATTATCTCTGATAGCGGTATGAAAGTGACCCTCAATTGTTAGAAAATAGTGAACACAATTATTATTTAGTAAAGTCTGCATTTTTTATGGTTTGTATAGTAGTCAATAACTCTCGCTATAATATTCACAGGTAGATTGGTTGGTATTGAAATGGTTGCAGATTACCTCAAACGTGTCTTGGGAACAACGAAAATAAATTATTATGACAACTGCTTCAAGTATACATTTCTATTGGCAGTACAAAATATCGTCATTAACTCCCTTGTAGAACGATCTGTACATCCCGTGTGCGTGCCTTTATTTCGTGTCGTAATTTTTGTTTGTTTTCATATTCACAGTCGAATATGCATACCTGATTCACTATCAATCTAGTGATCATTGTCTTGTCGATCAATGCGAAACACATCACCGACATATTCAGGCAATTATTCGCCTTGGGACCCAACGTTGTACTTGCAATCATTTATACACCTACCGTAGTTTTCTGGAGTTGCATGCTGGCTGCTGTTAATTTGCCAGAGACTGCCAATGTATACCACGTAGTAGCTGCTGTTGAACTTCATTAACAGTGTCTTCATTTTTAACTCCATACATCTGGGAAATGAGTTCTTCTAAAACCGGGTGCCGAATCTTCTGGAGCTATCAAACTTTTGCATATCAAAGAGCATGTTACGAGTACAACATACCAAAAGATCGCATCGATCGACAGTTCTGATAAGTGACAGTAGGGTTCGCCATTCCATCTATGCTCAATTTGCGCTACATGCACTCGCGTTTATTAATAAAATCATAGCCGGAAGGTCTTTGATGCATGACCTAATCCGGACGGTGGGCAGACCACTAAACCTGACAAGAGCCTTGTTTATCTATGATCTATCTATTTGTACGTTCGTGTGAAATCTTGCAAGTTAATTTGGACCCACTTCTTGGCGTCCCATTAGGTTGAAATTTGACAGGTGCTTATCATTCCGGTGACTGTGCATTATGACATATTTATCTGAGGAAAAAACAAGATGGTGGCTCTAAGGGACGGATGAGTTTTGTGATTACGGTCCGATACTATTTAAAATTCAAGATGGCGGCTAAGATGCCGGACGAATTTTGTGATTATGGCCAGATTTTATTCAAAATTGGTATAAGAAGTCTTTGGGGTTGGAGATTACTACTATTTAGCCAAAATTCAAAAATTAAGATGGCGAACAAGTTTTGTGATCATGGTCCGATTCTATTCAAAATTGTATACGGCTTATTTGGGGTCGGGCATCATCATTTTAGAGAACACCACAAAATTAAAGCTTGTCTTTTTTTACTTCTAATTTAATTTTCCGATATGTGTTCTGTTCCTACATACATATATACGTATGTATGTACATACATATATATTTGATCCGCAGGAGTGTTCGAAAGTTAACAAAAGTGAGGGAAGTCACGTGATTGATTGATCACAGTCCTTTTTTGTATGCACACATATGATGAGTAAAACAATATGACAAGCTGCGGATGTATTATAGAGAAAAATAATGAAAAAATTACCCCCTTATCCACAAAAGAAAAAATTTTAGTACTCTCTGATGATGGCTACTTGGTAGCTGAAAGATCCTTAGTACTTTAATACTATTTTTAGTGGATGAGGGTGAGTATTTCGCATTTATAAATGTATATCCAAATTAAATTCGGTTTGTGAAAGTTCAATTATTTGTTCATCAATAAATTGACTGTTCCAACTATTTATCCGGCGAATATAATTTCCCAACTGGAATAATGTATACTTATAACATTATTCCTCCTCCTCTTGTATACCATCATAGTTCTTAAAGGTAAAATGTATTTCTTTACCAAATTAACAATATTATCCGCATGTTGCAATGTATCCCGCTGTTTGGATGAATGATAAATTTGGAAAAAATATTTATTTTGATAGGGTGTCTCCATTTCAAATGGATCAATAAAATTACAATCTAGTAGTTCTGAACAGGTGTTTCGATCTCTCATGGAGATTATCAGCAGAATGAGAAAGTTTGCAATTATACTGAATGATAATTCTGTCGAAGATATAAATAACCTACTAACAGAATGCTAAAGACAACCAAAATATCTAAAGTCATCTACGAGTAGATGTCCCATTGAAATATCCAATCAATCAACAACCAATCCACATTGACTGACAGATCTCTCGAACTTTCCAAAAGTAGCAAGGAATGTTAGAATATTAAAGACAATATTGACATAATAATAAATGACCAAATCGATACATAGAATTCACCACTTGTCAACAATTTTGTAAATAAACTCCCGCCCAAACTATTGTCTGCCCGATCCCTAAATTTGTACCATCTTCAGATGAATTCCTAATATTCAGGGACATGATTTTAGATTTAGCTTCAGTTCATAACTTCTAGCTCAGAGAATGCCAGACTATGATGAAACAATCGGTCAGCATTATTTCATTAGCTAAATGTTACACATTTTGTGTAAATTTGAGTTTAATTCTCCAACTTCCGAAAGTGGAAGTTCACACTCAACAGATAACATTGATAAAGTATCATTGCAAATATTCTCATTCTTGTGATGAAACGACAGAGCGATATAACTGTAAAAAGTGTTATTAGATTATAATGTTAATGATCGATCTAGACTAGAGAGGTTTCACAATCTGGTAAAAGCCAACAAGAAATAAATATTGATGTATTGCTTAATTGTCACAAAGGTTCGACTAGATGTCTCCATATGACTTTCAAGTAGCCTAAAATTCCCCATAACCTTAGTAAAGTTCGAGAAATCCATCAGTCAATGTTGTACATTGCTTGGATTCCTTAGTGGGACATATACTCGCAGAGGGCGTTGGATATTTTAATTCTCTTTAGCTTCCTACAAGTCGGTTTTTTATATCTTCGACACAATGATCTAGAGAGACATTATCATTGTTATCTTTCAAAAGCCAACAACAAATACGTATTAACATATTCCTTAATTAAAATAATATTTTATTATTTTACACGTTTGTTGATTTCATTACCTCGAAAATTCGTGAAGTTACTTATCGAGAATATGTTCAATATAAAAAATAAAATAAACAGTATTAGCTCTTAGTCTCTCACAATGCTTACATTATTCCTACTCTTCCTCTATGCCATCGCTTTTCATGGTATTCTATGTTTTGTAACTTTCTAGTAAGAAAGAGCATTTTTGAAATTCACCTAATGTTTGGTCAAAAATTGAGCGTACGATAGATTATAAAACACTTCTCTGACAATCTGAATCAAAACTGTGTGCCCGTTTGAAATCTTCATTTTCCAAGCTTCATGTAACGTTTGGAAATGATATTTTAGGACTTGTGATACTGTTTCATCATTTGCGTTCGCAGAAGAAGGAACATTGCGAGAATGTCATCATGTTTGTCCGACTGTCTGAGATTTTCGTGGGGCTGTAGAACCTAGAAATTCAGGATAATCAATTTGAAGCGAACAATTATTCGCGAAACTACACATGAGAATGTATTGTTGGGTACAAACCAACCTGAGAAATGAATCAGATGGCATCCCCTCTTTATGAGATCTACAATTTTCCAAAATAATTAGCCATTCACTTATAGTTCTATTCAGATTAATCTAGCTTGTTGAGAGCTGCAAATGATTACTATATTTTTCTTGGTTCTAGTGAGTGTATATTCCGTGCGCTTATTAATTTATAATAGCTTTAATGAGCGTAGAAAAAGCGTTGTAAAAAGTGATTTTCTAGTTGATGTAAAACTGTGTAACATGTTAATCATGATTTATTAACGGATCTGTTTGAATAAATAACATATTTGTTCATGTTCCCAGCAATTTTTAATGTATAAGTGGATTATTATATTACGATACAACCTTTACCTGTAATTATTTGTAAGAAGTTACATAAATACGTTGAGATAATGAATGAGTAGAATTAAATCACAAACATTGCACATTCTAATTGAATCTATTGGTCTGTGTTTGAGTTTAGAGTGTACTTGAATTGAAAAATGTGGATAAAAGACAAATCTACACTTTAAGTCGAGGAAATGAAGCAGAAAAAAAGTTAGAGTATAAAAAAAAATTAGCAGAACCGATTTTGATGATTTTTAGAAGTCATTAGTAGATAGTAGATAATATTGAAAATTTTGAGAAACATGGCCAAAATAGGTCAGAAATTCTTACCCACGAGTTTTTGGGGTTACTGATCACGATTCCGGTGCCAAATTCGAACTCCCACGCATCTGGTGCTCAGGGAATCGTGAAATTATCTTTTGGAATGAGATGAAATTTGTGGGGGTGGTTCTTTTGAGGTTGCCGGTTGTGACCATAAACATCAATTAATACAAAATTCTCGGGAAATAGGTCACATTAACACATATATTTTTATTTTTACCCTCGTCTTTACGTACGTTTCGGTCTCACGACCATCATCAGAAGACTTATTAATACAATAACCTGATTACTTAGAAATACTGTAATAACACAAAGCGTCCTTATCGCACAAATTTCGTTTAAATGCCAACGTCGCGAAACGAACGGAAACATGAAAACGGAACTATAACACAGCAATGTTGCAGCGTAAAAATTAAAAATCCACTATTAAGTAGAATCATCAATAAATACGAACACATTTCATAAATGTCTGCGAGAGACTAACAGACAAAGAGTTCTATCCTCTTAGCTAACAGAACGAGACCATCTCAAGTGTTCATTTAAGCGCCAGATGTCATAATTTATTAGGTGATAAAAGAAGGTCTCTGGCCTCTGAGAAATACTTTAGACAATTCTACCTAAAGTGAACTTTTACATTATAAGGACGTAAGTAGGAATTTGCAAGAATATTAATTAATTAAATTAGTATAAATATGACTTAGTGTTTGAACGTCACTCCTATGATTAACAGACTTGGAGTCACGTTTTATATGAATCATCTCCAGAATAGATCTTTTATAATAATTGGTTTCCTTAGTTAAAATATTAACATTCTTGTAATCAAATTGATGGTTATAATCAAAGCAATGTTTAGCAAGCGCGGTGGAATTTTCTAAGTTTTTGTTTCTTGTGCTATACTTATGGCCATACATTCTTTTTTGTAAATATTGTTTAGAGATACCAGTATAGGTCCCATCACAATCTAAACAATTTAATTTGTATACTGTGTGGGTTTGTTTATCTTTAGGAATTACAGGTTTTAGATTTGAGAAATATTTCCCAACACAGTTAGTAGGTTTATGCGCTACGTTTATATCATACTTTTTCAAACATTTCTTAATTTTCTCTGAGGTCTCCGGAATGTATGGTAAAGTTATATAATTGTCTGAATTACCTTTTACGTTATTTTTATATGACGATCCATTATAAATTTTGTTTATTCTCTCTTTAATAATAGGATTGAAAAAAGTTTTTGGGTAGCCATTCAATTCCAGTGTATTACGAACAATTTTTAGATTTTTGGGACGGTCCTCTGGGTGGGACAATTTAACCGCGCGGTCTGTAAGACTGTTTATGACGCTTTTTTTATAACAAGTTGGTGCAACGGAATTGAAGTGAAGATAGCGTTGAGACCAAACTTCTTTAGTAAACCACGAAGTTTTTATTTCTCCATCTGCATCATGCCTAATGTTCATATCTAAGAAATTTATGTTTTTGTTAACTTCTATTTCACAGGTAAATTGAAGTTTACAGTGGAAATTGTTAAATTTATTAATCACGTATTGAATTTTGTCATTGGGAACACACATAAGGCAATCATCTACATACCGTTTAAAAAATACGGGCCGAAAATCTAATGAACTTATAACAGATTCCTCCAGGCATTCCATAACGAGGTTAGCAATGGTAGCAGAAATAGGAGATCCCATTGCTGTGCCGAATATTTGTCCAAAATATTGTTCACCGTACTGAAAATAAGTGCATTCTAAACAAAACTTCACAGCATTTATAAATTCCGATTGATCTAGAGGTGTGTGGTTTTTAATCTCTGCCCAACGTTTTTTGATGCTATTCAATGCCAAATCGACTGGTATATTTGTAAATAAAGAAACAACGTCTAAGGAAATTAGTTGATGGTTTACGGGTACGGATTGATTTTTTATAAATTCATTAAAATGCCATGAGTCTTTCACATAAAATTCATTATTTCCTATTATATTATTGATCGATTTTGATAAAAAATTTGATAAATTGTAAGTAGGCGCTCCTATATTACTAATAATGGGTCTTAGAGGTATATCAATTTTATGTAGTTTTGGAAGCCCATAGATATAAGGTGCTAGCCCATTATGGCAAATTAATTTATTTTTCAATTCAATAGGGATTATCTTATTTTTGTGCCAATTATTTATCAATTTATTCAAGTTATTTTGTATTGATAAAGTAGGATCAGATTTTAATTTTTTATAAGTTGTTTCATCATTTAAAAGGTTTTCTATTTTATTTTCATAGTCATTTCTATGCATTATGACGGTTTTATTACATTTATCCGCGTTCAAAACTAAAATTTCAGGGTTAGCATTTAAGAACTCTTTTGTTATTTTTGTATGATAGTCAAGACGATTCTTTGCAGTACCTACTTCTGCTTTCTGTTTGTTCTTCTTGTTTGTCAAGATGTTACAAATTTTGTTTCTAATTTCATTCTTTTCTTCTAAATTTTTTATTCCTGATTCCACATTCTAAATTTGCAATTATATTGTCGATAGGCAGTTTTTTGTTATCAGGCAATGCAAATTTCGGACCTAAGCTTAACGTATGCTGCACCTCATCCGGAATTTTTGTTTCGGTTAGATTTTTCAACCATTGTTCATTGATATTTTGTTTTTCATAAGCTATGCCTTTCATTAAATTATTTATCTTTTTAGATTGTATGGCTTTTATTTTGTTGAAATTTTTTTCGAAATTATTTTGTTGATTTTGAAAAAATTGCGAGATAAAGTTGCTATCAAAGTTTAAATAACAGGATTGTTTAATGCGTTCAATTTTGTTTTCAACCTCTGTTACATTCGCGCATGCTTCTTTAATGCATAAATTTAAACAGCTTTTATGAAGCGAATTTAATAATTTTGTGTAAGCCTTCTTATTTTGCAACCTGCTAAACATATTCTCCTTTGATTTAGATATAATAAAATTTGGGAAAACTTGCAAACTCCTACATCTTACCAGAAATATTCTGCGATTCTTCTCTTTTGCTAATATCTTCATTAATTTTCCGTATTCCTTCAAATCTCCAGGATAGGTGGTTGTTCCTTCCATATTAAGGCTTATATCCCAGCCATCAATGGTTACCTGGCGGTCAGGATACCCTGATGACCTAGGTCATCTCCATGGATTGCTTCTAAATATGCTCAGGTTTTTTTTTGAGGCATTGATTCCATTCTGGAGTCGGAATCAATCGACGATGCATCTTATAAACAGATCTGTGAGGTCAGAAACAAAGAATTCAAAAAATACGCAGTAATCAAATTTGATTGAGTTTTTCAAGTGCGAAACAAATAATAGTGAAATATTTTTGAATCTAGATTTTAAAAATTAAGTTTGTTCTTTGAAGAATCAATCTAAAACGGATGAGTTTACTAGAAAAAAACAACAAAAACAATATAGTAAAACATGAAATTCAACAATTATTTTTCAGAATTAAGTAAAAAGCATGTACTTTTGATTGTTATTATTTTTATTATCTTTGATTCCGACTCCAGAATAGTGATCAGCGCCCCAAAAAATGCCCGAGAGACCAATTTGGTTGCATTTCAGAACATATTAAAAAACAATCCATGGAGATTAGCTACGTCATCAGGGTATCCTGAACACCAGGTGACTGTTGAGGGTCATGGTCACAGCCGGAAATCTTAAAAGAGCCTCCATCACAAGTTTCATCCCATTCCAAAAGATAGTTTCACGAACTCCCTGGAGCCGATTATAGTACCAGGATGCTCTGAGTCCCAGGTGTGTGGTAGTTTAAATCTGGCACCGGAATCGTGTTCAGCGGCCACAAAAAGCCCTGAGATGCGAATTTGGTTGCATATGAAAAACAACCCATGGAGATGGCCTAGATCATCAGGGTATTCTGACCACCAGGTTACTATTGAGTGTCATGGTCATGACCGGCAACCCCAAGAAAACCCAATAAGTTTCACTCCATTGCAAAAGATATTCTCCCAAATTCTCTGGAGAGGACCATAGTACCAGGTGCGTCGTAGTAAGAAATTCTGTCCTATTTCGGCTACACCTGGCCATTTTTTCAAAATTTTCAATATTATCTTCTGAAAATGGATCCAAAAAGATACATTTTCTTCTGTAGAAATGCTACAATGCATATCATGGAAACATAAACTGGTAACATTATTTTCAGATGACTTCTGGAATCGATTCAAAAAAAAATTACCTTAATCGGTTCTGCAGATTTTATTTTCATCGTTTTCTGCTTTATTTCCTCAACTAATTAAGAACCAAATGATACAATACTTGTTTCACCACTTAGCTTAGACCTGATTCCTCAAATTTTTGGTTAGGAGTGGGATAGAAATGTCATATAAACGTAGTGAACGTTGAGAATCCAGCGTTGAATCAAATATTAGGGAGGCTTGATGCGACACTAGAAATCCTGATTTTGTGAATTTTACATTTTGAATTGACTCCAATGGTGTGACGTCACCACCCCACCCTTCACTGTAAGATTGAAATTGAAGCGTCTGAATGCAAATGCAGACATTTCACTTATAACCATTTTTGAGTAAAACGCAAAAAACCTGCCTAGAGCTTATAACTCGATCAATCAACTTGAAATTTTGATAGAAATTTGCTATAATGTTTCTAATGATATTAGAATTTTATTCAGAAATGTCTGATTTATTATTAACAAGAAAATTTGTTTAAAAAATGACACATGTCTACTTTTGCAGCTGAGCCTTGCACATGTCTGCTTATGCATCCGAGTGAACTCCAATTATCTGGGTTTGCATCTTATGATAATAGTGGAAACACCAATAATATTACGGCAGGCTATAAAATTTGGTATTGACATAAAAAAAACATCAAAAAGTATAATTGAAAAACATGTTCATTATTTTTTTAGCAGCTATACAGGTATAGCAAAAAAATTAACAGAACTAAACTCTGAATGCGTCATCTTCAGCATCTGTTAGAATAACTATATCCTCATCCTCATCCTCATCCAGCTGATTTTCTACTGCTGCTCCTCTTTCAAATGCGTTTCTGAAGTAATAAAGACGATCGTCGTTCTTCCAATTCGCCTCATAATGTTTGGCTAACAACGTTGATATGCTTTTGATTTTGTCGAGCTTCAGAATTCTACCCACTCAAAGATTCTGTTGTAAATTTATTTGAGTAATCTGCTTACCCCTCTTACAGATTCCCCTTGCAGCAGCAACATCATTCTTATAGTATGGTTCACCTCTGACAAGAACAGATCCACTGGCGGATTTGGAAAAAATTAGCCTTTTAGATGGTTGAAAACGGAAATGCCAAGAGGCAGGAAGTTTAAGAACTTTTTTCACCTCCCCTTTCCAGTCAAAGACTGAGTAGTCTTCTCCCATCTTTAACACAGTTGAAAACTCTTTAATAATATTAATGTACGTTTCTGGATCAATTACGGTTATACATTTTTTAACTTTTTTCTCTATCTGGCCAAACACTCGGTCAGGAGGAAGAAACGGATGACCGACTATTGGAAATAACAGTTCTAGGCGATTTATGTGAGGTGGAGAACAGCACTGCAGCCAGTATTGGGCCATTCCAACCATCGTGCTGTTCTTGTTCTGCCCTCCACAACCATCGGCTGGCTACTAAACGTACTACTTCTACCTCTTCATGAAAGGTGAAATTTTGTAATGCATGAAAAACTGCGGACACTATCTCATTTGAGCTCCTTGGACGGTCAGTCTCTGTCCATATAAATGATTTTACAGTTTCAGGATTGAGTTTTGATTTTGAATGCCCTGCTACCAACTTAAAATTGTATAGGTTTATCTGCATGCTAAAGTAACAGGATTGATCTGGAATCTTTGGCAACGGTAAATTTTTTTGACAATCAAAGGACAATATTGCAATTTTAGGATTATTTTCTTTTAATAAATCATAGAACGCATTACTACGCAGTTTGTGTACTCGCTGTTCCGTCATTATCCTTCCTTTTCCTTCTGGATCGGTAATTTTTTTAATTCTTTCTGAAAATTGTAGGCATTTTGAACACACATCAACCTTTGGAGATCCAAACCCAATGTTGTATTGTCTTACAAAAATATTTCGAAAAAAACACTCTTTTACTTTAAGGTGTTCTTCTACCCCAGAATTGTACATCTTCCACAATTTGATTATATTTAATTCACAGGGTAAGTATCGTCTAATGATTGTTTTATTTCTTGCATAGTGCGTTTCACAGCAATTTAAAGATTCGATGAAAGTTTTTATTGCCTGTCGCGTAAAAATTGTTTTATGTGAAACTCTAGCACCGCCTCTTCTTTCTTCTGCTAAAACTCCGGTTCTGTGGTATTCCTTCAATATTCTCTGAACTCGATTTTTTCCAACACCAAGTATTTCCAGGAATGTTTTTTTGCACACAGGAATCGCCCCTCTCAAAGTTTTAACGGTATACTTCACACTGACCGACTGGTTTATTTTTTACATTTTCTTTAATAATTAAATTAAGAATTATTCTTTTACCCAGCTTTTTTGGTTTATTTGTCACACAATGCCTTCAAGACAAACATATCCTGATACGTTTTGGCTTTCTTACGGTAAGAATCTTCATTGAATTTTCTTATTTCTGTCATAGTTAGTGTGGAACATTGCAATGTTTTTATTTTATGTCCGCATGTGGGAAATTGAGGCAGGCTCCTCCGAGAGTACCTGCAAACATAAAATTTAGGTTTATTTAATAAACATATTGTTCAACTGCTATTAAACACATTATTCAATTGATTTAAATCATGAAAACTTTGAAAAGAAACTAACCTCAGAAGCTTGGCTTTCTCTCTTTTCCATTCTTGCTTATTTGCCATTCTTTTTCTGCCTTTTCCACTAGGACTTGGTTCAATATTACTATCGCGATCCATGTTAATACTGTATTATTGTTCACTAAATGATTCCTCAGAAACAATGCGTAGATATGTATTCAAGTAAAACTTCTTCAACCACGTGCAGGTTATAATGATGAACAATATACGTGTTATTATGATCTCGAGTTCACGTGACTAACGAAGTGCAACCTGATTCGTCCACAGGCAAATGTCTGTTTTTGCATCCAACTTGTATGTGCATATGTCTGCTTTTGCATCTAAGGCTAAATTTAAGACGCCAATATCGGACTCAAATGACTGTTTATGCTCCTGGACGTCAGAAAATCGTATTCCTAATAAACTCTACTTGAAGAATACATAGCCGACTCATTTTACTCGAAAAGGTGAAATGTCTGCTTTTGCATTTAGACGCTTCAATTCGTTTCTTAAATTTTTATCAAATTGGTGTTTATTTAAATGTACATAAGAACATTGATCAGTATGTAACTCTAAGTAGATATTTATTCAAAAACTTTCTTAATTACTGTAATCTCTGAATGGTTTGCTTTTATATTGACATCAAAATTGTTTTTGCTTTATAATTCATATTTAATACAAAGTTTTGAAAAATATTGAAGCAAGCCAATCTCATCATAATACCAGATGTTCCAAGTATACCACCTTGACATTGAAAGCCCTCAAGAAATTGTTATAGGAGAGAAATTAAATGAAATGTGTGAGTTAAAATTACCTTTTTCTAACCCTTACTTCCTAGTGCGATAGAGTTAGTGACGACATCATTATTGAGTCAATTGAAGCCATCATACAGCATATTTTTATCATCTCTGAAAGATTGTGGTTGAACTGGAACAAGATACTATTTGATATCAATTTACAGGTAGTTATGTTGACTTTGAGCACTATGCCCTTCAAATCAGCAACATTTTGTTGCCAGAGCTACTATTATTTCCAATTATATATACTTATTCACATTGTACAGTTTATGGGAACGAATTGACTGACATTGAATGTACATGATTACTATAGCTCTGCGTACTATACATTAGAGCTTCAAGAGAACGAGACAAGAGCGAACAAGAAATGACTCACTCTCCTATTCGATCTCGGTTCGGATCCGTAACTCTCGCTCTTGCACTCGTTCTCGACTACGAGAACAAGAGCGAGAAATTACTAATTATCGTTACTGCCATCACCCTTGACAACAAGTGGATATACCTCTTGTCATAATAAGCAAACATGGAGCTGATCATTGGCTCACGGCACAATCTAGTCCTCTAGTCCCCGACACCATAAGTAACAATCAGTAGCACAGCACTAGTGAGACTTAGAGTATAATAGAGTACCTAATATTCAAAATTGAGAGTAGGAGGTCGCTCAGTATGCTGCGAATATGTCCAGGTATAAGATGGAGTGTGTCAGTGAGCCGAAAGGAAGGAAGACTTTGTTCGCAAGAACTGATCAAGAGCGCGAGTCGCAGTCTGCCTAGGCTTAAGGTACAGTAAATCGGAGTCACCGTTCGACTTATGTAGAAACAAACAACGTGCCGAAAGGATCTTAACCACGAGCCGCAGTCTGCTCAGTTGCGCGAACTCGATTCTTTAGAAATGTGTCTCTCTACAACCGGCCAAACAGTTAACGCAACGAACAGTGCGCGAAACTAGGCGAATAGCGTCTACTCAATAACTCAAAAACGGCTTGTAAAACATTAAATTTTGATGCTCATAATTTAGAGCAAAGGTTCAAATTTTAGAAATTGATTTGTAGATTGAAACAATTTTGGTTAGAGATCATAAACAACTGTTCATGAAAATTTGGTTATATCTACTAAAGAAATGTTACCGTCTTTGGAAATTGAATGAGCTCGGAGAAAGTGCTCTCGAGAATTTATCTCTACATCACGGCACGGAAAAAAGGATGGAGACGTCTCGATAGTTTAAAGCCTGAAATACACACAATACGAGGAATACCTTTATTCGAGGGACAAATAACTAAATCAGCAGGAATAATCAATATAATAACGTTACAAGTCACAAAGCTTAACCTCATATCTCAATTCGAAACCTTCAGGAATGCTTTGTGTGGTTCACATCAAAAAAAAAATTGATCGAGGAACACTATGTAATTAAATCGAGATATACAGATTTTAACCGGGAAAATTTAATAGGCGATAGAAAAGTTGATTTTGAGCAAAAAATTCCTTATAACATATATGCAGAGACGCTTAGTTTTTGAGATACAGTTTTTTGTAGACAAACTTCAACAGGAGATAGAACAGATGTTTTTAAGGAGAACAGTTCATATAAACATATGTCGTAGAAGGCTTCGTTTTCGAGATACAGGGTGTTGAAATTGAACAAAAATTTCATTTTTTGCGAATATCTCCGGAACCGTTTATCGTACAGAAACAGCTTTTGCAACCTTTTTTTACTCATTGTGAGCTATGTTCTGTGTGATAAAAATTTTTTTTTAGTCATAATTGGTGAAGATTTTGAAGGGGTAGTTGGTGTTTTTCTCCCCAACTTCTACGCCACTGGAAAACGGTTTTGAGACAACCATTCGAACCGCCAATGTCTTCTACACAAAAAAGGTAGTTCTGGTTATAAGCTCTTAAGTTAACCGTTTTCGAGAAAAATCAACTTTTATGTTGGAAAACATATGAGTAGAAAATGCTCACAAAAGTTGTCTTTTGTACGATAAACGATTCCGGAGACATTCGCAAAAAACGAAATTTTTTTTTCAATTTCAACAC
Source organism: Endomychus coccineus (assembly GCA_958510875.1). Classification (NCBI taxonomy): domain Eukaryota; kingdom Metazoa; phylum Arthropoda; class Insecta; order Coleoptera; family Endomychidae; genus Endomychus; species Endomychus coccineus. The sequence continues at coordinate 64,488,762 of OY294068.1, read as the reverse complement.
CCTGTATCTCGAAAACGAAGCCTTCTACGACATATGTTTATAGGAACTGTTCTCCTTAAAAACATCTGTTCTATCTCCTGTTGAAGGTTGTCTACAAAAAACTGACTCACCCTGTATAAGATAAAATTTTATTGATCTTGATATACAATGATGTATTTGCATGAGTCATCAGCAAAAATATAGTACATTGTTCATATATAGAAGATAAAATCAATATTGAAAAATTCGTCAGTTTTATATATGAAGTTATCTCACAAAATTTGTTTCATTATGGTTTTGAACTTTTTTGGTTCATAATTAATAATTCCATTAGGTGGTGCATTAAAAAATTTAAAAGAGTTATAACTTGGCTCATTTTGTGACTTAGATAGCCTATACTTTGGTAATCAATTTTGTTGTAAAGTGGGAACGAATATCATTATTTCTTGAGGCCTTCTTGTGATTTGTATGTGCAAATATCAAAGCATTCAAGATAAAAGGAAATGGTAGTGTAAGAATCTTCAGTTTTTTGGATACTTTTTCAGAACATTCTTTATATTTGATATTACCTATAATACGAATTGCCCTGCGTTATAGTCGAAATATGAGCTCAAATTCTCTATAATTACCCCATATTGATGCCATATTTTGAATGCGATTCACAGAAAGCGAAATAAGTTATTTTCTAAACTTTTCGTGATACTTGGTGAGATAGGCCCCTTGGTGCATACATGTTCCTGCTCAATTTTTGTACCAGCTGGTTTGTATGAACACTCCAGGCAAGCCTCGAGTCCAAGTTCATTCCAAGGAATTCCACGTAGACTGCATCTACCGGTCTTAGACTAAAGATCAGTTTCTCTGTTTTTCGTGGTTCAAATCAAGCCCGTTACCAGAGAACCATCTCTCTGCCTTCTTTAAAGCAATCTCACATGTTTTGACAGATGTATGATATCAGAACACACAGAAGAAATATAGTTGTCATCTGCAAAAAGCAGTGTTCAGAATTCTTTCATGAATGATGGAAAATCGTTTACATAGATAAAGAATAGTAACGGACCTTGCACGGAACCCTGAGATACCCCGATATCAACAAGGTTAAGGTCAGACCATTCTCCGTTAGTTTGGTATCTGTTGGTAAGGTATGAGCGAATGATCGCTGAACTAACTAAGGATAGAATGTAGAACGCTATCAAAACCTTTGATAAATCTAGAAAATGTGTCACTAAGTTCGCTTTCGATTCAAATGAAAAAGTCACACTCTCTACAAGTTCAATAATGACCTCTATCGTACTCCGGTTCTCTCTAAAACCATACTGTTGTTTTGAAAACAATTTGTCATCTTCAAAATACCCCTAACTTTGATTTGATGAAGTAATCTATTATAAATTAAGCTTTTTTGAATGAGGGTATGATTTTCGGTCTCAAGCAGTCAGGGAAAATTCTATTCTTCAGATATCGGCTTATAAGATTTATGAGAGGATGTATTGCATTGATAAACCATAATAATTCTTAGACTGGCTGTTCTTGAAGGATAGTATTGCTTTTCTAACATTATTGGGAGTAATCTCATAAAATGAGAAAGAAAACTAGTCCTGTATTTTACTCTTGAAAAGGCTTTCTTCATAACTGATGTGCTGTGAAGCATTATTTATGTTGTGTGGGATCGAGACAAAGAATTTACTGAATTCATTTAAACTAGTATTGCTTTTTACTGCTTTATCTTCAAACTTTTTACTGTTTATGATGTTCCATATAGTTTTACTCGGATTAGAGGAACTTTTAATGATTTTTTCATTTGACATCAGTTTGGCATTTTTTAAATCTTGTTTATATTCACAACGGAACCTATTTCTCACCTTCTTGAGATCACTAGTTTTAAAAGACAAATATAAATTATTCAAAAGTTGAATATTATTTTTTTTATTGCTTAATTCATATGTGAACCAGTGATTAGTTTTATCATTTCAGACATGAAACTGTCTCCGGAAATCCAATGTGGAAGGAATCGAGTGAATTCTGATCGTAAAATCCCAGTGCAAGTTGCAAGTTGTATATAATGTTAAAGCTTGTGAAACCTTTTTTGTTTAAGGTCTGTATGTCTTGGACTGTAAATCAGGCACCGGCGGTCTACCTGGAATGTTTATAATTATCTGGTATGCAGAGTGGTCTGTGAAATCACATTTCCAGGTAACAGCACCTTCGTTTCAGCACTAAAATTTGTGAAGATGTTGTCAAGACAGTTTTTTTTTCTGGTTGGCTTGAAATTTTTTTGTTGGAAACCATATGAGCTGAGTTAGTCACAAATAGCTCTTGTACCATTAAGTGAATAGTTAAAATCTACATTAACATCTCCACATATTATAATTTTTTGCGATAGAGACAGCATTTAAAATTCTCTCTAAAGTATTTAAAAAGGACTGAAAATTCCCATTTCTTAATCGATAGAAGGCAACTACTTGGATATCAGGTCCCTTAATTTTGGCAGAAGTTACTTCACAGTCGAGTTCAGTCGAGAAAGCATTAATTCTTGAAATAGGTCTAATCCCATTATTGTCACATAATATCGCATTTCCACCATGGTGAAGGTGAAACAAAGTTCTTTCATAAAAATTAAATATTTGAGCTTCTATTTCTTATTTGTTCTGATATGCATGACTCTTTTTCTGAATAAATATATTTATTTTTATAATAGTTCGTCGTTAATGATAAGATATGAAAAAGTTTTGAGAATAAATTTAATATTTCTTCATTACATGCATGTGCATTTTTATTACTCGGAACTTGGAATTAAACGTTCAGATCTAATTTCAGAGAGCAACGTAGTTCATAAAGTTAGTTGTAGCACGAGCACTTTTAAAATACATTATATTTCAGGAAACATAAACAAACAGATAATGTTATTAGTCTAGGAGCCAGAGCAATATTGATGGTCTGAACATTAACCCGATGGCAGTATGGTTCATCGTTAGAGGACGATTCAATGATCAATTCATCTCACAGACCGAATTTTCCCCGACTGCTAGATCTCGAGATACAGCATCCGCATTTTTTTTTGACTGGAGGATAACCCTTTCCAAGTTGCGGTTACTTGAAAAGCATGCCATTCTTATACACTTCCACTGTATCTCGAGATCTAGCACCCGGGGAAAATTCGGTCTGTGAGATGAATTGGTCATTGAACCGTCCTCTAACGATAAACCATAGTGCCATCGGGTTAATGTTCAGACCATCAATATCGCTCTGGCTCCTAGACTATATACAAATTCAGTGACGTTATATGAAATAGTCACTATAAAAAAGTGAAATACATAGTACCTAATAATTATAAGATTCATAATATTCAAGTAACAATTATAAAATCGTAGGAAACTATTGGAATAATATTATAATGTACATAATAGTCACATACTTTACTGAATCATTGGGAAAACAGAAGAGTTTATTGTTATTTCCTTCAGAGAAATAAAATGTATTTCCTCAACCTTTATAAAAAATAAAAACTTCATGTGTCACAGTCATATTTCCAAATGATCTGTTGAGTTAACAAACTATAAACATTATAAACTACAAAATTAATAATTGATTGTTGAAGCAGTTACTTTATGAAAATTTATCATATTCATAAACAGATAGATACACTGCCATAACTATGTGTATTGCAAATGATTTATTGTTACAAAACGTAACTGCACTTTCGAATTTACTGTTATCGTTTGATGATGACAGGTTAACTGTCGAAACTGCACAGTTACGTTTTGTAATAATGAATCAGTGGTAATGCACATAGTTAAAACAGTATATTTTATTTTTCATCAAGACAATGTTAATAATTATTCATGCATCCATAAACGCACACAGGAGTCAGAATAAGAAACAGCAAGTGATTCGTTACCTGTGCTCATAACAAACAATGCCATGCCAGACAAATTACATAGAAGATTTATGATGTTGTTTTGAACTCGGTTTTATTTTCCCCTCTTAGTGTATGGAATCACGAAAATACCAAAAGTATTAAATTGGAGCCATTGACACGAAAATACATGCTTCAAATCACTAGTATTTAAAACTTTAACTCGGCTTATCTCCCATAAAAAGGAGCAAATCATCCATATCCACTGAAAATACCATTCAGTCACTCAGTAGCTATCATCAGAGTGAACTGAATTAGTCTACATACAAATGCGCAGGTGAACGATTGACTCAGTGCAATGTAAGAGCATCCAGAAATTTTTGAGGTAGCTCCATTATGATGAGAGGAGGTTTCTGCCACACAGAGTTAACAATGTTTCGTAGGGCATGACTGATCGGTATTGTATTGTTTCATTATGTTTGTTCCAGTTATTCGAGACAATTTTATTCTTACTAACGGCAATACCAGAATAACAATAGTTCCTTCAAGAAATTTGTGTTTAAGTTTCAGATTGGCCAGCACTTAGTCCTGATTCGGAAAAACAAATGAATTTAATGTTATTTCTTTTACAGAAATATAATTTGTTGCCTCAACCTTTATAAGATGTAAAAACAGTATGTGTCTCCGTCTTATTTCCGAACGATAAACAAAAACAATCTACTGAGTTAACAAACTATCAACAATATAAACGATTAAATTTTTAATTCTGTTACTTTGAGAAAATGTATCATATTGATGAACAAATAAAACAACACTGTCATAACAATGTGTATCGCCTCCGATTCACAGTAGCGGATCGTGATTCATGAAAGAGGGTGGGTACAAGAAAAAAATTATCTACATTTTGTAAATAAAATCCATTCTCCTATTTTTCATGATGGAAAAAACCTCTATGACTTTGTTGTCAGAATCCGGGATAGACTGGACGAACTTCTTTTATATTGGTAGGACCACCAATGCGTTCAGTCGATCTTCTGACATTGTGCTTCTCAGAAAAGTCTTAATGCTTTTCAAGGTGGGAAAACATCGTTCACATTCTTCTGTTGAAATGGGCGTTGTACAAATAATATCCAACAGTTTATATGTTTCCGTCAAAACCATTTTCTAGTTTGTTGTCTGTTATGAACACTAAAAGTGGCAAAATACCACTCACGTCACACATGTCATCGCGCTCATAAATTGCTAAAAGTTCAATTTTAATTTTACACTGTCCAAGATAGGATAGGATTTCACAGTTTCATCAAAACGTTTCTGTGAAAATACTACATGTCTATTAGTTTTAAAATTTTGAGAATAAAATAATTTTATTGCACTTAAGTGATCCCTAAAATCAAATCGGTTGCTAATTTGGCTCAGAAATGTCACATACTTCATTTGCAATAAAAACTCTGTTATCTCCAGCTGTCGTTTTTTGTCTCTTCCTAGCAGGTTCTTCATTATTGCGTTCTTGATTGTCATTGTCATCAATATAATTTTTAATCCGAATAATTTGCTGTTGAAATTATTCAATAGCACTGTCAATTCCGTGCAATGGAGTCTGATTAAATATTATTTCAACATGTGGCATGATGTAATGAAATATTTTCAACAAGTAGAGAAATTCCGGGAAATTCAAATGTTTCAATAAATCACTTTGCTTCACTAATAGTAACTGAGTCCATCTCATCTTCGTCAGTAATTTAGGAAGAATCAAATGTGTTCACAGTTCGACTTCCGAAAATCAAGCGTGCAGGAACAGCGCGTGGTAATCTACGTTTGACTATTTCATCAAGAATTACCGTCCCTTTTCCGATCGAGAAAAAGAATTTGAAAATGACTGCAAATTTGCAAAGAAAATTTTGACTTTTTTATTGCACTGTGCCACTCGTTCAATAATTGAATTAGATTGATGCGCTTAACAGTGAATATAATGTGCATGTGGAAATGGTCTTTTGATAATGGCTTGGACACCATCCATCTTATCACTCATCACGGACGCCCCATCGTAGTTTCATCGGCCTCCAAAGCAATGAAATTTGCAGATCTACTTTCTTTCAATATTTCCTGCTTGTAAATTTGCAACATTGCATCTAGCAATTGGTTCTGAATAGTTTTTGAGACGCCTTCAAACACTTGTCAACCCGAACCTTCCATACGTATTGCAAGCATAGCGTCTAATTCAGCTGCAAAGTTGATTAAGCCTACATAAATAATAGTTGGTTTTTCCGACGTCAATGTCTCATCATGGCCTTGTAACGCCAATTCAAAGGCTCACATCTAAATTAAGAACGTCTTCGAATTGAATTCACACACTGTACACTATGAAGGTAAGACGTTTATTGGAGATACGATGCTTTGTGCCCCAAATCGACGGTATAAGCGCGTATGGTGAAGATAACCGTAGTCAGCCGAATCATACTTAAAATAGGTACACTTCAGTACGTTTCCCGGAACACAGTCTTGAGCGTTATCAATGCATGCGCTCAACGTGCGGAATAAAATATTGCACTGGATTACATGCGAATTTCCTTCTGTGTTTATCTTGGTGACTGGATGAGCACGTTCTTGGAGGTGGGCACGTGTCCTTATGCCCTTTAGTACCAGCCGCCACTCAGTTGTTATAGTCTAAGAGCTGGCTACGAAAACGTGAACTGATAAGGTGTAGTAACGAATTATATATATAACCTCTCCTTGGTAGCTTATAAGTATAACATAGCGAGGCCCGCCAGAACTCTCTCCCGGGGCGGAAGGCGTGGGTGGGCGGTCAAAGTCATAAATTTTCAATAAGGAGGCAGTTCTGAAATTGGAAGAGTTATAGTTTTTATCTGTAGGAATCTAGGAAAACTATTGTCAGAAGTCTAGGTCGGAGCTGAAAGGCTGCCAGAAGTCGACAAAGTTGTAAAAAAATTGTTTAAATTTAAACCATAAGGTGCAGTTCTGACAAATACATTTTTATATTATTTGTTGCTTATCGAACCTGTATATAAATTGTGAGAAGTCTTAATAATGGCTAAGTACATAAAAATTGATGATATTATAGTCAGAAGTTGCTGAAGCGGCTATCGCGACGGAAAGCAAGTAGGCGGAGTCTCCGGTGTTTTCAATGCATTGTACTTGAAAATGTATTTTTTTGACACCGCTAAAAAATCCTTACAGCACCTCGAATGATAGCCATGCGTCTCTGTCACACTATCTGGCAATTTAACGTTGCTATATTTCAATTGTAAACGGACACGAATAGCTGATATTTCATAACACTTTTTTAACTTTTCTTCGGTGAATAAAATAATGTTATCATGGATGCCGGTGCATTCAAATGCACAAAATGGCTCCGAGGTCATTTTTCACTTTTATATAAATTCGCTCGAAAATCTTTCACTGAAAAACGATGTGTATGGAACAACGTCTATACTCGGACTGACGCTTACCTCATATTTGAACTCTAACGGTCAACGCTCCTAAATGAGGGGCCTTATATACATATATATATATATATATATATATATATATATATGTATATATATATATATATATATATATATATATATATATATATATATATATATATATATATATATATATATATATATGGCGAATTCAAATAAAAGCGAAAAATGACCTCTGAGCCATTTTGTTCATTTGAATGCACCGGCATCCGTGATAAAATTATTTTATTCACTGAAGAAAAGTTAAAAAGTGTAATGAAATATCAGCTATTCGTGTCCGCTTACAATTGAAATATAGTAACGTTAAATTGCCAGATAGTGTGACAGAGACGCATGGCTATCATTCGAGGTGCTGTAAGGATTTTTTAGCGGTGTCATAAAAATACATTTTCAAGTACAATGCATTGAAAACACCGGAGACTCCGTCTACTTGCTTTCCGTCGCGATAGCCGCTTCAGCAACTTCTGACTATATCATCAATTTTTATGTACTTAGCCATTATTAAGACTTCTGACAATTTATATACAGGTTCGATAAGCAACAAATAATATAAAAATGCATTTGTCAGAACTGCTCCTTATGGTTTAAATTTAAACAATTTTTTTACAACTTTGTGGACTTCTGGCAACCTTTCAGCCCCGACCTAGACTTCTGACAATAATTTTCCTACAATCCTACAGTTAAAAACTATAACTTTACCAAATTTCAGAACTGCACCTAATCATTTTTATCTTATTGAAAATTTACGACTTTGACCGCCCACCCACGCCTTCCGCCCCGGGAGAGAGTTCTGGCGGGCCTCGCTATTTACTCATAAGCTACCAAGGAGAGGTTGTATATATAATTCGTTACTACACCTTATCAGTTCACGTTTTCGTAGCCAGCTCTCTGACTATTACAAGACGTAACTGCACATTCAAATTCACAGTTATCGTTTGATTATGACAGGTTAACTATCGAAGCTGCACTTTGCAGTTACGTTTTGTAACAATCAATCTGTAGTAATTATGCACATAGCTGAAATAGTATTTCTTAGTTGTTCATCAAAGCAAATTGATTATTATTCGTGCATCCATAAACGGCAACACTAGATTTATAATAAGAAACAGCAAGTGTTACCTGTGCTAATAACAAACAATGTCGAATGAGATAAATCACATGGAAAATTTGTCATGTTGTTTTGGACTCGGTTTTATTTGCCCCTCTTAGTGTATGAAATCATGAAAATGCAGAAAGTAACGAAATTGGAGGCTCTTGTCTCGAAAATATCTGCTTCAATCACTGGTATTTTAAACTTTAACTAGGTTTATCTTACTATGAAAAGAAGCAATCATCGCAATCCAGTAAACATTTTGTTAATGAACTGACGACCATAGAGCAGAGTAAGCTAGATCATTCTACATATAGACGCGCAGGTGAACGATTAGTGCAATGTAAGAGTATCCAGACATTTTGGAGGTAGCTCCATCATGATATGAGGAGGTATATGTCTCGAAGGTCACTCAGAGCTAATAGTATTCCGTAGGGCACCCCTGACAGCTGATCGGTATTCAAGGGAAGCTCTTGAAGATTGTATCGTGCTGTTTGTCAGTCATTGCCGTTTTTTTTCCTACGCACGACAACGCAGTATTAACAATGGAAGAAGTTTGTGTTGAAGTTTTGGATTAGCCAGTAGTAAGACCTTACTTGAACCCTTTCGAACATGTTTGGGAACAGCTAATAACTCGTAATATTGCTCTAGGCTACCACATTGAGTTGGGAAAATCTTTAAGAAAATTTGGAGTATGTACATCAGGAATTTGATAAAAACCCTTCCACAAAGAATGGAAGATATGATAGAGCCAGAGGTTGCATTACCAGATTCTAGAAGGGTAGAATTGTCCTCAGAAGTTTTTATTTTGTTATTCTGCATCTTCAAATTTTTGATTAGTAACTGTTTCCATAATTGTTGCTAGTTTTTATTTGACGTTAACCCCGAAACATAGATATATTGTTGTGTATTCACAGTGTGAACTCTTTTATAGCTTATTACATTAATCCAATATTTTATTTTGTTATAACCTATGATACAACGCTTGTCAATGCTGGTAAAGTCAGAGTCATATCAATAGTGGCACTCTCAAATTTTCTTCGATGAATATTTTGGCTATGCATTCAAGGAAGAGGAACATGATAGATGGTTAGATTTGTATTTTTGTCTTGTTAAAATGTTCAAAAGAAAATTAATATCTACGAAGATACTAAATTTAGGTATAGGAAAATTTCAACAAAATAGTCTTAAAATTAATCGTATCTACCTACCCTCTGAAATAAATAAAACTTTTTAAAATAACATAGTTTGGGTTATCTTCCAGTATAACCGGTGTAGAGTACAATTGTTCCACCATTTTTTTTATTTTTACTATTTTCCGGTTTGACTGCCAAAGTTATATAGAAAAATTATTGTCTCACATCAATGACTCTTCTAAGTTCTGAGTATCATTCCCAGTATTCATTTTTGAACTGTTTCGACAATTTCATGATATTAATATAGGTTCCTCCCCACTCTATTATGCCGTACGTTATAGGTATTCTACTAGGGCGTAATGAAGGTTCAAAAGATGGTTTCCATATATACAAATTTGAATAGTAAACTCCTTACTATATGCTCAAGATATTCAATATCTTTATCTCATTTAAGTTGGCTGTCTATAATTATTCCGAGATATTTCATTTCATTTACCAGTGGTATCTACCTTATGTGTGAATCACATGGGATTCTTAAGAGAGGTTGGAGGTTGAGTATTTCATTCTTATTAACAGCAAAAGCCGAACACTGTGTTTCGGGTGATTGACTGTCAGCAGTTTAGAATCGAACCAGTCATATTCAATGTTTTTGAAATTAGCCTATGCTTCCATCATGAGGCTGTCTCACTTTCTTCATAGAAAATCTTTGAGTCATCCGCTGAACCTACTGCAACCCCTTGTGAGCGGATATAGAATAGATATTGGACATATACATTGGAAAGAATTGGCCCAAGGCTGGCGCGTTGGGGGACTCCGTACGCCTTTAACACTCTATATTTACTGATATCATCTCCAATCCTTACACATTGATTCCTTGTGCTGAGATTCCAATCCATGAGGGTTAAACGAGTTTCTAGGCTGTCCAGGTCTTCTAATGCGTAAGGAGTTTCCTGTGACTAACTGTATCAAACGCTAAGGCTAAGGCGCTACAAAGATAGAGAGACCAGTCGCATCATCATTGATTGAATTATAAATTTAGATTCATTGCTTCCTGGCCTCTCTAAAAATACATCGATTACTTAAAACCATGTTGTATTTCTCTAAAAACACACAGCTATATGAGTTTTCAAGGATAAAATGACACGAATAATTTTCGAGTTGTTGTCGACCTGATGTGTCTAGAAGGGCAAAAGTTGTTGGGGATCCGCCAACCAAACTCAGGGCTTATCATTATTTTCAATTTGTTGGGAAAGTTCTTATTGTCCCTCAAAATTTATACGTGACAGCCAATCCTAGTAATAGCAATAATGAACAAAGTTAACTATAGATGTGGATAAAATATTACGTTTCATTCTTTTAAGCAATAGGTCTATTTCGAAATTCGAATAATTAAAAAATGGATGGTCACTTAACAAAGAAGTTCAATGTTTAAAAAAATTAACATTTCAAGACATTGACTTTTCACGCTCCAATACCGCAGTTCGAAATGTATTTCTAAATGGTAATAAATTTAATAAAATTGAGCAAACCAAACTTGACCCCTAAGAACTATCTTACACTTTAATAGCAGCATATAATTATGTAAATTACAAAGTGTTTACAATTTGAAATAACAAAATAGTTCTATGTAAGATTGATATCTTGTTTGAACGGAACTGAATCCTTTATAGGTTAGGGCCACTTCGAGAATCCGTGGAAATTCGGAAGTTTATAATAACAGTTTCGTAACGAAATGTTTTCACGGGCAATTTGAAATTAAATCGACTAATATGCTAGACTTATATTGCAACTTCGAACGACTTTCCATTTTGTTTTGTTCAGATGTTTTGAGATTAATGTAGGGTAGTAGGCCATGTAATCAATGAAAGTGAAAATAATCGCTGCTTCAAAATGCACATACGTTCTACATAAACCTGTATACGACCGACAACGTTTCGCATGTTGAAATATTGTCTTGTTTCATACCGAGGTGTTGAAAAGATCATTAAGAACATTTTGGGTATTCCACTGCTCATAACCTAAGGGTATATCTGGAATTATTTCCGCACACAATTGTATCACTACCTGATAGTGTTAATAATAACGAAAAAACAAAAGGCTGTGATCAAGTGATCACGTGACTTCCCTCACTTTTGTTATCAAAATAGCTCTTGGACACTCCTTCGTTTCAAATTCAAAAGATTGTACCCAGGAACAGAAAATATATAGAAAATGATTTAGAAACCGCTAATAGAAGATGTTACATTATATTCTATGTTACTTTGAAATTTTATCCGAATAGTCTGGGTCATGTATTTCACAACTCTATGTTCCATACTGATGCCTGCTATCAGGTTGACTAGCAATTATTCACACTATCACTATAATCTAGCCTTATTTTATACTGACACTTGCATGAGCTATCAAGATGTACTACATAATGATAACATGAAATAGATCATGACGTCACATCGATGACATCACTTGAACCTTAAAATGAGATTCGGTGACACCATCAGTTTGAATTTATATTCTAACCAAAAAAACACGTTTCTCCTTATGGTTCAATAAAATACCATAATTTCTTTTGAAAAAATGAGGATGGATGTCAGAAATATCTATTAAAACGTGGCTAATTCTCTTCCAAAAACAAACATTATTAGACGGTTGTCTGTATAAAGCAAATATCTACACGACGCTACTACTAACTAGCGCAACTAACTCACAATTGACTTTACAGCTGATAAGAGAAGTATAGTAATAGGTAGAACTCATTTAAATATGATTCGTTCGATTATTTCAAGAACTAAGAAACTTAGTAGTTCAGTGCCTTAAATTTCTTCAAATCCAATTTCCTTTGATGTTCTTTCACCGATGTCGACTGAATTTAGGGAATGTTTCATCAATGGCTTCATAAAACCGAGATATAATTATTTGAATGCTATGGTTCAAATTGTTTTCAATGCCAACTGGCACCAGCGGTAAACATAAATCGAACATACAGTATCGGAAAGTAGTTATCTTGGGTATGGTGGTTTCATGAGAGCGTAAAGAATAGCTTGCTATATGTTGAGAGAGCATTACAATTTCAGGGCGGTTAGCTCAGGACGTACGACGTCAGTATCATACCAGCAGTAGTCGAGAGAATGTGCGAGTCGCTGTGTCGTATTGCCACGTGATCAGTTAACGCGTCGGGTGGGGTAAGAGGAGGGGCGCACAGCAGTGCCTCTCTCTTGTTTATGTGGTATTATCATATCATTGCGTTCCTTGTTGCTCCTGTAGATTTCTGTCTATATCCCAGAAGAATTGTTTCCGATACTGTATGTTATCGCTTGATTGAATGTATTTGCACTCCCATTGGTTTGTCAACTGGGAAACGGCACATGTTTTCAATGTCGCTCCAGGCTCCAGTATGGATATTTTGAAATTGTGTCCATTATGAGTGTATACAATACCTGATATTTTCAATTCCAAACAGTACCAACATCCTGGAATGTTTCTATTTTAATATACATATTTGTTTTACCATATTCATACCATGATTGTAAGTTACAATAGTTTTTATCAAATAGCGAATACCCATTTTAATATAACCGTTTGAGTCATCTCTGTCAGAAAGAGATCGAACATAAGGGGAACAATCTTGACAGCCGTTATCAAATTCAATCTTATCGCCAAGTGCTAGTAGATCCTAGATTGGGCAAACCTCAAACCATGGGGCTTGAACCAAATTAGTTGTTCGACTAAATGTTCTGATATAAATCTAAATCCTACTGGGAATGAATAAGATGCATGCCCACCGAATTCAATAGCATCTAGCACCATCACAATGAGATAATAAGGAAACAACGGCACTCCTGTTCCTCATTTGTAGTTTGATAAAGAGTCTGGATACGATTGGTCGTTAATGCTATTGGAGAATGTTCGTTGGACCAATATACAGGTGAGTCAGTTTTTTGTAGACAAACTTCAACAGGAGATAGAACAGATGTTTTTAAGGAGAAAAGTTCCCATAAACGTATGCCGTAGAAGACTTCGTTTTCGAGATACAGGGTGTGTTGAAATTGAAAAAAAATTTCGTTTTTTGCGAATATCTCCGGAACCGTTCATTGTACAGAAAATAGCTTCTGTGAGCAATGTCTACTCATAGTAAGGTATGTTCTTTGCGGTAAAAAAATTATTTTTAGTTATAATTGGTGAAGATTTTGAAGGGGTAGTGGGTGTTTTTCTCCCCAACTTCTACGCCACTGAAAAAAGTGCGGTTTTGAGAGAACCAATTGAACCGCCAATGTCTTCTACACAAAAAAGGTACTGGTCATAAGCTCTAAAGTTGATCATTTTCGAGAAAAATCAACTTATATGTTGAAAAACATGGTCAATTCTTTGGTTTTGTTACTTGTTCTAACGTTTGAATAAATTTTGTTTAATTAGTAAGAATTGACCATGTTTTTCAACATAAAAGTTGATTTTTCCCGAAAACGGTCAACTTTAGAGCTTATGACCAAAAGTACCTTTTTTGTGTAGAAAATATTGGCGGTTCAAATGATTGTATCAAAACCGTAATTTTTCCAGTGGCGTAGAAGTTTGGGAGAAAAACACCCACTATCCCTTCAAAATATTCACCAATTGAGAGTAAAAAAAAATTTTTTTATCGCACAGAACATAGCTTGTATGAGTAAAAAATGCTTACAAAAGCTGTTTTTTGTACGATGAACGGTTCCGGAGATATTCGCAAAAAACGAAATTTTTTTTTTCAATTTCAATACCCTGTATCTCGGAAACGAAGCCTTCTACGACATATGTTTATAGGAACTTTTCTCCTTAAAACCATTTGTTCTATCTCCTGTTGAAGTTTGTCTACAAAAAACTGACTCACCCTGTATAGAAGAGCGGAAAACACCAGTTTATTTGAATAAATTTTGTAGACTGATTTTGGTTCATTATTGAATGCAAATTAATTATTCATTTATAAAATATAATGAATCTTCTTATTGGACGACCATAATGTATTAATTAGATGAAATTATTGATTTTATCGAATTTAAACTACGAACATTTCTAAAACCAAACAAACTGTAATCCATTAAAAGATCATTTTGAACTAAAGGAATGCAATTACACATATGATGTCCTTCAAAAATTCAATATAACAAACTTTAATTGAATGAATTATTATTGAAACATTTATAATTATTGTAATTAGACCTATTTTGTGTAAAATTGTACATCTACCTTCTTATTTATCCTGATGAAGAAAACACATAGTCGGGTAAAATCATTTTAAAATTTTTCAATACGTATTTTATTAAAAACTGTACAGTAGAACTGTGTAAGAAAACAAAATTAACAAACTGACTGAGTAGTCGAGGAAATAAAGCACTAAAATAGCCAAACCTTCCAAACTTGGCGCAGTTGGATGGATTGAGATGCAGTTTTCTGCATTCTATTCAGAAAGTGATTTAGAAAATTTGTGCAGTATTTTTTTTTTGCGAAAAAAAGCATTTCTGCAACCAAAAAATGCATTTTTCTGAGTGCACTTCTTAAGGTAAATAAAAACAACGGGCTCAAATTGGTTTCTCGGGGGTTTTTGGGGTCGCTGAACACGAATATGCTATCGAAAAAAATGCCCTCGATATCGTTTAATGTTTGTTAATTGTTCGAGAAGTGATATAAAGGTTACTAGTGATGATTACAACATGAAAAAAGTCTTCTGCAATACCTGGTGGTATTCTGAGACCGGGTACCCACGTCATCTTCTAGGAATTTGTTGATTTTTCTTTATAAAATGTAACAAATTTTGGTTCTCGGGGGTTTTCAACGTCGCCGATCACGACTATGATACTCACAATGTTCTGCGGATTACCTGGCGGTTTTTCCTGGTCTGTGGAGCCCTGTGTATCACGTCATCTTCTAGGAATTTGTTAATTTTTCTTCATAAAATGCAACATATTCTGACTCGCGGAGTTTTCAAATTCGCCGATCACGACTATGACACTCACAATGGAGATGTTTCCGGGTCTCTGGAGCCCTGTGTATATAAGTCATCTTATAGGCATGCATTTTCTGACTATCATAATCATGATCAGCGACTTCTAAAACTATCGAGAAGCAGAATTTGAAGAGAAATTTACAAATTCCTAGAAGATGACGTAGATACACAGGGCTTCAGAGACTCGGAAACACCTCCAGGTAATTTGCAAAACACTGTGAGTGTCATAGTCGTGATCGGCGACTTTGAAAACTCCGTGAGCCCGAATTTGTTAAATTTTATGAAGAAAAATTAACAAATTCCTAGAAGATGACGTAGTTACCCGGTCTCAGAGTACCACCAGGTATTGCAGAAGAGTTTTTTCACGTCGTAATCATCACTAGCAACCTTTATATCACCTCTCGAACAGTTAACAAACATTAAACGATATTTTGGGCGTCAGGACGCCCAGATACCCCTGGGAGGTCCAAGATGGGGACCTCAGTAAATTTTCTTGATAGCATATTCGTGTTCAGCGACCCCCAAAACCCCCCGAAAAACCAATTCGAGTTCGTTTTTTTATTTACCTTAAGAAGTGCACTCAGAAAAATGAATTTTTTGGCTGTGGAAATGCAATAAAGTTTTTCCGCAAAAAAAAATACCGGACGAATTTCCTAAATCACTTTCTGAATCGAATGCAGAAAACCGCATCTCAATCCAACTGCGCCGGGTTTCGAATGTGGAATGCTTTATTTCCTCGACTAGAGAGAGTGTCTCTGCTCACAAGTGATACCAGCGCTGATATTTCGTAATTATCCCGTTTTGAATGGTGCTGCCTAGATGCTAGTTACACTTCCGAATGCACCCATTGTTTGGTATATGAAATTTATTTCATATTCTCCAAGTTAATTCTTATTTATATTCTAAATGTAATGTTTGGACAGTTCAATAATAAATTTTCGTGACTTATGATTCAACTAACATCACGTTTTCACGTCCCAACAATAACCACCCTTGCAAGTCTTGTTTCTTTGTTTATACCAATAGTCTAGGAGCCAGAGCGATATTGATGGTCTGAACATTAACCCGATGGCACTATGGTTCATCGTTAGAGGTCGGTTCAATGATCAATTCATCTCACAGACCGAATTTTCCCCGGCTGCTAGATCTCGAGATACGGCATCCGCATTTTTTTCTTTTCTTTGACTGGAGGTTAACCCTTTCCAAGTTGCGGTTACTTGAGAAGCATGCCATTCTCATACACTTCCACCACGTGCCATCATTTTTATCGTGTCCGTTTATCAGGCCGACCAGTTAAAATTGAACCGAATATGGACTGCAAGCTAACCTCCCAAACCTGGTGGAAAATGTTCATTGATATTGGTAATTGTTAACATACCCTATGCCATCAAAAGATATCGGTCCATTTCTGAGTAATTGGCCATTATTTGGACCAAAAATGTTTCTTTTTTTCATTTTGTGGATAAAACTTGCGGGTTACAAGGTAACATGATGGCACCATGTTGAATAGCTTTATTGGATGTCAAATAAAGATTCAAAATTATTGCCATCACTCCTTGCCTATTCCAACCCCCCAAAATCCTCTAAAACCACCCCCGAAAAAATATGAATCTTATGATAATATGACCAATTTTATGATAAATTAGTCGAATATTGAGACTCTGGCTGGGTTTTGAATCTGAACGGCTCTTTTTTATTAATTTTTCTCATTCTGCCGCATGATTTTATGAAGTTTTGGGGAGTTGAAATAGGCAAGGAGTGATGGCAATAATTTTAAATCTTTATTTGACCTCCAATAAAATTATTTAACATGGTGCCATCATGTTACCTTGTAACCCGCAAGGTCTATCCACAAAATGAAAAAGAGAAACATTTTTGGTCCAAATAATGGCCAATTACTCGGAAATGGATCGATAACTTTTGATGGCGTAGGGTATGTTAACAATTGCCAACATCAATGAACATTTTTCACCAGGTTTCTGGGGGTTTACTTGCAGTCCATTTTTGGTTCAATTTTAACTGGTTGGCCTGATAAACGGACACGATAAAAAATGGTGGCACATGGTGGAAGTGTATAAGAATGGCGTGCTTTTCAAGTGACCGAAACTTGGAAAGGGTTAACCTCCAGTCAAAAAAAAAAATAAAAATGCGGATGCTGTATCTCGAGATCTAGCAGCCGGGGAAAATTCGGTCTGTGAGATGAATTGTTCATTGAACCGTCCTCTAACGATAAACCATAGTGCCATCGGGTTAATGTTCAGACCATCAATATCGCTCTGGCTCCTAGACTATAAGTGCTAGTTGTTTTTGAACGAACTATACGTATATATGACTTGGCTCCACCCTCATCCCTAATTACATACGTATGCCATAGATAGATAGATAGATAGATAGATCGTTTATTCGTTCAAGTTTTCACATAGTATTCAAGAATTTCTATCTTACTAGTAACTCTAATTCTGATTGTTAATAAACATCACGCGTCTTAAAGTTCATGTGACAAACTTCAGGAGGTGATTATAGTCCAGTAAATGAAGCCCAAAATCGACCCGACTTCGGCGATTTTTTGCTCATGAACCGATTTTGACGTTTAAGGGCTTGTTTGATTCGTTATGATCCCTAGATCAAAGATGGACACTTTTGATTTCTGACAAATTGTTTATATTGTTAATAAACAATAAATAGTGTTAAATAATGGCTTCATCCAGAACGATCTTTAAAAAATTGAAAACTGCAGTTTTTATTGTTTTTAATTATCTAAATGTTGATTTTCATATGCCTAATTGGTAAACAAAGTGCTCTTAATGATCTAATTTGTTGATAAACTAATTGTTTATTAACAAATGCTGGAGAAAATCAAAGTTACCTAAATGTTCGATATTGGTCTCGTTTTCGGATATTTTTTACTCAACAATCGCAATTTTGAATGCGAAATTACAATTAACCATTAATATAATTTATTTATTAACAAATTGTTAATTAACAATTGCTCAAAAAAATAAAAGTTATCGATATTACAGTTGTTTTCGGATAGTTTTGAGTCAATAATCATGATTTCAGGTTTTTTGTTCGAGCATTTGTAGAATTAATTTCAGTTTTATATTAAGAAACATTATTTTTTATTAAAAAATATAAAAAAACGACTGTAATATCGAACATTAAGATAAAATTCATTTATTCGAGCATTTATTAATTAACAAACTCTATTAACAATTAATTCAAGTTACACATTCAAAATCATGATTCTTGACTCAAAAATTTCCGAAAACGACAGTATTATTGAGCATTTAGATAACGTTCATTTTGTTGAGCATAAATTAATAAACAAATTATATTAACAATTAATTGGAGATTCACATTAAAAATCATGATTATTGACTCAAAAATATCCGAAAACTACTGTAATATCGATAACTTTTATTTTTTTGAGCAATTGTTAATTAACAATTTGTTAATGAATAAATTATATTAATGGTTAATTGTAATTTCGCATTCAAAATTGCGATTGTTGAGTAAAAAATATCCGAAAACGAGTCCAATATCGAACATTTAGGTAACTTTGATTTTCTCGAGCATTTGTTAATAAACAATTAGTTTATCAACAAATTAGATCATTAAGAGCACTTTGTTTACTGATTAGGCATATGAAAATCAACATTTAGATGATTAAAAACAATAAAAACTGCAGTTTTCAATTTTTTAAAGATCGTTCTGGATGAAGCCATTATTTAACACTATTTATTGTTTATTAACAATATAAACAATTTGTCAGAAATCGAAAGTGTCCATCTTTGATCTAGGGATAATAACGAATCAAACAAGCTCTTAAACGTCAAAATCGGTTAATGAGCAAAAAATCGCCGAATCAAATGCTTCATTTACTGGACTATTATAAACGAAAAGATAAGAAAAAAATTTCATATCAACATATGTCCGGAAATGGTTGCATAAAGAACTACGGCGCTTTATTGATTAACGAAAGAATCATAAAATAATTATTTAATAACAAACATTGATAAATAATAATGACATTGTGCTGGAAATGTCGGCCGTTCATGTATGTGCAACTTTCTAGCCGATTTTCCATGGATGTTCGTACTTGTTCAAATAAGCCTGCCTTATTCCGAATTAGATCAGTAGTAAGTGGGCCATTTTTTCAAATTTCAATTTTGCCGTAGATGAAATGTAATAATTATGTTATTAAATGCTAATGATAAGAATCACTAAAGATTTGCAAATCAAGCTATACGAGAGCAAGATGAAAACTCCCTGAGAAATGTAACAAGAAATAATTTATTCGATGGTCAAAAGTTATTTCATTTCTCAACACAATCTCCTTGTAGCCCGATATACTTCGTCCAACGTCTTTCAAATTTTTCAATTTCTTTCAAATATGTAATACGATTTCGGCGATCCTTCAAAACAGGAGCTTGTTTCAGCGGTGACCTCATCTTCGGACCCAAATCTCTTTCTGCCGAGCCATTTCCTCAAGTTTGGAAATAGATATAGATCGCAGGGGGGCCAAATCAGGAGAATATGGTGGATGGCGAACCAATTCGTAGCGCAATTCATGCAATTTTGCCAATTCGGCCACTTACGCTTCAAATTGGTGTCGAATCAAACCGACAGCATTATATACGCCGAAGATCGTTCAGCCCTAAAGAAACTGTCGCCATGACTTTGTTGGTTGGTAAACACACTTTGTCTTTTTTCGGCTTGGATTCGCCAGGACAAGTCCACTGTTTCCACTGTTCTTTGGTCTTTGGTGTATTATGATGGATTTATGTTTTTTCTACGGTTACAAAACGGTGCAATAGTTTTTCTTAGCCCGCTTGAACATCGCCAAACACTACTTTGAAGTTATCACACGGTCGCGTTTGTTGTCAACAGAGAGCAATTGTTCCGTACTCGTTCGATTGAGATGCCCATAGCCTCAGCAAGCTCGTGCACTTTAATTCGCCGGTCGTCCAATATCATACTATGGATTTTACCTACGATTTCTGGTGTTGTAACTTCAATTGGACGTTTGGTCCACTTTGTGGTCATAGTACCACAACGAAAATCAGTAAACCACTTGTGAATCGTTCCAATTGATGGTGAATAGTCCCCATAATGTTTAACAAGCGATGCTTTGGTTTACAAAATGTTTTTCCAAGCAAGAAATAATGTTTAATCAGGACGCGAAGTCCACTTTTTTCCATGTTTACAAAAATCTTCAAGGTTGCTTGCTTTCGATTGGTGTCAATACAGAATTGAACGACATATCACTCTGAAAATTTTAAGGCTTCCTAGCTATATATGGCACAAATGTCACATGGGATTTTCGATTGTGGCGCCATCTATTTCATTTTTCAGAGACTTTCCACCTTTCCCTCGTAGTAAGACTAGAGGTTAAGCCAACGTGACAATTCTTAACAACAAAATTTAATAGTCCCTGCTTTTTTGAAGCTTCCCTTGACTATTTTATTATGTTGAGCCAATTATTTTCTTATTATTATTTATTCTTTTAAACAAATGATATTGCACGACAATATTCAAATAGGTTTTCCTCAAAAAAAGTTCGTCTGACAATATTTTTCAAGAATACCTTTTTTAAGTAAAACTAAAAAACTTTTAAAGAATGCGATTGAGAATAAAGCAGAAAAATAATTGTAGGTACCTCGTAGCGCTGCCCCTGGTGTCAACTGGTACCGTATAAGAATTACTTACCGATAATAGTTAAATTACGAAAATTTAAAGATTGGCATATTACGGTTTCTGAGATATAAAACGAAAACCATCTTTTTGCCAGTAATACCAAGATAATTATCCCAATCTATGCTACGTTATTTGAATTGGTTATTTAAGAGTCTCTTGTTTTGACCACATCCTGTGATTTCTGAAACACGTCTGTCTATGTTTAGATGTTCCGATATGTTAAAATCTCAATACGTAATTTGACTGTGCTTGTCTTAAATTTCGTTACTTACTTCTAGTTCGCTTACTAGAAAATAAAAAGGAGGTAGTCACGTAAAAAATAATAACAAACTTTGCGAGTAGTATTTAATTGGCGAGTTTCAATGTAAAATGACTTGTATTTATAGGTAGGTACGCAAATTTTTGATCTGGAATTCCATGATTTCGAAAGTATTTACACATAAATGTAAGTGGTCAAATGAAGCGACCTTCGAAGGCCGTTTATTAAACCAGATAGCTAGAGCGTTTGTTATAGCGACAGCCTTTTGCCGGAGGGTATTTACGTTCGACCACATTACGAACCATGCATGCTATTTTATCTAAATTATTCATAAGATTTTGGTAGTTTTGGTTAAGCATGTAGGTCAACGCACGCACTGAACTATCATCATAACCTAGTAATGGTAATTATTGTTGTAACGTATATGCCGAGTGATTTATCAACATCAAACAGGTAAATAAGATGCCGTAGAACATATAAAATTAATCTTGATATTCATCAACCATTTTGACAAACGTAAACCTCAAACAATACGTAAGTATGTCTAAAACAAAATTATTTTACTATATACAAGATGCTGTGTGATAGCCTTGTTAAAAAATGAATAACATTTTTGTCGATAGAGCTTTGTTTCTGAGTTATCGAAGTGTCTGCATGTGATCAGTTATTAACATTATTGGATAATAGCAAGCCATGAGATGATGGAATAAATAATATAACAAGTACGACATGAGTGAGGCGACAAAACATAAATAAGAATAATCTGATAAATTTCAGAAAAGCAACTGTTTCATAAGATCCTCGCGCTTAATAATGATACAATAGTTTATTGTATTAAAAATAATTGATTTACCTATATGAACACAATATTAAATGCAAAAAACGAAATAAATAATAAAATGATTATAACAAATACTTGAAAACATCACCTACAGCGCGGATACAAGCTTGGCAGCGCAAAATAAGCGAATCATATACTAATCGGATGATTTGTCTATTTTTAATGTATTCGACAGCATGCTTTATTCTTTGCAATTATTACTCAGGGTTATCATTCACCACTGTGTCAACCAATTGTCTTAAATGCCTCTTTAGATAATAATCCAGAGAATTCAAGTGAGGTGATCTCGCAGGCCATAGGACCAAATCAAAAGTAAACTCTGTCATCAATTCTGTTCTAAAAAATTCAATTACGCCGCAGTACCCAAACAAAGGAAGGACTGGAATTGGAAACAGATCCGAATATATGTTAGAGACTCCGCAACACAACTTTCTCGAAAACCTTATGTTTCAAAAACTTGTGGATACCAGACTATACATGTTCATCATGGCTATTATTTATGCCATTCCGATTGATTGTCGGTGCACTTCACGTAGATTCGATGGTGATGCTTTTACCTTATTAATTTCTCAGGTCTAAATAAGCAATAACGATGAGAAACAAATATCAAAAATCAGTGCTGTACTTGAAATAATTCAATTGCATTGAAAATTGCATTTCTTCTATGCAGACTTTTGATTTAAAATTGCAACATCTCCGAGAATACGTCTCAGGCACCTGTTAGCTGTCAGATTCAAAAGTTCTTTAGAATTTATGAGAATAAAATGATACCTATAATCTTATAATTAATCTCTTGCTTCTAATATATGAATTGTCCTTGATGGAAATATCATTTGAATATTATGGTCAGATTTCATAAGATGTTGAAATGTTAATGTGACACAAATTCCAAATTGATGGTGATATTGAAAATAATAATAATAACAGTTAAATAATATCTGTTCTAACAATTAACTAAACATATTGTTGGACGTTACTTCAAAGCAAAACATAATCTCCGATTATGTGAAAACATTTTAATATCTATAGGGAGACTCAAATTTTTTACGCAAAATTATTTGGAGCGTGAATCCAAATTTTTGCAAGGTGTTTTGAACAGTGAAATAACTATTTTTGAGCAAATCTACATCGTTATGTTACAAGAGCAAGAAAAATGTACTTTCAACGATTTTTGGCTAATAATGGACAACAAAATTAGATATTTAGTACTATCAAAACTGATTTTTAATGATCGTTGGTTCAGAAATGGCCAGCAACGTCATCCGCCTTGATTTTGATCTTTTGGGTACTTTGAAGAATATTGTCTATGAAACACCAGTAATGCAAGAGAAAAGTTGTAAAATTTGGTGAATCGAACGTTTCAGAGCTTAGTTACTATCTGAAGTTAGTGCAGTTAATCTGGTATAAAAATAGGTCGATTATTTAAAATTTTTGAATAACAACCGATCAGCCTGAAACATAATGCAGTCGAAGGTGAAAGATAAGCAGACAAAAGGACCTCAAATTATTTTGTCCAAAACTTATTTTACCCCCAATACCCTCAAATTAGCCAATTTATGTGATAAAAATTGAGAAAATAATTGAATAATAGTGCCGAATAGGCCTGAAAATGTATACTCGGGGGTTTTCAGGGTCGCTGATCACGATCCCGACGTCAGATTTCCTAAATTCGTCTTCCACCCTTCTCTGATCCCCACCCCCACTCGGTTCATCCAGCAATTTTGGAAAAAATTGATTAAAATTGGAGGAAACGGTGGACTCGGGGGTTTTTGGGGTTGCTGATTACGATCCCGACTTCAAAATTGAAAAATATCTCATCCTCCTTCCTCTAATTAACCCCCCATGGATTTTTCCGAGTGACAAATTCCGCATTCCAGAAATATCTAGGAATTATTGGTCAAAAAATGGGATTTTTATAAGATCATAAAAAAATAGGAAATCTTGTTTTTCATTAATTATAAGCATTCAAAGTGTGATTTTCTGATAATTTGGACATGCTAAACACGAATTTGAGGTCAGTTTTTCAATTTACATTCGGATTAATTAGGTAATTAACAATTTTATTTGTTAACAAATTAAAAAAAAAACAATAATTTTTCAAAATATTCAAGATTAGAGTAATTTTCGGATAATTTGAGCTCGCTGAACGTGAATTTAATGTTATTTTTGCAATTGACGGTTAAATTAATTAGTTGATTAACAATTCATTCGTTAACAAATTTCCATTCAATTTTACCAAAAAATGCTGGATGAACAGCATGGGGGTTAATTAGAGGAGGGGGGGTGAGATATTTTCCAATTTTGAATTCGGGATCGTAATCAGTGACTCTGAAAACCCCCGAGTTCACCGTTCCATCGAATTCTGATAATTTTGTTCAAATTAGAGGAGGGGGGGTGAGATATTTTCCAATTTTGAATTCGGGATCGTAATCAGTGACTCTGAAAACCCCCGAGTTCACCGTTCCATCGAATTCTGATAATTTTTTTCAAAGAATGCTGTATGAACAACATGGGGGGTTAATCAGAGGAGGGGAGATGGGATATTTTTCAATTTTGAAGTCTAAATCGTAATCAGCGACCCTGAGAACCCCCGAGTCCACCGTTTCATCCAATTCTGATGGTTTTTTTTTAATGCTGGATGAACAGCATGGGGGTCAATTAGAGGAGGGGAGATGAGACATTTTTCAAATTTTGAAGTCGGGATCGTAACCAGCGACCCTGAAAACCTCCGAGTACACCGTTTCAATCAATTTTGATCAAGTTTTCCCAAAATTGCTTGATGAACCGAGTGGGGGGGGGGATCAGAGAAGGGGGAAGAGGAATTTGGGAAATCTGACATCAGAATCGTGATCAGCGACTCTGAAAACTCTCAAGTAGACATTTTCAGGCTTATTCGGCAGCATTATTCTATTATTTTCTCCATTTTTATCCCAGAAATTGGCTAATTTAAGGGTATTGGGGGGAAAATAAGTTTTGGACAAAAATAATTTTTGGTCCTTATGTCTACATATTTTTTCCCGTCGAACGCATTTTATTTCACACCGATCGGTTGTTATTCAAACATTTTATTTAAAAAATACCGTATTGACTGCACTAATTTGTCTACACTCGAATGTTGAAGTGTTTGGAAGTTTGAACATCATTGAAAATCACCAATACCTTTTTGATTACTTCTACTATTTATTTTCGTTCATAGTCTTAGTTATACCTAGTGTTCCATTAGCATTAATTGATAATAACGTACCCAAATGAAATAACTATTAAAAGTAGCTCTAGCTTCTTCAAACCTACATTCATTCATTTAATTGGTGAGAATCAAACTTAATAATGGATTTTCATCACGGAAAGGTTAATTGTTATTCTTTAATTATGTAATTAACATTGATACAAGTTTATGAATTCGTTTACATGTCCTACCATTCACTGGTTCCAAATCTGGATACATTTCATTCAATCTTCTACGGATGCGACTAATAACTTCATCATACTGTCCATTGAAAATGAAATTCATTGAATTTGAATAGCTATTTTCTTCCATCTTTCTCGAAAACTTACGTGAAAAATTGAATTAGATTGAATACAGTGAAATTAACGTAACACATAACAAAACATATAACATCACCAAACGGTAGTTACAGGTTATTGTTGAATACAATAACCTTAACTGAACACATAAGAGGGCAATTTATTTTTGGATGCAATAACGCTAACTGAATACTAGTGGCAGCTCGAGAGTTAGGAAATAGGGTGAGCACAAGAAAAAATCACTAATTTGGCTTGAAATAGTGTCACATACTTCCTATGCAATAACAGCTTTGTTATCTCAAGCATGGTTCTTCATTATTGCGTTCTTAATTGTCATTGTCAGTAAAATTTCTAATTCGAATAATTTGCTGTTGGCATTGTTCAATTACCTTTTGCAGTTCATCACAGTCAATACCGCGCAATTTTGTCTGATTAGATAATATTTGAACATGTGGCATGATGGAATGAAATATTTTCAACTAGTAGAGAAATTCCGCGCAATTCAAATGTCAAGTGAATCCATCCCATCTGCGTCAATGATTTCATCTAAACATTCTTTGAAAGAATCCTGGTGTTCAAATAATGTGTTCACAGTTCGACTTTTAAAAATCCAGCAGGTAGAAATAGCGCGTGTTAATTTGAGTTTGACTATTTTGTCAAGAATTACCGTTCGTCTTGGCGATCCAGAAAAAAAGCTTGAAAATGACTGCAAATTTGCAAACATAATTCAAAATAGTTTTTAATTCATTCAGCAGTGTTTTTGCTAATACATCAGCTTTGTGTTCACCCGGCTTGAAAAAGGACCAAAACCGTTCAAAAATTGTCCCTTGAACACGTATCCAATAAGAACAACCATTTGCTGATGATTAGAGATGTCTGTAGTTTCATCGGCCTCCAAAGCAATAAAATTTCAGATTTAATTCCCTTTGATATTTCTTGCTTGTAAATTTGCAACATTGCATCTAGCAATTTATTCTAAATAGTTTTTAAGACGCCTTTAAATACTTGTGAACTCGAATCATTCATATGTATTGCAAGCATAACGTCTAATTCAGCTGCAAATTTGATCAAATCTACATAAATAACAATATTCCATCATGTCCTTGTAACGCCAATTCGAAGTCTACGCTAAATTTTATACACATAATTAACCAGCGCAAAGTATGACGATTTTTTTCCACAACTTCGTTGTACTTAATTTTATGTCGCAAATGTTGACGTATGTCCACTTTGCCTAGAACACCAAAATAGATGCATGTGAGAAACGGAATTTTCGTGTTTCTTTTCACTCTCACGATGTGTTTTAAAACATTCAACCCTTGTTTATTTCACGCACTAACCTCTTCCTAAATATTAAGCACGTAGAATGAAATAGTTTATTTGTTACTGGTCATCCACACATCATTTTCACTGATAATGACAGATTAGTCTTGAACTCTGGCGCCATCGACCATGACATTTCTGAACATCGTGGGGTATTTTGCAAGCTTGGGCTAGTGTACAAAAAACATCCTCCTGAATTTGTTGTTAATAGATTTCGTAAATTTTGATCATGTGCTATTCAAAAATGACCTGTCTGATACTCCATGGCAGACTATACTATACATGAGTTGCATCGAACAGAAAATAAATTGTTTCACTCAACTAATGACTGATCTGATTCACGCCCCCTATATTGAATCAAAAATTACTAAGCCAAATGCTCCCTGGTTGACCTATAATTTGTGTTTTAATTCGGCTCTTTCAAAATACAAGCGTACTAAATATACTGCGGATTTTATAGCCTATAAGAATTTGCGTAATATTGTGACCAATGCGGTTAGGAGAGAAAATTCTCTGGTATTGTGCTGATAGATCTGATAGCTCCAAACTTTGGAAAACCATTGATTCCTTGAATATCAAAAATAAGTCAAAGTGCGAGATTCCTTTACAGTTAGGGTTACCAGACGTTCGCTTTTAAGCGAACATGTTCGCTTTTTTTGTCCCGTGTTCGCTTGTCCGCTTTTTCAGCGAAATGTTCGCTTTTTTCACTCGATTGGACAGATCAACTTTTTTCATCGTATCTTGCATTAGTATATGAATATATTTTTTGCCTGACAGTTGGTAGGCACTAGAAATAAAAATTGCGAACTAGGGAAATTATCAGCTTTGTATGCGCAGATTATTCAGCTTCAGTCAGCTGATCATATTAATATTGTCGGATATTGTAATCAATTGCAATTGCAGACTGTTGTTTTGTCGTCTCGTGTCGTGTTTTTCATTATAAATCGAATCGTCTTGATTTCAAATAAATCGCAACTGCACAGAAGAACAGGTAAGAATTTATCTCTTGTTATTATTATCGTACATTCGCTACGTTTCATTTTTTCCACATTCTATCATATTTTATTAGTATTGCCATATTATGATGAGTTTTTTTTTCCTAACCTATTTGTTAATTTCATACTCATTTTGAGAATGAGTTGATACTTATCAAGGAAAGTAATTGTAGGGAGAGGAATCGGTGGCAATTTGATTTATTAAAAAACTTTTAGTTACAGTAATCCTGAAATGGGGGGGGGCTTGGTTGTGGAATGTTCGCTTTTTTCACTTTGACCATCTGGTAACCCTATTTACAGTTATTTAATGCCAACCAAATTAATCAGATAACTGTTAAGATACTGCCTCAAAATACAGACTAAATAAACTTAATCAGCAAAACCATTTCTCGCCTTAGCTCTCAACTATCGATAAAATCAGACATATTGTCTTGGGTTTAAAATCAAATGCTCAGAGAAATGATTTCATCTCGGCTAAAATGTGAAAACTGTGTTTACCAGTTATAGCTCCCTATTTGACACATATTGTGAATCGCTGCCTGAAAGTCGGTTACTTTTCAGAAGTATGGAAACACTATCATTAGACCTATCTTCGGAAAGACCAGCCCTGAATCTTCAAATGATCTGCAGCCCATTAGCATCTTACCAGTTATGTCAAAAATTCTTGAGAAAGTAGTAGCGAAACAAGTACTCGTATGTTGTTGTTCAAAATAATATTATCCCTAATCATCAATTGGGTTTCCGTAAATTTTCGTGTTTCTTTTCACTCTCACGATGTGTTTTAAAACATTCAACCCTTGTTTATTTCACGCACTAACCTCTTCCTAAATATTAAGCACGTAGAATGAAATAGTTTATTTGTTACTGGTCATCCACACATCATTTTCACTGATAATGACAGTTTAGTCTTGAACTCTGGCGCCATCGACCATGACATTTCTGATCATCGTGGGGTATTTTGCAAGCTTGGGCTAATGTACAAAAAACATCCTCCTGAATTTGTTGTTAATAGATTTCGTAAATTTTGATCATGTGCTATTCAAAAATGATCTGTCTGATACTCCATGGCAGAATATACTATACATGAGTTGCATCGAACAGAAAATAAATTGTTTCACTCAACTAGTGACTGATCTGATTCACGCCCCCTATATTGAATCAAAAATTACTAAGCCAAATGCTCCCTGGTTGACCTATAATTTGTGTTGTAATTCGGCTCTTTCAAAATACAAGCGTACTAAATATACTGCGGATTTTATAGCAGAATTTGCGTAATATTGTGACCAATGCGGTTAGGAGAGAAAATTCTCTGGTATTGTGCTGATAGATCTGATAGCTCCAAACTTTGGAAAACCATTGATTCCTTAAATATCAAAAGTAAGCCAAAGTGCGATATCCCTTTACAGTTATTCAATGCCAAACAAATTAATCAGATAACTGTCAAGATACTGCCTCAAAATACAGACTAAATAAACTTAATCAGCAAAACCATTTCTCGCCTTAGCTCTCAACTATCGATAAAATCAGAGATATTGTCTAGGGTTTAAAATCAAATGCTCAGAGAAATGATTTCATCTCGGCTAAAATGTGAAAACTGTGTTTACCAGTTATAGCTCCCTATTTGACACATATTGTGAATCGCTGCCTGAAAGTCGGTTACTTTTCAGGAGTATGGAAACACTATCATTAGACCCATCTTCAGACCAGCCCTGAGTCTTCAAATGATCTGCAGCCCATTAGCATCTTACCAGTTATGTCAAAAATTCTTGAGAAAGTAGTAGTGAAACAAGTACTCGTACGTTGTTCAAAATAATATTATCCCTAATAATCAATCGGGTTTCCGTAAAGGTTTCAGTCCTATTTCGGCACTTCTCAAACTTACTGACGATATCATAAAAGTACTAGACAAAGGTTGGGTTACTTCTTTAGCTCTCCTAGATCACTCAAAGGCTTCTGACACTATTGACTACGATCTTATGAGTGCCAAACCTGAATTTCTCGGCTTAATTCATACGGCGGTGGGATTCTTCCGATTTTATCCAAATAATCGATGGCAGAGGGTTGAGCTAAACGGTGAGTTATCGGACGCTGCAAAGGTAACGTCAAGGGTGCCACAGGGGCCGATATTTGGCCCAACTATATATCTCGTATGTGTCTTCGACATATAGTCTCCTGTTGAATATGTCAGTATAGAGTCTTTTGCTGATGACACTCGGCTGAATCTTTTATATGACCCATCTATATCTGAGTATGCATCTAATTTTATTAATGACGATCTCATCTCCCTAGAAAAGTACTCAAACGCTCACGACTTTGAACCTGAGCAAATGCTGCCATATTATCTTTAATTCTGGTCTGATGGCTGATGTGGAGGAAGATACTGATATGCGGCTTAATATTCGGAGCCAGGTTCTGAAAGATTCAAATAGCTCTAGGAATCTTGGAGTGATATTTGACTGCAAGCTACACTTCGAGGAGTATATAACGTTATTGGTTGAAAAGTCCTACCTTGTCTCAAGACAGTTATATAGGCATAGGAAATGAACAAGTGTCAACTTGAGGAAAGATCTTTGTGAATGTTTAGTGTTATCTCTCCCTAACTACGGCTTAATTTTGTATTTCACTTGCTTGCTTCAAACTACTAAATACCGTATCAGCTAGAATCAATAATCTAGGCTGGCGTAGGGGAGAAAATTTGTTCAGATATCATATGAGCTCGTTGATCTTCCGTGTACTTTCCACCTCCACTCTCCCATACCTCAAAAGTGGACTAATATATAGGAAATTTGCATGACCGCTGCATATGTCATACTCACAATTTAGATTTGCCACAATGCAGTTAAAATATGTAATTTTATACCCTCTGCATTCAAAACAGGTTCAGAAGGTTTTCTCAAGAGAAAAGTTGAGTCGATGCTACTGAACTTACAAAAAGAACAGTTAGCCATACATTGCAGTTTGTGTAGTATTTTATTATCACACGTCTATTTCTGTACTCTGTAATAAACTTTAGATTATTATATTATTATTTTTTCCCTCTTTTCTTGGTAGTAATTAGACGAGAAAGTTTATACTTCCTTTTGAGTCTTTTTGTTTATTTTATTTTTGTTAGAGGTTAAGTATGAGTAGCATAAGCTAAACTTCGCCTCTCACTTTTTTACATTGTATTTTCTTTTTACTCTGTACAAAATAGAGGCAATTCATCATTATTATTATTATATTAGCTTAAGCCTTTTACTCATTAGTGATAATCCCTGTAACTATAGTCGTGCAATTTACATGTCTTGGTGGAGTAAAAAATGTGTTAGACATCAATCAGCATGTTACAACTTGGCTTCAATTTATACATGACCGTCCTTCTCCGGTTGGGAAGCAATTTCGTTTCTCGGGATGCAACTTCGAATGGGGTAGATCAATAATAGTCTAGGAGCCAGGGCGATTTTGATGGTCTGAACATTAACCCGATGGCACTATTGTTTATCGTTAGAGGCCGGTTCAATGAACAATTCATCTCACAGACCAAATTTTCCCCGGCTGCTAGATCTCGAGATACAGCATCCGCATTTGTTCTTTTTTTTGACTGGAGGTTAACCCTTTCCAAGTTGCGGTTACTTGAGAAGCATGGCATTCTTATACACTTCCACCATGTGTCATCATTTTTTATCGTGTCCGTTTATCATGCCGACCAGTTAAAATTGAACCGAAAATGGATTGCAAGTTAACCCCCCCAAACCTGGTGGAAAATGTTCATTGGTATTGACAATTGTTAACATACCCTATACCATCAAAAGTTATTGGTCCATTCCCGAGTAATTGGGCATTATTTGGACCAAAAATGTTTCTTTTTTTATTTTGTGGATAAAACTTGCGGGTTACAAGGCAACATGATGGCACCATGTTAAATAACTTTATTGGATGTCAAATAAAGATTTAAAATTATTGTCATCACTCCTTGCCTATTCCAACCCCCCAAAACCCTCTAAAACCACCCCCCAAAAAAATATGAATATGATAATATGATCAATTTCATGATAAATTAGTCAATTATCGAGACTCTGGCTGGGTTTAAAATCGAAACGGTCTTTCTTTATTATTTTTTTTCATTCTGCCGGATGATTTTATGGAGTTTTGAGGGGGTTGAAATAGGCAAGGAGTGATGGCAATAATTTCAAATCTTTATTTGACTTCCAATAAAGTTATTTAACACGGTGCCATCATGTTACCTTGTAACCCGCAAGTGTTATCCACAAAATGAAAAAAATAAACATTTTTGGTCCAAATAATGGCAATTACTCGTAAATGGATCGATAACTTTTGGTGGCATAGGGTATGTTAACAATTGCCAACACCAATGAACATTTTCCACCAGGTTTTGGGGGGGTTAACTTGCAGTTCATTTTTGGTTCAATTCTAACTGGTCGGCCTGATAAACGGACACGATAAAAAATGATGGCACATGCCACATGGTGGAAGTGTATAAGAATAGCATGCTTTTAAAGTAACCGCAACTTGGAAAGGGCTAACCTCCAGTCAAAAAAAAAATGCGGATGCTGTATCTCGAGATCTAGCAGCCGAGGAAAATTCGGTCTGTGAGATGGATTGTTCATTGAACCATCCTCTAACGATAAACCATAGTGCTATCCGGTTAATTTTCAGACCATCAATATCGCTCTGGTTCCTAGACTATAAGGTCTTTTTGAGGAAATTGTTACTTCAATAATTTTCAGGCGGCAAATACTGATGTCTGAATTAATTAGCGGTTGAATTGTACGCCTTACAGTTGATGCAGTCATAGAAATAGAGTACAAGATCTGAACTAATACTTTCCCTTTCTAGAGCGTGTAAATGCAACATAATGTAATGCAATATATTTGCAGCTATAAATAATAAACATAAAGAAATATTGTCTTAATATTTTACATATTCAAGGTTAGTTAGTTCTTTTCAATAATTAATTAATGAAATAACTGAACCAAAGGAATAATTTATGTTTGTAGTTTTTCTGCTCGCATTTGTATTTGCATTTTTATTTCGCAAGGAACGGAAATCTGATATAGTTAACACTTTGCAATCTGAGCTATTTCAACCTGATAAATGCAATGCAAGATGCAACAGTTTAACTGCTTGGCAGTAATAAATCATGAACAATAACTATTGCGATAGTGTCTTGCAAAATTGTTACCTTCCAAGATTTTCTTTCATACGTTCAATAGATATCATTCGAAGTGTAATTCGATATGATTTCTTTCATTCACAATAAAATGCTGCAAACCTTATTTCACAATCACTCACTCTCTTGAAATGAGGATTTAGTGTCAATGAATTTACTTGGATCTGATTTAAAAGTTTTTCGAATGGAACGTTCCGTATGTTTTTAAACGTTTCAATTAAGCTTTGTTATTTGAGAGATATGGTCATATCGACGTAGGTGGTCAGATACAAGTTTCATCTCTTCGAACCCATTCATCTAGAAACAAATTTGTAGATGTTCCATCTATTGCTAATCCATGTCGTTGAAAATGCTTCTGCGGGTCAAATGTATGATTTTCATATACAGGGTGCTACATCCACGGCAACTTCTTTCATAACTTGCCTATAATAAACTTGAGGAAAAATATTCCAAATACAGAAATGTACTACATCATAAGTTGCATAAACCGAGAATACTTTTGTTTATACATGGTGTTACATTCCAGCTAGACGTGATAACACTTCGAAATTTCAGTTGGATTTTATATATTAAAGATTCTTGACCCAGTATGAATTATATATAAAATTCTCGGGAAATAGGTCACATTAACACACTGTTTCGAATTTTCGTCTTTACGTACGTTTCGGTCTCACGACCATCATCAGAAGACTTATTACGTCTAAAACTTGATTACTTAAAACTAATTGTATTACACAAAGCGTCCAAATCGCACCAATATCGTATTATTTAGGCAAGGAGTGATGGCAATAATTTCAAATCTTTATTTGACCTCCAATAAAGTTATTTAACACGGTGCCATCATGTTACCTTGTAACCCGCAAGTTTTATCCACAAAATGAAAAAAAAACATTTTTGTTCCAAATAATGGCTAATTACTCGGAAATGGATCGATAACTTTTGATGGCATAGGGTATGTTAACAATTGCCAACACCAATGAACATTTTTCACCAGGTTTGGGGGGGGGGATAACTTGCAGTTCATTTTTGGTTCAATTTTAACTAGTCGGCCTGATAAACGGACACGATAAAAAGTGATGGCACATGGTGGAAGTGTATAAGAATGGCATGCTTTTCAAGTAACCGCAACTTGGAAAGGGTTAACCTCCAGTCAAAAAAAAAATGCGGATGCCGTATCTCGAGATCTAGCAGCCGGGGAAAATTCGGTTTGTGAGATGAATTGTTCATTGAACCGTCCTCTAACGATAAACCACAGTGCCATCGGGTTAATGTTCAGACCATCAATATCGCTCTGGCTCCTAGACTATTAGGTATAGGATAACCCAATACACATCGATAGACATTTTAAAAATCTATCATTTCGTGTTGTTAGATGTAGGGCGTTTCATTTAAAATAAGATAGTTAAACACCTTGCAATTTGGCTATAATTTAATTCAGTTTTTTTAGAATAACTTGCTTAACGAATAAATATTTTTCTTCATAACTCCAGACATTACTCTTGTGATGCGGTATAACTCTTGATACATCACATGGATCACTTATATTTTATAATATTTTAAAATTTATGTTGTAATTTTATAAATCTTTAAAATCTCAAAAACTATTTCAGATAGGTATAGGGCATGTAACAGCTCTACATTCCATATTCGACCTCAAATACAGGATATCCCATTCAATAAAGTATAGCTTTGATATGTAACTTTTTTTGAAACACCCTATATATTGAAAAATATTTTTAAATCATGACCATAAAGAGTACATAAGTGAACAAAATATTGCCGTAAAATATTCGCGGGTTTTCGTTTGATAGACCGTGTCGTACAGATTGGACCAACATGTATATTTGGGCATGATTGGATTTCTCATTTATGTCCAGGTCAACCTGTGGTATCAAACATGGGTCCGATATATTTCCGAGTTATTCAACTGTTTTCAAAAATTATCATGTTAGCCGTGCTCTAAACATAGCCACAAATTATCTAAGCCGTGAGAGTTATAAACTTGCTGTGCAGGAAATTTGTATTGCCACGAGTCGTCCCGATATGTTGACTATATCACTTAAATGTATATGAACTTCAGAGCCATAAACCTACATTTGACATGACTTTTTTTTTTAATTACCCATATTTTGCACACCTATGTGGATTGTGAAATTGAATGCTCTTTCAACTGATATAAAGTTGTTCGTATAAAATCTCTTATTCGATTATTTTCTTAAATTCGATGAGTGCTACCCGAGGTAGGTGGTAGGCTATGAAAAAATTCTCATAAGCATCGTTTAACTTCAAAATGGGTACCTGAATAGTATTTAGGAACATTACTTGTATGTGAATGAGCAATCTCAGCATTCATTTGCACACATGTCTGATACGGAAGTGAGTGAATGTTGACGAGAAAATCTACAGTGTCTGACCCGGAAATAGGATATGTAGATGGAGAAGATTATCAGTATCGCAATGTACATCTGCACACAGTGTCTAATCCGGAAGTAAGGGCGTGTTGTTGTCCATGTGCGGAAAGTACTAGAGCATATTGAGCAGCCCTGACATTATTTTGCAATTACAATAAGGGGAATCTCTCGTACAAACTTGGGTAGAGAGAGGGTTCAATCGAAGAAGTCGTATTTTTGGAGTGTATTGGAATGGTACAGAGGCAATTGTAAATAACATCATCGCTACGCTTTCTCCTGCATCGCTGTATTTTAACGCATGAAGTGTTCTTCATAACTGGTTATGGTTAACTCAGAAATCCATTCCCTCAGAAGTTGTTTATTCAATGTCTGTACTGTTTTTCCTGCTTTATGACCTCATCATAAATGTCTGTGACTTTAGTGATATACAGGATTTTATTTGACTGCCCCGGTAAAGAATTAGTTAGTTAGTCTAGACCTACTGACATTCCCTCTGAAATTCATTGATGCTTTGAGCTCCGTTGTCTTTTTCGCTCCACGTAATTAACTTCCATTATTTTGATGTTTGATACCTGCTTTGTTGTTAATATTTCGCAAATAAATCTCAAATTGGAGGACTCCAATCTTAAACTTAGCTGAGATCTAACCAAGTACTTGTAATAAAAGCCTGCAATTTTGATACTATTCATATTGCCCCGTAGCACTGTGATATACTTTGTGGTGAGGAGCCCAAGGAATCAAAATGAGTTGATTGGATTCAGACTTGGTTAACTTGTAAGAACATTGAGACCTTAGTAAGTATAAAATGGTACAAGGTGAACGGAGCACGTTGCATATTATTGAAATAAGTGATTTCATTCATTCTCTCCTCGTCTAATAGAAGTAATAAGATTCTTGACCCAGTATGAATTATATATAAAAATTCTCGGGAAATAGGTCAAAATAACACTTTGTTTTAAATATTCGTCTTTAGGTACGTTTCGGTCTCACGACCATCATCAGAAGACTCACTATGTCTAAAAAGGGGGTTTATTAAAACTAATTATAGCACAAGCGTCCAAATCGCACAATTTAACTTCAATTAAAAGAGCCCACGCCGTTAAAAAACGAACATAACAACGAATAATCGAAATTGTATCGTCAGAATTAATGTATAAATTTTTTTTTTTGTAGTAAGAATCCGCTATTCAGTAATATTATTAAAATATATGAGTGCATATTGATTGGTATTCTCACAACAAATGAGAAGAACGAAGTTATTTGTCAAGTATCTACTTTCGAAACCAGATGTGTAGGATTTATGACAAGGCACTTAAGAAAGGTTTCAGACCTGTACTGGGAAATAACTATTTCAGCTACCATTGCTAACCTCGTTATGGAGTGCCTAGAGGAATCTGTTATGAGTTCATTAGATTTTCGGCCTGTATTCTTTAAACAGTATGTAGACGATTGCCTTATGTGTGTTCCCAACGATAAAATTCAATATGTAATTGATAAATTTAACAATTTTCAATGTAAACTTCAATTCACTTGTGAAATAGAATTAAACAATAACATAAATTTCCTAGATATGAACATTAGGCATGATGCTGATGGAAAAATAAAAACCTCTTGGTTTACTAAAGAAGTATGGTCTCAACGTTATCTTCCCTTCAATTCCGTTGCACCAGCTTGTTATAAAAAAAGTGTCATAAACAGCCTTACAGATCGCGCGATAAAATTGTCCCACGCAGATTACCGCCCCAAAAATTTAAAAATTGTTCGTACTACACTAGAATTGAATGGCTACCCAAAAACTTTTTTCAATCCTATCATTAAAGAAAGAATAAACAAAATCTATAATGGTTCGTCTAATAAAAATAACATAAAAGGTAATACAGACAATTTTATAACTCTACTTTACATTCCGGAGACCTCAGAGAAAATCAAAAAATGTTTGAAAAAGTATGATATAAATGTTGCGCATAAACCTACTAACTGTGTTGGGAAATATTTCTCAAATCTAAAACCGTTAATACCCAAAGATAAACAAACCCACACAGTGTATAAATTGAATTGTTTAGATTGTGATGGAACCTATACTGGAATCTCTAAACAATATTTACAAAAAAGAATGTACGGCCATAAATATAGCACAAGAAATAACAACTTAGGAAATTCCACCGCCCTTGCTAAGCATTGCTTTGATTATAACCATCAATTTGATTACAAAAATGTTAATATCTTAACTAAGGAAACCAATTATTATAAAAGATCTATCCTGGAGATGATTCACATAAAACGGGACCCCAAATCTGTAAATCATAGGGTAGACACACAAAATCTAAGTCATATTTATACTAATTTGATTAAATAATCTCTTGCAAATTCTTACATACGTCTTTATAAGTGTAGAAAATGTTTTTAGGAAGAATTCGTAATAGTTATTTCCCAGTACAGGTCTGAAACCTTTCTTAAGTGCCTTGTCATAAATCCTACACATCTGGTTTCGAAAGTAGATACTTGACAAATAACTTCGTTCTTCTCATTTGTTGTGAGAATACCAATCAATATGCACTCATATATTTTAATAATATTACTGAATAGCGGATTCTTACTACAAAAAAAAAAAAAATTTTTATACATTAATTCTGACGATACAATTTCGATTATTCGTTGTTCTGTTCGTTTCGACGGCGTGGGCTCTTTTAATTGAAGTTAAATTGTGCGATTTGGACGCTTGTGCTATAATTAGTTTTAATAAACCCCCTTTTTAGACATAGTGAGTCTTCTGATGATGGTCGTGAGACCGAAACGTACGTAAAGACGAATATTTAAAACAAAGTGTTATTGTGACCTATTTCCCGAGAATTGTTATATATAATCTAATAGAAGTGTGACACATATAAACAATTCATCATCATCGTTTGAAAGGAGGAGACTTAGCCCCCAAATGCACTTAGACCACTTAGCTGGACCCAATGTGCGCCCCGTGGTCAGAAGCCTATTCTATTCTAGCAGGTTTGTGGCCAGCCAGAAACCCAGAATATTGCCAGTGCTGGCTTCCATAAGTTCTTCTAGGAGCTCTCCGAAGTGTCGGTGCCCGAGGGATGCTGATGCTGGGCATTCCAACAGAATGTGAGAGGTAGTTTCTTCCGCCTCTCTGCATTTCATATATATTGGGTCAACTGCGACGCCCATAGTGTGGAGGTGTTTGTTAAGACGACAGTGACAGGGTGAGATTCCAGTTATCTCTCTGATGCCCCATCTGTTCAGAGAATGGAGTTCCTTTGAGAGCTTAGGCTCAGGATCTTTGATAAAGAGCTTGGCCTGCCTGATGCGTGGTTGATGTTCTATCTGAAAAAATCTACGAAAACCGGTGATTCTAATAAAACGAATGAATTTCAATTAATTCGGAAATTGTTGCCCCACAGTTTTAAACGTCAAAGAATTTGCAATAAACTTGGAAATGATTATTTAATGCTAAACATAAGATACTTTTATTCAGAAAATAATTTCGGGCTTCATTAAAAAATCGTTTTTGTTCGTGTTTGAAATAAGGGTGTAATACTGTTTTCTCAGATCCCAACTTAATGGCCCGATTCCAGGACCCTCAAAACTTAATTAAAATACCTGAATCAGCCGGTATCTAATACGACATTTTCAAGTAAACATCAATTATTAGCCTACATTATACGTTGTATAAGGAGTATTCCAAGTCAAGGTGAAAAGTCCCTGAAAAATTAAAAAGATATGATTTATTTTGTTAAAACTTATTTTATTTCTCAACACAATCTCCTTGTAGCCCGACAAAATTCGTCCAACGTTTTTCAAATTTTCATATCCCTTCCAAATAATACAATTTCGACAATCCTTCAAAATAGCCGTCTGTTTCGGCGACGACATTATCGTTGGAGTCAAATCTCTTCCCGCCTACCCATTTCTTCCAGTTTGGGAATGGATAAAAATCGCAGGGGGCCAAATCTGGAGAATATCGGGGAAGACGAACCAATTCGTAGCGCAATTCATGCAATTTTGTCATTGCGACTGCGGACCTGTGCGCCGGTGCGTTGTCCTGTTGAAAGCTTTCGCTTCAAATCGGCGTCGAATCGATCCAACACCTCTAGTCCAGGAAATAAAGGTTTTGAAAAGATAAATTTGAGGTAACAGGCCGATTTTGATGTGTGAGGGCTCATTCGATTCGTTTTGACCTTTAGATCAGAATCTGCCACAGCTACATAGGGGGAAATGTCTCAGATTGATAATAAACAATAAATATTGATCAAAAAATGATATGTTATAACAATACTATATAAAAAAAAACTAGAAACGCTATTTTCATCAATTTTTAGCGGGTGAAGTAGAAAATTACATTTGTATATATTATTAGTTGATTGATAGCGTTGCCATGGTAACTGAGAGAAGTGCAGGGACGTATGAGCTGAATTCAGAACCAGTAATTCCACCTCCAGGGCCGTAGCTATAAAGGGGAAGAGTGGTTCTCATGTTATTGATAAAAAATAGTTTCCCAGCAATTTATTCAAAAAATAACATCAAATTCGTATTCAGCGACCTTAAATTATACGAAATTGACTCCAATCTTGATTGTTTTGAGTAATTAGGTAACTAAGTAAATATTAATTGAATAATTATATTAACATTCAATCAAAAAAATAACATCAAACTACTCAGCGACCTCAAATTATCTGAAAATGACTCGTCTTGATTATTTTTTAAATTTCCATTCTTTGGGTCAATTTGTTTATTAACAAATAGTTAATTAACTAATTAGATTAACATCCAATCAGAAAAATAACATCGAATTTGTATTCAGCGACCTCAAATTACCTGAAAATGAATCTAATCTTGCTTGTTTAGAAAATTTCCATTTTGTTGTTTATTAACAAATAGATAACTGACAAATTGTTATAAACCTAAACATCACATTGTTTATTGATCAAATAACTGCATTTTTCTACTTTACCAGCTAAAAATTGATGGAAAATAGCGTTCTCAATCATTTTTTTTATTATGTCAAAAACATGCCATTTATTGACCATTATTTCTTGTTTATTAACAATAGGACAAATGTCCCCCTATGTAGCTGTGGCAGATTCTGATCTAGAGGTCAAAACAAATCAAATGAGCCCTCACACATCAAAATCGGCCTTTCACCTCAAATTTTTCTAATTAGGATCGATTTTGTATTTCCTGGACTACTCTGCATAATATACGCCGGTGATCGTTTTCTCCTTTTCAAGATAGTCGTCCATACCGTGTGTATCCCAAAAAAACTGTCGCCATGAATTTGTTGGAACATAAGCCCTGTCTTCGGGTATTGTCACGGATCCATGTTTCGTCCACAGTTACGAAACGAAGCAAAAAGTTCTCGTTATCACGCTTGAACATCGCGAAACGCCCCCTTGAAGTTGTCACGTGCTTGTTGTCAACAGAGAGCAAATGTGGCACTCAACTGGCAGATAGATTTCTCATATTCGAAATCGTTTGCAAAATGTTACATACCCATTCGGTTGAGATGCCCATAGCCTCGGCAGTCTCGTGCACTTCAACTCGCTGATTGTCCAATATCATACCATGGACTTTATCGACGTTTTCTGGCGTTCTAACCTCAGTTGGATGACCACAACGTTCGGCATCTTCTGTGGTCTTACTACCACAACAAACATCAGTAAACCATTTATTCGCTCTTTTTTACCATGTTTACAAAAATCTTCAAGGTAGCTTGCTTTCGATGGGTGTGAAAGCAGAACTGAAAATTTTAATGATTTCTAATTGAAGATGGTACATCACAAATGTCACATGTGATTTTCGATTGTGGTGCGATGTGTTTTATTTTTCAGGAACTTTTCAACTTCCCCTCGTTATTAATAGAGACCATCGACACATTTTGAAAAAAAATTCGAGCATTGGTAACAATGTGGTTATGTTGCCATGTACATTATTGAAGTTTATTGCTCACTGATGATTTATGCATTTACCTTACAAATTAGATGCACGTCTATTGTAATAGTTACAAATCACTTTTAGAACTGCCTGCGCTAAGTAGATAGATACCTACCACTAGATAATTAATAACTTAAACAATATAATAGTATACATTCATCATATTCTTGCTTGCACTGCTGCATTTTGAAGTTAATAAAAGTTCGTTAAAAGTATTAAAAAGCCGCAACTGATTTGGTGAAATATACTTACGGCTTTCTAGGTTTGTA
Source organism: Endomychus coccineus (assembly GCA_958510875.1). Classification (NCBI taxonomy): domain Eukaryota; kingdom Metazoa; phylum Arthropoda; class Insecta; order Coleoptera; family Endomychidae; genus Endomychus; species Endomychus coccineus. The sequence continues at coordinate 64,446,821 of OY294068.1, read as the reverse complement.
TGATTAAATATGGTTAGAGAAGCTAGCAATTGCTACAATATTAACATGACAATGTCAGAAAACTGTAACTGACCAACTGAAATGTACGGCTTTACATGCTTGAATCACTAGATACGTTTCTCTAAATCAAACTTAGATTAAGCAGTTAACATGAGCTTTTACACTGTAATATCGCAAATGCAAGACACGGTTTTATTAATTACATTACTCAGTTAGCCTTTTATAAAGTACAAATTCAAAATAAAATGTCATAATATGAAAGCGCTACTCAATTACTATAAAACTGCATATAACCCAAAATCGTTAAAATTGCACATACGGTAGGTACTCTTTCTTCCATTATTCGCCCTGAGCGCTCCTTGATTTAATAAAACACCTGTTTCATGTTGGCAATCTTGGTAAGTGTTGCCAACTGTTAAAATGAAAAATTCCTGGTTGGACGAGAAAATGTTTGAATGAATTGGTTGCAAGAATAATTAGATATGACGTAATTTCTTTGTTCTAGCGACCAAGGCATATGTTAAAATTTTATCAAACTTAAGAAAATATTCTCGTTGAGTTTTTGTTTAAAATATGATTTATTATCTTGGTTTTCATATTTTAAATATTTTTATTGCCAGATCAAAATTATCTAACGCCCCTTAATTGCAATACCTTCCGAAATTCACTTTTCATTCTTAACTCAGAAAAACCGCCTGGCTCTACTATGATAAACAAGGATCAAGAAGCTCAAGGCAGCATGGCGCGTCGAGTACAGACAACGTCAGAAGATTGTAAATACTTTTTCTGATACTACATATATATTCCAAACATCACGGTCAAATCTTGTAGGAGAATTTATTATGGTATTTTGCATGCAAAAATGTTTTATTTGAGTTTTAAAAAACGAGGAACAATGCTGGTAATATATTCCTTGCACGTACATCGTTGTTTTGATCTCTTTCTCTTCCTAAATATATTGTTTCCTTCACGTATTTTTTTAAGTATATTAGAAAGCTTATACAGTCATGATCGGTGAGTGTTTTTAGTGGTCGTTTTAATGCAATAGTTGATGATAATGAAATTAAATAAGATATAACATATAGCTCTATACTCCACAATATGTTCAATTTATATTACTACAATTGATAGAAAATCGTATTTTATTATTCCATTTTTTCGCGTGCAATTTTCGCTCCATGTAGTTAGATTTAGTATCGGACCGTGCCCGACGGCCCTTTTTTTCAATAAATGTCCATCAAAGAAGAAAATTTAATTGAAACAGTTTGAGCTATTCTCAGATCTCAGCTACGCGCCTCTAACGTGCGACGTACCAAAGGGAATTTTCTCGCGACTAAAATATACATGAAGCGGGTAAAAGCTAGCGGCCCATAGCCAAAAACACTTCATTACGACTGGCGCCGGTCGCACGGGGCAAGAAACCAAACTTACAAAGACCGAGGTAAAATGTATAAACTCTAACTTACGCGCAGCGAGCTCCTCGAGGCATATGTCAAAATTATTTCGTTCGTAGCTAATTACATAGAACGTCTGGCGTTCATGGATTTATGTTTTTAGATAATTCGATAGGTCACGTCAAAATCCCGGAGTCCAAAGCGCTAAACACTTCTGAGTGTTACAATATAGTAAAGTAAGACACACGTTTTGGATTCCACAACCACCCTTGACCAAGATAATTTTTGATATCCCGGCAAAAACATCTTCTTTCAAAAGATAACGTGAATGAATATCGCGCTTACTAATAATTAAAGTCCTGATTCGTTGAATAATTACTACTCTCATCGTGTCTCCGAAATAGCAGCTCCTATGTTTTGGGCGCGGCAGCATTTCATCAAACGGGAGCTATATTTATCTTTGCATCATTATAACAACAGTATTTTTCTGGTTCTAAATATATGTCACAATCATACATTCAACCTGCAGAATCGTACAGTTCTGTAGATCAATATTAATTTTTTTTTAATGATGTCTTCGAAGTAGTGGTGTTAGATTTGTTTGTTCATTGTCAATAAAGATAAAACTGAAATCTGTAAGTCATCGACCAAAGTCATTTCATAATTGGTTTACATTAAATCATGTACTCTGTGGTATCAATAAAGTAAGGTTCTTCATGTCTGTTTTTTTTAACATCAGTTTGCCTGGTTCACCTGGTAGAAAAACATTATAATAATACATAGATTCTAGAACACAGAGTAGTAGAACCTATATGTTGTCAATGCAAATAAAATTTCGATGGCATGACACGGGTATAATCTTTTAGCTCCAATTTGTTGTTAGTTATCAAGAAAGCTGTGAATATGTATTGTAATCATATACTTGACCCGCATAAGTGTACGAAAGCTAAAATTGTGCTAACAAAAGGAGGCTGGGGATAGATATTTGTACTGCGGATCAATTATTTTATCAATAGAAGCCAAGTAAAGAGCAACATCTATGGAACGGCTGGAAAATGATTTGAATTTCAAGGTCGGTACCTATATTCCAGGTAAATACTTATGCTGATTCTGATATAAGAGGTGTAATAAATGAAACGAACCGTAACAAATATCGATCTGCAAGATATGGAATTAGAATAAGAATTTCTACTATTAATTTCTAAAATGTAAAGAGTTAATTTCTGATTAATTGCAGGTACGGTTGGTTAACAAAGCTTGAACTGTTCGTTTTACACTATCTGAAGTGTGAAAATGATTTAAAATTCTTCGAATTACTTTTAATATACTCGAGAACTATTATACCATTTCATTTTATGGATTGTCAGTATACTGAGTGAACTAGACATGAAGCGATAATTTAATTTGTGATCGATTTTCATTATGTTGCTAACAAATTGAATTAACAGCTTCAGATTTGAAGCAGATTCCATCGTCAGAATATTTCTAATATCAGGCTGTACTAGGCATACCCCAACCGACATCGATCTACTCCGCTGTCTACCACAAACTATATAATAGTTTGTGCTTTCCTCTATTGAACTCGTCCGCTGTGCTATTAATATACAGGATGTTCCATCTCAGACCAGCCACCCCTTATATTTCTTATCCCATAGAGAGTGGAAAAATCTCCCGAAATATGTCGAATGATTTTGTTTGGGGGACATCTTTTGACGTATATTTGAGGCTTGAACGAGCAACCCGCTAACAGGGGGCGCTTCAACCCCTCAAAATTGAATAAGGGAGAGGGGTTGAGTAATACGTCATTTGAATGGTCTTGGAAGCCTCTTTACAACGGTGTATGAAAAACGTAAACGGTTCATCAACCGTTTTCCCCAAAAATTAATTTTGTTGTTCGAATGCGCCACCTTGAATATTTTGGTTATTTGTACAATGTACCAGCTCATTTTTATTAAGCCTTTTTTACAAACTTAAACAATCTTCAAAAAATCACATTCGTAAGAAAATTGAATTGTGTTGTCATGCTTACAATGAAAAAAATTAAATCGGCGTGTTTAAATCAAATGTTCAAATTGTCCTCAACATCATTCGACGTGTTCCACTCACTAAGGGATAAGAAATATATAGGATGGCTCGTCTGAGATGGAACATCCTGTATAGATTTTCTTTTGATAGCCACCGTCGCCATTTAGCGGTGGACCCTCTAATGGTGCGAGGGCTTTTGTCGTTTTGATTGATCCCGCAATGCGCGTTCATCCTGAGAACAGGCTAAGCAGTAAATAAACGTATTGGCAGAAAAAAGTAAATAGCAAATAATATGTCCAGTGTCATATAGTCAATATCTTCGTTGTTATCCGAATGCACCTTAATTAATTAAATAAATAGAATATAATAATTGACTAATACAGTGCAATTCAATGTGACTAATGCACTCACTGAAGATTATAAATATTTATATTGAATTGAATTATTAATGGGTTCTTTATCTTTTAAAGAGTAAGAAGCCGCGCGAAATAAGGAATTGCAGCCACTAATTTGAATTATTTAGAGTTCCATCGTTTTGAAGAACGGTGCCTCGCTCAATAAATCTAATAAAAATATCAAATATGTTAAACGAAACTGAAAAAAATTATCAAACTAACAATAATACAAAACAATTTAACGAACCATATGTCGATGCTCGCAGTGATAAATCTGAGCATAAATAAAATAATGCAGTAAAAGCAGTAGCTCGATATCTGGCCAGCGACGGCATGAAGGGCGCTGCAAGTAGAGAGCGGCGGAACAAACTTATTTGGAATGTGTGATGACATATCTGTGGGAGTATATCATCAAAATCCATCCGGTAGGAATCGCTAGCGAACTCGGAATAAAAAAACCTCGGGTTTTGAATATATGGATATTTATGTTGCCTTGCGCACACTGCCAAATGTAATTAAGCAAAGTAACGTCTAAAAACGATCAAATAATGTTTAATTTGAGGTACAGTTGTGTGAGCATTTATATGCATGGTAGGCGAAACGTGACGTTCTGTTGGACTTTATTGTTTTCCATTGATGGTCGGTCAGTTTTCGATTATTAAGTAAAGTTATTGCTGGAGGTTAAGTTAAGTTTCTATTACTTTGTTAGAGTATTTGTCATATTTCGATTATGTTGACTGTTGACGATTGCCAGCTTCTACGGTGTACAAATGTTCAACGGGGGTTTAGTCAGAGTCAACACGATGTCTTCCTATCTTCCTAAATGTGTTAAACTCGAACGTCGAAAGCAATGTCTAGTGTAAGATTCAAGATTCTGTAATGCTAGAAAAGTAGCAAGGCTTTTCGGTACTCATCCTTTGTGATACCAATCGGGCAATCGAAATAGGCACCGTTGCGTTGAAAAAAAGTTTGTTGTTGACTATTTTGACTATCGCATGCTCGTTGGAATAGAGCATGCAATCTTATGAACTTAGATATGTCCACATTCTTGTGAATATGCTTAGACAAGATTGCAACATCGTATTATGTAGGTATACATAATGTTTAAGGTTTGGAGCTTTACCTTTCTCCATTGAAATATGCTGATAAAATGTTTTCGGGCCACCATTCATAGAAAAATTATGCAAAAAATAATCTCATGGGCAACAGGATTTTGTTGACAACAAGTTACCGATAGAACTTCCAACTGCATATTTACCTCAATTTGAGAGGAGTACGCATCGAAACATCTTTGTTCAATTCAAATATGGAAGGAAAATTGAAAGAACTTGAAAAGAAACATAACGGACTTGAACATGTCAAATTAGTTGAAGTTCCAAAATGAATACCTCGAATGTAATGACCTCATTTTCAATCACAGAAAAACCCAAAACTAAAGATTCTCTGTATTAATTCAAAATTTGAAAAGGCATACTGAAAAAAATAGTATAAAAAAACCGTTTTATGAGTCATTATAGCCCACTCGATCTTTGGGAACCTTCCGTTGAGCGGTCGTTTCCCAAAAATTTAAAGTCTTGTACTAAAATCATGCCGCATGAAACTATTTTATTAATATTCGATTCTTCTTTCCAATATTGAAATTCGCGAATAAATGCCATCGGAATCTGAATTTACTCTCGGAGCATTTATGAAAATAATAAAATTATAGTATCGAAAATCGTATGAACGATACATTCCCAAACAATGACGTCATTTGGTACAGATTTAGAAAACCGAATAGTTTTATTGAGCCTGTGACCCGTTGTAAATGTTATGTCATGTTGGGACCAAACGTCATCAATCAGTTGTCTGATTCTGTTTATGGAACGCTTGAAATTTTAAAGAAATCTCTACAAGGTCTTGAAAACCCTGCGGCATCAAAAGAAAGTGTTAAAGTGTGACTAACTGATAGTATTGCCACATAATAAGTACAGCAATGCGAATCAAGTGCTTCTTCAAAGGCTTGCTTTACCGTGATGTAATAGTTATCGATGCCATGGCGGTTCCCTTGGAGAAAGTGCTCTGTGATATTGTAAGCTATGACATACTCAGCCCATGTAATTCCGAAAAGAGAACTCACAACAGCAATTTGCTATCCTTTTCTTCTATTGCATTACCAACCAATGGCAATATTTGCTGATCTATTATTCAGTTTTTATAGTGGTAGTTACGTCTTAACCCGAGAAATGAAAACAAAATAGTGTGGTCATTCGATGTTTCTTGCAATACAATTGACTTTATAATTATTTCTTTAGGATATATTCGTATCGCCCATTCAATATTTGATGCTTGAATTCAAGAAGGCGGAGAAAGCGTCTATTCTTTCTCTACCTAGCAATTTGTATCCTATCATTAAATATTCCAAACAATCTAGTTTTGATTGAAATAATCCAATTCAAAGTACAGAGTGTTTCAAATTCATTGGGATCTCGTAAACTATGAGACAAATGAAGATGGTTAAACTGGAGAAAGTTCGTGAATTTTGATGCTTAACAAAAAGCCACTTGGAAATAAGAAAAAACTCCGAAGATATTCAAAAATAACCGAAATATTTAAATTTTTTTTCAATTTTTCCTGAAATGATATCTCAAAATACGTGACACTTTATTGTTGCCACTTTTTCCTTTCTACAAGATGACGTTGCCAAATATAAAATCCGACGTTTCGTTTTTCGGAAATCGTCATCAACTTTATTTATTCAATTTTTTCAAACACGGACCTTGGATTCTTATTTTTTACTTAGAATCCTTTTTATATTCTGAGAAGATTGACATATCATATGTTCAAATTTGTTAACGTTCTGACGTCAGAAATTGACTAAAAAAAATTTTTGTTTTGCTTTTAATAATAATTCATAAATTGCCATACCACTATTATTTATTATAGTAATCAATTCTTGTCATATACTCATTTAAATTATCAAGATGTTGAAAATATTTGGTATAAATAATATAATGTATTAAGTTTAAACAATAGCAATAATTACTTAGCTACCCTACACAATTCAGTGACAATAAACTATGTCTAATTATTAATAATGCTTCAATTTATAGAACACGAATTAAAAATAATACGACTCAATGCAAAGGAAAATTGAACAAAAGCTTATAGTAAATATTTTAATAGTTGTCCCTGCACCTCAATACATTCTTGTACCCTTCTACGCAGATTTCCTGTCATCTCCCGTTCGATTGTCCTGGCCCGTATACTCCTTATTTCATTAATTACAATTTCTTGTAGAAGGGTTACCAATATCATTTGGAGTATTTTCAAATAGACGATTTTTCAAGTAACCACAAAAGAAATAGCGGCGAAAAATCTGGATTTCTAGATAGCCAGCGCACAACCCCTTGATTTGAAATTCACTGGTTAGGAGAAATTCATGAAACGTGTCATATTCCTTCCATTATAGGTCGGTGCGCCGTCATGTTATTACTACAAATCCCTAAGAACGTATAATACATATGATCAAATTAAATCTAAATAACGTTCAGAATTTAAATTACCCTCGTAAATGAGAGACCCCCAAAATTCGATTCCTGTGAATTCTAACATATGCATTAAACACATTATGACTCTGTCTTCTTGCTTCGCGGTTTTGTTGCGAGTTTTCAACAGAATAATAATTTTCATTATTCCGATTAAAGACCCCGTTTGTTGAGAAGTTGGATTCATCAATCCAAATTATTTTTTTTAAGGAATCTTGATCCTGTTGCAATTTCTCATTCATCCAATTGCAAAACTGAAGTCTTCTATCGCTATCTCCAGGCCTAAATTATTAACTGATGAGTAGTTTTTTCTTAACATTCGATGAATACGTGTGGCTGACAAATTCAGTTATTGGGAAAATAACCTAGTTGAACCTTGCGGATTTTCGGTAACCTGTGATCAAATATCTGTGAAAATTGTTATGAGAATGTAGACCTAACTTACCGCATTAATAAAACCATGCTCAGTTTCAGCATCCATTCGATTTCCATATAAATTTCGAGGTATTCCAAAACTCCCATAAAGGTTAGGATTTCGATCCAGCATGCCAAAATAGCTATAATTTGGTTGGGGACGGTCTAGATATTGCATTGTTTGCACGATAGTTGCGAATTTCTATGCAGAGAATAGTAAATTCGAAGCATATTGCGTTTTTCTGCATTGCAAAAATACGTGTTTACTTTGACACAATAAGCCAAAGTGCAAACTATTATTATCATTGACAGGCGTCTACCGGTGCACCGATTGTTTTCGAATTCAAATCCACCTTTATTTTTCAATGATGCACCGGTCAGGTGATGACGGGGAATTTGCGAGGAATGGTATCAAGAAGGGAAAAATATTTTTTTACATTATTCTTAAACCTTTGCATTAGGTCGTATTATTTTTAGATCGTATTTTATGAATTGAAGTATAATTATTAATCAGACACAGTTTGTTGTCAATGAACTGCATAGCTAGGTAGAGCTAAGTAATAATTGCTGTTGTTTAAATTTAATATATTATTATATTTTTGTAAAATAGTTTACCATGTTGATAATTCAAATGAGTATATGACATGAATTGATTTTTTCAATAAATAATAGTGGCTAAGCAATTTATGAATTTTTGCTAAAAACAGAACACTATAATTTTGTTTAAAGTCAATGTTTGACCTCAAAACGTTGGAAAATGTAAACATATGTTACGTTAATTTTCTTGAAATACAAAGGGATTGTAAATAAGAAATAAAAATGTTAGGTCCGTATTCGAAAAGATAAACTTGATTATGATTTATGAAAAACGGAATGTCGGATTATATATTTGACAACGTCATCTTGTACAGGGTAAAAAGGTGACAACAATAAAGTATTATTTATTTTTAGATATCATTTCAAATGAAGTCATGAAAAAATATAGAAATTCCGGTTATTTTCAAATATCTTCTGAAGCATTCTGAATTTTGGCCTTTTGTTAAGCTTCAAAATGGGCAACTTTACCCCAATTCAACCATTCTCGTATCTTTTATAATTTCCGAGATATCAATGATGTGGTTCGAATTTGAAAAACCTGTAAATTATCCGAAAGTATAATCTAGACAAAAGCTACCCACTGCAAGACTATATACCACTCACTGACTGACTGACTCATCACGAAAACTCCGAAACTGTGGAGCGGAGCTACTTAAAACTTGGCAGGTAATATGTTCCTCATAAGACGTAAGCACCCGCTAAGGACGGATTTTTCGAAACTCAATTTCAAACGGATTAACAAAATTAATCATTATCACAGTTCAGACTGTCTAACCTCTGACAGGCAACAGATAAACGATCAACAAGACAGGTAACGCTGCCGGAGCCTCCCTTCCATCATTTCTCGCGCTAGGTGACGTCACCTAGCTCCTCCAATCACATCACCGGCACGTAACAACATCATATTATATCGTCGTCAATAACATTAAATAAACGAAATAAACGACCAATCAGCTTGCACTCGAATTTTAAAAAGAGTAGAAGGGAGGCTCCGGCAGACCTGTATACTTTGACTGTGGGTAACGCTTACATGACACATATCTAATGCATTGACAGTCACAGAATATACGTGACGTACCATACCGTATCGTAGATAACACATGACAAAGAGTATAATTTTGAGTCTTCCCAAGCCTTGAGCTGTTTCTATTATGGGAAATATGTTCATTACGTTAGAAACTTCTACTGGTATTAGCTGTTTCAACTCGCATAGTCCACGGATAACAGCTAGTCTATATATCTATCTATATAAAGGGCAAATATAACCTCCAAACCTTCAAAAAAATTCGAACATTTTACCGCTGACTCACACGATGTTCTTCAAACATTATATGTTTTCCCCTCGTGTACTCAAAGTGAAGAAATTCACTGACTCACTCTCTCATCACAAAATCTGCGAAACTATGAAGCGGACCGACTTGAAGCTTCGCAGATATGTTCCTTCTACCACGTAGACATCCGCTAAGAATATATTTCTCGGAACTCAATTTCAAACGGGGTGAAAGGGATTCGATATGTTATGATGTTTTCGACAACTATTATAATCACGTATAATTTACATGACAGACAAATCCACATATCAATGGATCATTATCACAGACTGTTTTCGACAGACGAAATATAGGCAAGACAGCTAACGTTTACATGTTATAAAATGTACGTAACACACCATTCCATATCATATATACCTGTCAATCAAATAAATTAATGAATAAAGATCGGCAGATATGTTCCTTATACGACGTAGACACCCGCTAAGAACGAATTTTTCAAAACCCAATCCAGAAGTATATAAAAGGGATTCGATACATTCTGACATTTTTGACATCAAATATAATCACGTACATTTCACATGACAGACAGATCCATAGATTAATGGATCATTATCACAGTTCAGACTGTCTATGCTCTGACAGACAACACATAACCCCTTCAACAAGATATGTTATGTTTACTTAACCACAGCTGATACATTGACTTTCACATAATGTCCGTGACAAACCATTCCATATCATAGATTAAGATAAACTTTCACATGACATAGAGTATAATTTTGCGTCTTTACACGCCTTAAGGTGTTCCTACTCATAAGAAATATTTGTATCAGGTATTGAAACTTGGGAATGGCATCTCGGTGGCCAATTTTTTATTCTACGGGTATTAACTGTTTCTGTGGGCGTAGCCTGTGGACAATAGCTAGGTAAATTATAGTTAGGATTAGAGAACATTGACGATTTGTAAAATAGAGTAAGGGATACTACAGATTCATAAGAATCCATAGAGTATCTATAGAGATATTCAAGCACAATGAATATCAAACAATCTACTTAACGACGACCTAGATCTTAGAATTCCCAGTCTATTCCTAATTATGTCAGACGATTGCTCCATAATCCTTTATGAAGGTTATAGTCCAGTGAATGACATCCGACTTTTTGAACCTTCAAAGATTCTTATGAAACTTTGGCAAGATTTAGGGAATGCACCACTTTTCCCCTGGGGTGGAAGCCACCCTTTCTCGGAGGTGAAAAATGTAAGATGCTCTATCCAGGAATTGATAGAGTAATACATTCTAAGTAGAGAACGTCTTCGGCTTTTTTTCGTAAAGTTCATCATTACGGAGATATATTATATGAACTCACTTCGTCCCCAATATGAGGTAGTTATATTTTTTCTTTGATCTGGTAACACATGTTCTGAATGTAACAATACGATCGTACAGTTTAAATCATTTTGTCCGATTTATATTTATTTTTATCAGTTTCCGGCATCATGTAAGGTTCACAAGGTTTGAGATGTAGATATACACAATGATTTGATTGCGAATGAACTTGTGACATATATTCAATTTTTTTTCATAATTTTCAAATTAAGGGGTGTATTTTATTTCAAAAAGTAAAAGCGCACATCGAGACTGGGTATAAAGAGCCTAATTCCAAATTTTCATGAGAATCTATGACGGTTCTCAAAATTCCGAAGTAATACCCCATCTGAATCTTCAAATTTAGTTTCAGTAACGTCGTCCGCACTGTGTAACTCAATAATCACGTCATACATGACAATTTCTATCATGAATTCATTTGACATGAATTCGGGAATTCGGACCCACATTTCTTGGTTCGTTCACATCGAGATTCCCATTGCTTGGCAAGAAATCGTAGCAATGTTTACATCTTCGTAATTAGAAGTAACATTCATATTTGCCATATAATTTTTCAGTTCAACCTGCTCTTACTCGATTGGATTCAAATTTAGGTGATATGGGTTATTGTACGTCATCATTTGTTGCTACAAGAAGCTGATCTATCGCAAACCGCTTGTATTATGGCTAGTACTTTTTTATTAATTCGTATAACTGAAGTTTTACCATCTTCTTATCAAAGGCTGTTTTCCATCTTATGTAAACATTAGGCACAAATCCATTCTCACCGTCTGTATGATTATATGTTGACTTGTATTATCAATTTTTTCATTCCCATCTATCAATTACGTATGAACGTAAATTTCGTCCATGAAGATAATGAATGCACTTTAATTCCTATAAATCTACTTTTTTGTGAGAATTCTTAGTTGGCGTTTCATCAATATTTATATTTTCCGGTTACTTTTGACAGAGCGATAGTCAACATCTTGAACAATTTTTTTATGGGCAGATTTCTTCTGTGATATATTGATGCATTTACGTAAAATTGCCAAATCAGCCATATCCGTGGAAACTTTCAAACTTCGGTTGGCTGTCCTTTTATTTTGAGTTGTTAACATTTTCTGTTCACCTGAATCTATTTTGTTCATATCTGATTTAATTCTTCCCAATTGTCTAACGGAAACTCCCGTTGCCTCATCGAGTATTTCTCCGAGGTTTTCTCTGCTTTGTTTACTTAGAACCTTGTTTTTTAGTCTACTGCTTACAGGCACTTAAAATAGTGAGAACCCAACAAACTCACAGAAATTAATAATGATGAAATGAGCTGAGGTGTGATGACTGTAATTAATGCCTTCAATATAGAACAATCTGGAAACACTGTAAGGTTCCAAGAACATTTGAGAAGTAACAGACTCTAAGTACGCGGATCTCCTATTGCAACATAATCATAATATTATCCTTGAAGCCGTTATTTCACATATTCAGGAAAAATTACATAAGCTCAATATTATAGAATTAAATTTCGAAACATTCGAAAAACAATAGTTACATAATATTGAATCTCCAAGTCGATACCTATAATTCACCACTTGTTAACAATTTCGTAAATAAACTACTACTCACACCATTGTCTCTCAAATCCGTGAATATAATACCATATTCACGTTGATCTATAATATTTGAGGGCCTAATTTTAGATTTAGCCCTAGTTGGTAATTCCCAGCATACAGAATACCCCAGTGTGAGGAAACAATTTTTCAGCACTAATTCTGAATAAAAATAACATAAAATGTATTACAGACAACTATATAACTTTACCATACATTCCGGAGACCTCAGAAAAAATTAAGAAATGTTTGAAAAAGTACGATATAAATGTTGCGCATAAACCTACTAGCTGTGTTGGGAAATATTTCTCAAATCTAAAACCTGTAATACCTAAAGATAACCAAACCCACACAGTATATAAATTGAATTGTTTAGATTGTGATGGGACTTATACTGGAATCTCTAAACAATATTTACAAAAAAGAATGTATGGCCATAAGTATAGCACAAGAAATAATAACTTAGAAAATTCCACCGCCCTTGCTAAGCACTGCTTTGATTATAATGATCCATTTGATTACAAAAATGTTTATATTTCAACTAAGGAAACCAATTATTATAAAACATCTATCCTGGAGATGATTCACATAAAACGTGACCCCAAATCTGTAAATCATAGGAATGATATTCAGGGATTAAGTCAGATTTATGCTAACTTGATTAATTAAAACTCTTGCAAGTTCCTACATGCGTCTTTATAATGTTAAAAGTATATTTAGGAAGAATGCTTAAAAGTAAATTCCAATACAGGTCTGCAACCTTTTTCAAATACCTCATAAATCTTACATCTGGTTCGAGTAGATACCAACAAATAACTTCGAACGTCAGTTGTTATGAGACTATAGCAATATGTACTTGTATATTATAGGAATATTACTGAACAGTGGATTCTTGTTACAAAAAATTTATACTTCAATATTGACGATACAATTTCGATTATTCGTGGTTCTGTTCGTTTCGACGGCGTGGGCTTTTGATTGAAAATTGTGCGATATGGACGCTTGTGCTATAATTAGTTTTAATAAACCCTTTTTGACATAATAAGTCTTCTGATGATGGTCGTGAGACCGAAACGTACGTAAAGACAAAAATTTTAAAACAGAGTTTTGATGTGACCTATTTCCCAAGAATTGTTATATATAATTCATACTGGGTCAAGAATCTTTATTAATAATTCTAAATTAAGTTTTGTATGAATTTGATGTTATTGTTTAAAAATTCTCAATGTAGCTTAGAATATGGAGAATTTCGTCTGTAGGTAGAATCATTTTTAGAAAGCTCTGTGATATTGATTTTTTTCAAATGTACGTTCCAGTTGAATTCCGCCATTACTATTACTTACTCATAGGAAATAACGAACAATACATTTAGTGAGGTCATTTTGCACTTAACCCCACGCTAATTCATGTATATCAAAGAATCGCAATACACGTATTTGCAATAAATCAATATTGTAATTACTACTTAGGATTCGTTGAAATGCAAAAGAAGGATTTACATTAGCTCATTGTTTGTGGTTTAAAAAACTCTTGTAGGATTCTGTTATTATCACTTACGTGTAGAATACTGCTTTCGGTTCTAACATTTTCATTATATTATTTTCCAAAATAAACAAATACTTTCTTTTGGTTGAATCAACATGTCCTTTTGAAAATTTCATTGATGGGAAAGAAATGACAATTTGTATTCCTAATCACAAGTAAATATTAACAAATATCGACATGTTTGATTAGATTACTGTACTAATTTACAGTACACCGGCGAGTCTTAGCTCTCTTTTTGGAGCCAACGTTTTTCTCGAACCCAGTGGCAAAATTTCCTCGATTGTTTTGTATGTCCCGAAGTCTGCTCCTGTAGACCACGGTAGTTTCGCAGTCGGTTAGCAGATGTATCGGTCGCCATATTGTAAAATTGAACACTACTATATTGATATCACTTTTATTTCTGACGTCCGTTACTCGAGCTTCAGCGTTATTTCCCCATCTTCGGACGGTATTCAAAAACAGTTAAGACACGCAACTCCAACAATAAATATTGAGCGGTAGCAAAGGATTACTGTGGCTGGTCAATCAAATTTTTAGCTGGAAGCAGTGGCGTAACTAACCCGTCCGGGCCCCAGTCCAACATCAACGTAGGGGGCCCCCCTGGAGAAAACTTTTAGAAGCAGAAAAAAAAAGAAAAGGTCAAATGAATACTAACAATACAATTGATACTCTTATATCTACGTAACACTCCTCGAAATCTCGCCCTGCGAACTTTCGCCTTCACAAACTTATCGACTGTTTCATCCAGGTTCGCACTCAACGAGTTCGTGACCTTACTCTCTATCGACAATATACTCAGATCCGACAGTCTCTCTTGCCCAATTTCGCAGATAATTATTTATCAGTTTCAGTTTTGAAAGGAAGCGCTCTGCAGTTGCAACGGTTACTGGAATTGTTAAAAACAGTATAATTACTGAGCAGACGTCCGGAAAGCTAGCGGAAAGAGTAAAATACTCGATCAGTATTAAGTTAGTCAACTCCCTGATAGAATGTATCCTCGAAATTACAGAACATTACAACGGATCATAGTTTTACTACCAAGCAAAAAACAAACCAATCGGGGACCCCAGACCGTTGCACCGGCTGGACCGCCACTGACAGGAAGTAGTCCAGGCAATAAGCGGGGAAAAAGGCCATAATAAAAAAAATATATATATAGTAAGCTAGAATAACAAATTTTTCCTTGTATTTCGTTCCTTATACCCAATAGATCATTCATGACTATCAAGACCGCGTGGGTCGACCTTTCTACCCCCTCAAAACGGGGTTTCAACCCCTCAGAGGAGCATTCTTATAAAAACAGTCCAAAATTAATGAACTAAGAGCCGAAAGTGACCCCTAGTATGATTTTTGGGTCGCTGATCACGATACCGCATCTAGTTTTCGCGGAAAACTCGTTCCAAATGAGAAGTTTGGAAAATTTATATATAATATATAATTTATAATTTTGTTGCAAAAATGACCAGTAGTAAGTTTTTTGGGTCGCTGATCACGATTCGGCTGTTATTTTTATCAGAAACCTCTCTCCAGATGGAAAATTCGGGAAATTTGAGATTTTCCTGAGACGGTTGTGAATAATAAAGTATAATTTTGTTACAAAAATGACTTCCAGTAGGTTTCTTGGGTCGCTGATCACGATTTCGCTGTTATTTTCCCCAAACAACTCTCTCCAGATGGAAAATTCGGGAAATTGAGATTTTCCTGAGACGTTTGTGAATAACAAAGTATAATTTTGTTGCAAAAATGACCTCTAGTAGGTTTTTTGGATCGCTGATCACGATTCCGCTGTAATTTTCCCCAAAAAAATCTCCAGATGGAAAATTCAGGAAATTTGAGATTTTTCTGAAATGGTTATGAATAATAAGGTATAATTTTGTTGCAAAAATGACCTCTAGTCATTTTTGCAACAAAATGATCAGCGACCCAAAAACCTACTAGAGGTCATTTTTGCAACTAAATTATACTTTATTATTCACAACCGTCTCAGGAAAATCTCAAATTTCCCGAATTCTTCATCTGGAGAGAGTTTTTTTGGGAAAAATAACAGCTGAATCGTGATCAGCGACGCAAAAAACATACTCGGGGTCATTTTCGGCTCTTAATTCATTAATTTTGGATTGTTTTTATAAGAATGCTCCTCTGGAGGGTTGAAACCTTGTTTTGGGGGAGTAGGAAGGTCGACCTCCGCGGTCTTGATAGTCATGAATGATCTATGAGGTATTAGGAACAAATTGCGAAAAAAATTTAGAAATTCTAGCTCACTATATTTTTTTTCCGGGTCGTTCCCTGAACGAAAGTACATACATAAGCAAATCGCAGTAAATAATGGTTACTAATTCCAATTAAATTGTTCAACCGTAAAAAGACAACCAAATTCACTTCAGTATATACCGAACAATTAAAATTCAAGAAGAAAAGAGATTTATCATTCTTACTTATTTTGAATGAATCACTGACTTGAATATTGCATTTAAACCTAATTCCAACTAATTAGCACATATCTTATTCAATAATGAAGACAAAAGAAAGACAGTTGGAGTTTATAAGCTATATTGTCAGGAATCCGATTCTTTTTATATAGGCCAAAAAGAACGTGTGGTAGCTTAGTGAGGTTAGTTGAGGAAGAGTTTTTTTGTTCTACATGCTCCCGCTATGTATAGGACATAGATACTTCAACGTGAATGAAGTCAACCACAAATACTTTCGAACAATTCCGAGTTGATAATGATAGTCAACTTATACTGGCAAACCATCCGAGGCATGGGGTAACGTATGTAGCTCCTAATTTGCTATCCACTTTCTGCATTTTGTAGGTATTAGTTTCATCCAATTCTGCATTGTTCTTTCATCTTAAATATTGTTACTATTAACAAAAATTTGAAATTTTATTTATTTAATAAATTGTCGAATAAGATAATGACATAAAACTTTTTGGTTGCATGTACTCATCTAAATAGAGAACTATCGGAATTTGGGTTCCACACGGATGAACATGTCGTTACGCAACAATTCTTCACCATAATGCAAGTTGGAAGGTTCCTGAAAAATTAAACAAGAAATGATTTATTTGGTCAAAACAGCGATGACCTCAGCGTTAGAGCCAAATATCATTCCGCCAGGCCATTTCCTCAAATCTGGAAACAGATAAAAATCGCGCTGGGCCTAAACTGGACGAACCAATTCGTAGCGCAATTCATGCAATTTTGCCTTTGCAACTGCGGACCTGTGCGCCGTTGCGTTGTACTGGTGAAAGAGCACTTTTTTATTTCCCAAATGCGGCTGCTTTCGCTCCAAATCGGTGTCGAATCAATCCAACAGCTCTGCATAATATACGCCGGTGATCGCTTTGCCCTTTTCAGGATAATCGATAAGAATGATGCCGTGTGCGTCATAAAAAACTGTCGCCATGACTTTGTTGGCCGATGAACCCACTTTAGCCATTTTGAGCTTTGATTCGCCAGGACAAGTCCACTGTTTCGACTATTCTTTGGTCTCTGGTGTGTTGTGATGGATCCATGTTTCGTCTGCGGTTCCGGAACGGCGCAAAAAGTCCTTTTCATCTCGCGTGAACATCGCCAAACACTCCTTTGAAGTTGTCACAAGGTCGGGCTTGTTGTTGGCACTCATCTGACCAATGAATTTCTCATATTCAAAGATGTATGTGAAATACTCAGCAATCCCGTGCACTTCCACTCGCCGTACGTCCAATATCGTACCATAGATGGATGACATATCAGTCTGAAAATTTTAATGCGTTCGAGTTAACATCACAAATGTTACATGAGATTTTCAATTGTAGTGCCATCTGTTTTATTTTTCAGGAACTTTTCACCTTGCCCTCGTACAATATCATGCTTTCATGCACGAGAAGGACAGGAATGACCCTTGTGAGATATCTTTTTCGGCTTGCTTGTTATATAGCAGAGTTAGCTAGAGTGCGTTCCAGTATAAGTATAATTCAGCGGTTGGGACAGATGAATAGATTCCAAATGAATTAAGTTACGCTTTCATGTATAAAAAGCACATATTTCTCAACAACTTAATTCGGTTTTTAGGATCATTAAACTGTCTGAACTGATGAAGAGTTTGGTTTAAAAAGAACCTAGTCATTCATGTATATCAGTGCAATTTAATGCCAAATACAAACGAATTTCATGAAGAAATGAAGCATGTCGCTATTATCGAACAAAATATACTTGTAATACACTTGAGGTAGCATACAGAACCATTAATAAATTCTGAAAGACAAGATCACATGGGTGCGTCAACATAAAACGCATAATAATGTAGATACAATATTCCCGCAATTAAACAAGTTTAACTTGTTGACTTAAATGAACAATTATAGATTTAACAACCGGAATCACCGGAAATATAGAACTACGGAGAAAGTATGCGCTCAATGTTTTTAACATCCATTAGTTGTTGATGAGGACACTCTCACTTGGAGCTCAAGATGTAATGAATGATAGTGTTGACCGTGAATTTCAGCGATGCTGACCGTGTTGCGTTATGTTGTGTTATGTCATATCACAAACAAATATAATGTCTGTGGGTATGTGACCATATATACAGACTCACTCGTTCGTTTGGATTTTCGTGATAATTATATGTTATACACGCTCCTTATGAATTTGAATCAATTGATACATTAACTAGAGTGCGCTGACAGATTAAGAGCATAATAATTATAGTCCAGTCAATATAACTATTTTTCGGGCCATCTCATATGCTTTCTGTTTTAAGAGTGGGTAGATTGTTATGCAGATCGAACATCTAGAAACGACGATGAGATTAATTTTCCTATTAACCTCATTTTAATAAATTTCGCCTTACCTCATTATTGTGTCTGAGAAATCTAAATAAATAAAATCAACGCTATCGAACATAGCAATCTGAAATTTAAAGAAGATGTAGGTAATAGTGAAACTTATTTTTGCAAATTATTCATTATTCACATTTTATGTTCAACAAATCGTCATTTCATTCAACTGGAATCGTTAGAAGTGCGACGTTCTTCCTCCTCAAAGAGCAGACAATATGACAACCATCTGTTATGATTTCTGTTTCTCTTAAATTTGAACTATTGTACCAGTGGCGGCTCCTCGAAGGAGGCTAAGGAGGCTCAGCCTCCTCACCAATTTATCTTAATGATCATTCTCCATTTTATTTCCTGTTTCTCTGATAATTCTTTAAATTTTACAATTAATTCCCCGTTCTCAGTAGTTATTTTTAATCTGGCAACAGTGGCCAGAGGCTAGATTCTCTATATATCTCAAACGCTAAATACGTGTGGTCAACACAGTTGCCTTTTTCCAAGCAGTTCAATTGCTAGATAGGGTAAAAGAGCGAATATGGCAACATCCTATGGAAGCTAGCCTCTCGTATGGAATCGTCGGTCGAATGAAATACGATTACTTGCTACCGCCCTTCCGCTAGAAGAATGCCACACGTGTCGTGTTCCGTTAGTTCTTGGTTTTGTAATTTGTACCGCGAGGCGAAGTAGGGTTAAGTAGTTAAGTTATAATTTATCTAATCGGTGAACGTTAAAATGATGAGTGACTTAGTTGCTGGGTTGTTAGAAAATCCATTTAGTGGATTAACATATGATAGATAAGTGTTTTGTTAAAAATAAACGGCCTTCACCGGATTCGAAAGGATTAGTGGCGACGATGACAGGTATGTTTCAAAATCGAAATACACAATAAATTATATTGCTTGTTATTTACATCTGATACAACTTCATGTTGGGGACACTCGGGTTATGATGATTTGAAAAATTTAGCCCGTGGTATAGATAGACATGAAAAATCGCAGGAACATATTACATCGAGTATTAAGTTTAAATTAACCGGTAAACAGAATATTGTTAAAGGAGGAAAAGATATAATTTGGTAGACAAGAAACTACATTATAAACAACTTTTTTTATGAAATTTTAGATACTGTTAAAGGTCAAATTGAGATTCCATTTTCCGATTTACATGAATTGAAATTTTTCGACTTGACGAATAGATGATTTTTCGAATCTTTTTCAAAAGAGTTTCCCAATACACTTTAGATAACTTAGTTCTAAAATATAAATTTTTTGATAAAATAGCACTGCACAATGAATTATGGGTTATATACCTACTCGGATAAAGATATTTTAGGCCAGTACGACATTCACGCCGATATGATATATATATGATAGACAATGATTTGCAACAAGTTTTACCTCAGTTTTATAAACTACTTTGTTTGACAGTCACCATTCCTGTCACGTCGGCATCGGTGGAGAAATCATTTTCTACTCTCAAACGAATTAAAACTTACATGCGAAATACAATGAGCCAAAATCGTTTATATAGTGTTAGTTTGATATCTATTGAAAAAGATTCAGTAAAACACTTAAAACAAAATGATACATTTTATGATAATATTATTGATCATTTTTTGCAAACTAAAGACCGTAGAATTCCGTTAATATATAAAAAAAGTTAGAAAAAAACAAAATATGAAAAATTTCAAAAAAAAGAATAAGAAATATAAAAAATCCAAAGAAAAAAAAACGAACAAAAAAATTTTTTGCCAAGAGAAACTACACCTCCACGTTGGTTCTTGCTTGGCAACAATTAATTTTGGCACTGAAGTAGCTGGTACGGTCGCTGTGCAAAGGTTAAATTTATTGGCTGAATAGAGTATATTTTTACAAGAACGTTTTATGTCCAGCCTTCTCTCTTAAAAAGTTCACGAGCCGCCACTGTATTGTACCATTATTCCTAATACTGAAAATCTTATTCCGTTAACTATTTTATGATCTTTGATCTTGGTTATATCATAGAAAGGTTGAGATCTTTTCCTTACAATCCGCATTTCTAATGATAGTGACTATTTATGTAGGAGGGACATCATTGCATTCTGTATAAAAATTTCTTTACTTATATAAACGAGAGGGGAACCTATAATGTACGAAGAACATCGCATGAGCCAGCGATGGAATGTTGGGAGAGGAGATAGGCATTCGAATTTTTCTTGACGGCTTGGAGGTTATAGGCTTAGGGAAAGACCTCACTAGGCTGTTCGACTGAAACATAAAATCTGGTAGGAAGAAGTTCGACAGGTCTCGAGCTTGATCATGAAAGGGTGACTAGCTTGGGCTCGTCTAGTCACCCTGGAATATATCGCGGTAGAACAACATACGAGATTTCTGATGAACACCGACCATGGAAATATCTATAGAAGAGAGCTCTCTTCTGGATAGAATTCAAGAGTTTCAGCGTATGTTTAAGAGTCGAACTCCAAACATGTGAACAGTACTCTAGGACAGGTCGAATCTGTCCTTTGTAGAGTAGCTCTTGGCACGTAATAGAAAACCAACTTTTAGTGAAGCGGTTTTTGCAATGAACTTATCATGAAAGGGTGGTGATTCCAAGCATGGATATGGGAGACTTCCCAGGAGTAGTTGTACCTGACATCATCTTAGGGATTGTGGAATCCACCTTCCCAGAGAAGACACAAGTTTGAGTTTTGATTAAATTGAACTAGACTATCAGATCTTCATTTCAAAATCGTTGCCAGATCCCCATTAATTGCGTCAACCTTTCGTCGTTTCGCTCCTCTGGCTTCATTGGATGGTATAGATGCTCTAGATGATAAAGCGGAATGCAATATATCATGATCTGCAAAGCTGTGAATAGGACAGCAGATCGTTGTTATGGAGCAGAAACAAAGTTGATGCCAAGACAGATCTCTGTAGAGCACCAGCGTTGTATCGGAGAATATTCCGTCAACCACCACACAGAGTGATCTATCTGAAAGAAAAATCGATAGTAAGCGTGGAGTTGAGACGGCAAACCATGTGACCCAAGTTTCCCAAAAAGGCTTTGGTGCCAGACTCGGTCAAATGGTTTGGAGATATCCAATGCTACAGCTAGAGATTCTTCATATTTTTCAATAGATTTCTGCCATACATCATGCGTTACGTAGGCAAGTAGGTCTCCTGTTGATGTATGCTGACCAAAGGCATATTGCAGGTCATTCACCATCTCGGAGCTCTCTGGGTATTGGATGAGCTCGATGTTGATTCCTTTCTCCATCAATCAAGGGATCACAGATAATAGTTCTAATAGATCTATAATCATGAAGAAGGATCTGCTTTCCTCTCTATGGAATTGGTTGAGCTCTAGCCCTCTTCTATTTGAAAGGAAACATACCAAGTTTGTATGAAAGCGTTATTAACCTGCAGAAAACTGGTGCTGATTCAGGAGTACATTCCTTGAGAAGGACAGGTTGAATTCCGTATGACCCCATAGGCTTTTTGGGATTGAGATCAAGTAGAATGCGCCTAAACGTGCGCTGACGAAAGCCAATTTTGGGCATATGACTATCGATAGCAGCAATATTAGGAGGGTTCTTCCCTTGTGAATTCAATGTGGAATTTACTGCAAACATTCCAGCAAAAAGGCTGGCTTTTTCTTGTGATGCAGAAGACAGTGTGTCGTCATCTTTGCTTAGGGAAAGGAATGAACTGTAAGTGAAATTCCTACCAATTGCCTTGGCGAAAGTTCAGAACGCACTGGAGCAATTAGGGTATTCGATGAGCTTTGATCTTATTTTGGCATTATATGCCTCTTTCGAAGCATTTGTTGTTTCATTGCACATATTTCTGGCTTCAAGATATTCTGTTCTGGTCTCCAGATATGGATTACCGCGCCAACGACAGTATGCTGTTTGTTTTGAAGTGACGGCCCTTGAACAGATGTTATTGAACCATCATTCACTAGATGACGTTGATTTGTTGGTATGGGGTATGTAAGTTTCTATTCCTAGCCTGATAATATCCGAGATCTTTGTGGCATATTACGTTTCGAGTCGGCTGAGTTGTAATGCCAAACTGTGCGTGGAGGCATTATAGAAACTGTGGTAGTAATGAGTGAATGGTCAGAGTTTCCCAATGATGCACGATGCACGGACCTTCACTTTGTAGGGATCTAGATTGTTAGTGAGGAATAAGTCAACCATATTGGCATAATGATAGTTGTTAAGAGGGATCCGTGTTGGTTCATTAATTCTTGCCACAGTCCCAATGAGTGGCCCTCAAAGCTTGTTGAAGATGTAACAAATGGAAATTATACAATGTCTTTTGAACAATGCTTCCTCGATTACTCGGTTGTCACAGTTTTGTGGCTACGAAATTCTTCAATCGTGAGAACGCCGTCATCCTTCTGTTATTATATAAATTGTGCCACTACTCTAAGCTAAACAATATTGCGCATTATTTTGATATACCTCATAAAGTTTGCTTGGGCCAGTAGACCGAAATGCGTTGAAATACCAACCGGGAAATTTGAATATTTCGTAAGTAACGTCATTTCTTTTTGTTCGCTAATTGTGTTACCACCTACTACGTGCAGTGTTTTGAAGAAGTTGGTAATTGAATGAGTAATCCATACATTGCATAACGAGAAATTCAATTTGTTCTTCGTTTAATTTGATCAGTACACTTAGATAGATATTCTTATTATTTAGCTCAAGTTGGGGCGGAACGGGATACGAACCTAACAATTAATCGTACATAATTAACAAGTGCAAGTGAAGACTCAATTTTCGTACCAATGGAAATGTTGTCCTGTTCTGTCCCATACAGAGGGAACTGAATAGATAAGTTTCAACGAAAAACTACAAATTATTCATAATGTTCACATAACACTAAGACATCTTCACTATTAATGCCACTACAATCTCATTTCACACACCTTTCATATGATGTTGAATAAAAATCACCATAATAGGGACTTTACGTATCTCCGTCATTTTCGTCAGTGTCACTTTCTTCAGTAACGTTCTTTTTCCTGTTTACATTTTTGTTCGAAAAATTTCTGACCAAGTCTAATTGGCGATATTTAGTTTCTTTCCGATAAGCATTGAAGCACAAACGAAAAATTCTTTATTTGGTGCTTTCAGGTACTACAGAATGTCAAAACTATTGGTCTAATTGATAATTGCCCTTGAACTTGGTACGGATACAACTGTAGATAGTATAAAATTCTGCAAACTATAGAATTAAGGGTATTAGCAATTATTCGGATGCTTGTATCAGGAATTCCCTCTTCAGCGTTTAAAACAGCTTGTTCCAATTTTGGCGCCGGGGTCGTTCGTGGTCTTCCAGGAATTTCACGTGTCTTTCCAGCTAAACGGCGGAGAGAATTCGTAAATGTTGCAGCAGCAAGCAATACTCGGTTGGGATATCCTGATAAATATGGCAAGATTCATGACGGCTAAATGGACAACATATCTCAAATATTCAAATAATACTGATAATAATCAGTGAAAAATGACGAAACTAGAGAAATAAACCACATTAGAAGCAAAATATCACATGTTGTTTGAGTTTATTAATCACTGAATTTCCAAAGCCGCTCTGTCAAAATGTAAATAAGTACATACGAATTATTCTAGTTACAAATCATCATTTCCCCTCAAACTGTTCCTCGTATAAAAAAGGAGTTCTGTTTGATCTTAAATAAAGTAACTATTCATGAGAATGAAGTGAAATTCGGTATCGACACCACTGGTTATCAATGAATCAATCAAAATGGGATTAGACAAGCGGACAAGTCCAGAGTCCTTAGACCGTTTGATTGGGTTCTTTTCACGCCCCTTGATAAAATACTGAGCCTAGCAGGTCTGAGGCAGCGCCGAAGGCTAGAATTCTACATGGAATGATGTCTCTTATGGCCTCAGGCCTAGGCCCTGCCGAGATTTTGTAGCCTAAAAGAAACCAGCGATGAACATTCTTCTACTAGTACATGAGAGGCAGTTTCGTCCGCCTCTCCACATCGACTACAACCTGGGTCATCAACAATGCCCATTAAGTATAGATGTCTGTTCAAATGACACTTCCCTGTGAAGAGTCCGGTCACCAGTTTTACTGCTCATAGAGAGGAGGATTCTCGAACTTTTGGGCGAGAATTCCGCAATCTGAAGTTTCGCCTGCCTCATTTTAGGGGCTGTACGCCAAAACTAGTGTCACTGTCTAGCTAGTAGCTCTCTAAGAGCGTGGAGCCTGGTGGGTGGTGAGATTCCGATCATTAGATCGGGGCCAGGGTTGCCTAGGGAACCCCGTTTGGCCAATTCTTTGGCCTCTTCGTTTCCCTTCACTCCAGAGTGGGCAGGTATCCATATAGCTTCATTTTTTTCTCGGCTAATTCAGCTTGGGTCTCCTAAGCAAGCCTAGCTTGCTGTCAGTGAAGACATGAATCCCTTTACCTCGTTAGTTCAGCCTCAAGTGCGAGGCTGGGGCGCACAAACTCACAGGCCCAGATCACCATGCTGATACGCTGTACCCGAAGCCACTGTTTCTATGTTCAAAAGTTGATCGCCATTAGCAGAGTGCCATACGGTTAAAAGTTTTGCTACCCTGAGGGCATCAGACCCGGGACCTTTTATCAAGGTGGAGACGAGTTTGTTCCTGGAACATCGGCTACCTGCCACCTGCTTACCCGCCTGGTAGCCAGCATCACGAAGTATCAGGCATCCAATGATTAAATTGAAGAACGTATCGTTAAAATAAGTATCTCAATGTGCTCATGTCGTTCACCAAATTTCATGAAATGGGCTCAACGTGTTCAGCAATTACTCCTTAACGAAGCCGACAAGGATCATCGTTGATGAGAACTTTTCATCCCAATAATGCCAGCAATCAACTCCTGAAGGTCGTCACAATACTTTTGAAACATCCTATATACTGTTTCTTAAGTTACATAGTAATATAAATTGAGTAAAGATAATAATCAATTTGCCCTGTAGGTATTCCAGGCAAAACACCACACGTGCGTTCGACCCCACTTTTATTTCATGAGATTTAAAGATGCTTCAGTAATGATAAATATTTTGTAATACGTCTATAATTTAAGGCAATATAAAAATTCCATCAATATGTACAATTTCGAACGTGTGATGTAAGAATTTATTTACTATTAGAAGAAGCATTATAAAAATAAATGCCTTATATTAAGTCATAAAATGAGAATTTATCATGGATATGAATATTCATCTGAATGAGAAATCTTTCCTGAATCTCATAATTAAGTTTTTGAATAGCCCGGATATTGTTCCACTTACGGAATCCTGAAAATTGTGTGTAATTTACCAGAACTACATCGAATCGCCTTATCATGTTGATTTTAGCGAACAATTTCTACCTCGTTTCTTCTTCACAAACTTTGATCGTAATGTAAATTTATCAATAAGTAAATCATCTCAATCCTGTATCAGGGAATGTAATGAATATGTAATATCTTCTTGAATATATTATTGGATGTTACTATTCGTCCAGTAACTGGACATATAAGCTTGAAATTATTCGTCCGGTAATTCGTGCATAATGGGGATAGATACAGCATTTCTTGTTGTCTAGATCAAAGAAAGCCGGACCGATCCGCGTAGTGTAGTTTTAATTCGTCTCGATACCAGTCGGTATTAGGGGCTGTCTAAGTTTAACGCGCAGGCCATAATAGACGAGGAAATAAAGCAATCCATCTTCCATCACTGGCGCAGTTGGATGGATTGAGTTGCGGTTTTCTGCATTCCATTCGGAAGGTAATACAGAACGGACTTGAAATGGTTTCTCGGGCTTTTGGGATCGCTGATCTCGAATATGATGTTCAAAAAACTCCTTGAGGCCCCATTGGACCATCCCCGGAGTGTTCGGGGATCGTGACACCCTGGATATCGATGAATTCCATTAAAAATTATTTTTTAATGCTTGTCAACTGTTCAAGTGAGGACATAAAAGTCGCTCATGATGATAACGACATGCACAAACTGTACTGCAATACCTGGGGATACCCGAGGACCGGATATATACGTCGTCTTCTAGGATTTTGTAAATTTTTCTTCATAATAAGTATTTAATTTTGGCTGTCAGGGTTCCCAAAGTCGCCGAACATGATTATGACACTCAAAAAATTCCACAAGTTACATAGGGTGTTTCCGGGCTTCTAGGGCCCTATATATCTACATCATCTTATATAAATTCGTTAATTTTTCTTCATAATATGTAACAAACTCTGGCTCTCAGCGGTTTTCGGAGTCACTGATCAGTGAACTAAAAGTTCATAGTCGTGAACCTGAGAACGCAAACTACTATCTAAAAAAAATTATATCGCTATTTGAACATTCTTCTTTACATATAGCGTTCAAATATATCCTTTTTTTAGGGAGCTCTCTGAATTTCCAAATAGGGATAATATTTTTTTTTAGATATAAAAAGTATCGAAAAGAAAAAAGTCGTAGGTTGCGTTCTCAGAATCACGACTGTGAACTTTTTGAGCACCATAATCGTGATCAGCGACTCCGCAAACCCCCGAGAATCAGAATTTGTAGCATATTAAGCAGAAAACTTAACGAATTTCTATAAGATGACGTAGATATGCAGCGCGCCAGTGACTCGGAAACACCCCCAGGTAATTTGTGAAACTTTTTCGTGTCATAATCGTGATCGGCCAGAATATGTTACATATTATGAAGTGAAGTTAACGAATTCCTAAAAAATTATGTAGATTACCCGATCTCCGGTTATCCCCAGGTATTGCAGTAAAGTTTTTGGATGCCTTGATCATCATAAGCGACCCTTATGTCCTCACTCGAATAGTTAGCAGGCATTGGAAAATAATTTTTGATGAAATTCATCTACATCCTGGGTGTCGGGATTCCTGACTTACCCGGGGATGGTCCAAGTGAACATCAGATAATTGTTCGTGATCAGCGACCCAAAAACCACCCGAGAAATCAATTCGAGTTCGTTTTTTTCATTCGCCTTAAAATCACTTTCCGAATCGAATGCAGAAAACCGCATCTCAATCCATCCAACTGCGCCAATGATGGAAACCTATTTTAGTACTTTATTTCCTCGACTATAAAACATAATCCCTTTTCCTATTATCTAGCGCGGAACCGGTGGCTGTCTAGCTCGTCAAGAATATGTATTATTATAATGTATTAATTATTTTCAATACATTAAAGGTAGGTATTCAAAGAGACTCTTACTATTTTAGGCAGCTAATTCCTTCATTTGATCATCACATTACAATTTTTGGTTAGAGGATGGAACTATACGTCCTGTAACTGTACGAATAAACTAAAAATGATACGGTAATTGTTGCGTAATGGAGTAGATCCAACATTTTGAGTGGATAAGGATGATTCTTTCGTATTTATAGTGTTATAGTATAGTGTATCCACAGTCTGAACTCATTCATATTTTATTAGCCTTTTTTAATGGAACAAAACTTCACGCAACGCAACTAAGATCTATTCGCATTTGTACACATGGAAGGAAAGCAATCAATTATAGAAACAAACTTTCAGATATGAGAATAGATAAATAGTGTGCGTGGCAAATTTATTCTTCACAAACCATGTGATTTGGTTAATGAATTTTGTATAATTGTTTCACATTCTATAAGATACTCTTTGCATTTGTATGAAGATTATTCATTTCGTCATCTTTACACAATTAAATAATATGTTTAGAAAAAGTAAAGAAACAAATTTTCATTTTCTGGAAATCGGACTCGTGTCTACTGAGTGGGAGCCGAGTGACCTAACTCCCTGACCACAACGTCGTTCTTATAAGCTGTACGGTGTAAATTTGAGTTTAATTCAATAATTGTTTTTTTTTGGTTAGAGCAGCTTTAAGAATACTTAAATTCACTGTGAAAGTTTTGAATCGATTCAATGTATAGTTTGGGAGTTGTGATCTTTCAGAAGAAAAGTGTGTGCTTATTACACGATTTTCCTGAAAAGCGATAGGGTTCGTCACCGAACAGCAAACGACTTTACGTCAAAATATTAACATGATGGGACTTTTCGTTTCCGAGGTTTCGTGTAGACACGTTTCGTGACAGACATACAGACAGACAGAATTTTTTCAAAGTCGCTTAAAATTCAATCAACGATTTCAACGATTTACTTATTTAGATCGTCGCTTGTTCGACAAATACAAATAAGAGATACAATAACTCCCCCTAATAATGAGATAATAATAAAAACTTGGTGGTGTAAGATCTCCTACATTAACCCTCGAAGGTATCCGCTGTCAAGGATATGCAGATGATATGTTCTTATCATTCTCCTCATACTTGCAATATAGGGTTTATAATTATATGGGTATTTCAGAAATTATGTCCAATTGTACATGAAAATCATTTTGAGTTCAATGCTCTGTATAGTCAAAACAAATCAAACTGACATAAATTAATGGAAGAATCCATAAGTTAATTATTGACGAGACTTGAAGAACTAGTAATCGAGTTCTGCGACATATTAGTAGGACTATATGTCAACGTTTTGCGAACTGTAGTATCTCCAGAATAGTCTAAAACTAGTTTTGAGACTCCATCCGGAAACTAAGTTTTATCATGGTGATGTCTTTCTATGACTGTCCCTATTGGTATAGCCTCCACGACGTCGAAACTGTTAAAATATCATCCAAGCCCTGGATTAGTCTTGAATGGTTCTTGAAGGTCTGGTAGTTTTTCACAGTTTTCTTCTAATTCCCTGGATAATGGGTAGTGAACGTAGGCTGATTTGTAAGTGGGGGAGTTTCTTCAGCTTCTACTGAGTTTCAATTGGTTAGTCGCTCTAGGAATCATTCGTAATTCGTGTAAAGATTTGAGGTCTATCTATATTATGGTATTAAAGCTGTTCTGTTCTTTAGAATGTTTTTTCCCATTCGGAGCCTTTCTGCGTCTGATGATCATCAATAGGTTTGAATTGCAATGATGTTATGAACAGTATTCCTTTTGAAATATTTTAAATGCTGAGTTTCGAGGTTGTAGCTGACTGCAGGAGTTTTCTTCAATGATTATGAATCCTGGCTGCCTGGATCTTTCTCTTTGCTTATTTCTCCATAGCCAAAAGAAGACTCGTTGTTGAGGAAGTGTGGCAAACATTACCCCTACAATTATTTTAGATTTTGGTATTAGAATTCTTTGGTACCCAGAATTTGGTTAGACTGGTTCTTTCCAATTTTTCAATCGTCAAATCAAGTGACGGAACCATTAGAATGTTTATCAGTTCATGTCCAAACGCATTCGATATAGTCCAGTCAAATGAGACAAAATAAGGCATAATTACATGAATGATTCCCATCTGCACAATTTTTATGATAAACAGTTGGTTTCGATATCTATAGAAATAATTTTCAAAATGCGCATGCGACTTGGTGCATTCGTAGTAGTATAATTTACTTCGCGGGTATATTGCTCAAAAATGGTCATCCATTTTCAATGAAAAAGGTTCATAATTAAATTCACTGTAAAAATGTTTATACAATTTTTTTGATTTTGTAGGAAATTCAATCATGAACCACTTTCATTGCTATCCTTTTTCTTGAAAATGCATGTTGACCAGTGTTGATCGGAACACGAGAAAAAAAATATTGTACTACTTCAAATGTAATAACCCGCATGACTGCTCATATGGAAATTATTCTTCTAGATACGAAAACCTACACTTTACCATAAAAATTGTGCTAATGGGAAACATTTCTTTAAATTTTGATTTATTCAACTGGCCTAATTATTAGGAATGATAGATACAAGGATCGAAGTTGTATGAGCTGCTCTATACTACAAAATTTTGATGTGAATTGATTCCTTTCCAACAAGTTACTGATTATTGGGGTGATATAAACTCAGTGAAAGCACAGCAGCTAGAATCAGTCCCAAGTTTTCATACGAACACTGTGCAAGATCATGGGCTCAGAAGTTGTGGTAGGAGGACATGAAGAAAAGTATTACTGCGATTGCAAGCTCAGCTTCATCCTTCTCGACGCCCATGTTAGTTGGGAAAAAATTGAGTAGTTCATATATTTTCCTCTAGTACTCCTGTCATCGCAACTTATATGTATATTACGGTTCCGTCCTTCACTTTACTACCGCCTAGGTGTTTGTGTTGAATTTTATGCTCTATGAAAATTCTCTCATGGCCTATTTCTTTATACATTTAGCATGGAATAGGTAACCAAAATATCAGAAAAAAAAATAAGATTGATTGCATTTTTTCTTGACAAATAACGACCACTATGTGTTTTTATAATTCCATGTGTCCAAACTTAACTATGAATTATCAAAGAATTATCCATTACTGCACAGTTCCGCAATATATTGTGTTATATAAAATTTATCGAGATCAATTTAATCTATCAGATGTGTAGTATAATAGAATATTATTCATATTGGATATGATTAGGAGAATTTGAAACACTAACTTCAGAAAATGGAGTATAATTGCCTAGAAGGATTCCGCTTTCGTTATAGAAGATAATTATGTTTCAGTGAATCAGATAGGAAAACTATCTCAAGGTTTCTTACTCCATACCATCAAACAGTAATGAAGCTTTGTTATCTGACTAGAATGGGTGCGCACATATTGCAGAAACACGGAAGATTTCATTATATGTCTAACTGTGCCTAGTTGCAAACAAAACAAAATTATCTTTGTTGCAAGACACGAGTATACTTGTTAATTGTCGCTGCATGCATTAGTTTGTTAATATCATTGTATGGGAAATAGTCTTGTTACTACAAGGTCTCATGATTAAAAGTTGTTTGGGTGTATTATTATCTACACTGAACAATTAGTCTTTATAAAGTATTGATTTTTCAATAGAAATTGTAATAATGGTAATTCAATATCAATAAGTAAATTGATTAGTTTGAGTTTCTGTTGATCGTTCAACAATCAGAGTTGAAAATGTCATAATCCAAATTCTTTCAGTTCGGAATCAGATCCAATTGTTAACTGAGTACAAGATACAATTGAACAAATAAGCCACACCTTCTATTTAACAGTTTATATGGGCTTCAATAATAGAGTTTATGTAAATAGAGATTTATTGATCAATCATCAGAGTTTCAAAAAATTGTTCCAAATTTGCAATAGCTCTTTTTTTCTCTGATGATGGCTACTTGGTAGCTGGAAGGTCCTCAGTACTTCAACAGTATGTTTAGTTGATGAAGGTGTTTATTCCGACAGTGTTAAAGTGTATCCATAGTGTGAATTATTTAATAGCTTATTATCTTACCATTTTGTGAATTTTTCGTCAACATAGGTGGCCAGTATATTCCGTTAAATGTCGCTGAGAGGCATTCCATGCAAATTTGAAAAGTCAAAATTTCCTTGGAACATATTTTTGGCTTACATAATTTTTTTTGAGGTTCCAAGAACTTCTGATGAGGGGATGTGGCCGAAACCACATCAAATATTCATAGGCTTCGATCAAACTTTGATTATATCCTAATGAAGTTGTGTTTGACTATCAATTGATAATGATTCTTGGTTTTCCTTTCCAGGGTATCATCATTTTCCATTTACGATATTGCCAAAGGTTGATAATATTGATTTCGGAAATTTACAAACTGTGTACTTATAAATTATTAAAGAGTTCACACTGTGGATACACTATAACACTATAAATAAGAAATAATCACCCTTATCCACTAGTGAATGAAGGTGAATATTTCTTATTTATTGTGTGTACCTACTTACATATTGGATGTTTCAGTTTTTTGTATAAGGACTTTATTACTTGATAGAACTTTTGAAATTATTACAGAAAGTTTATAAACAAAAACAAACCGCAAAAGCTTAGTTTTTCGAGATGTTCAAATCAAATTTTCGCAAATATCGTAAACATATTGCATTGACAGTTGGTGTATGGGAGTTTCTCGGTATGGGAAAGTCAGTTTCAGTGTAGCTGCTAGAAAGCGGGCACATTATGAGGAAAAATTATAATGTGCGTAGTACATCGTCTGAACCAGGGTTGAAGTGGAAGAGGAGTCAGGCTTTGGGATTTTTCTTCAACGTTTGGAGGTTATAAGCATCAGGAACAGGAAATGCCTCGCTAGGCAATGAGTTCCTCAACTTCACCGTACGATAAAAATATTGAGTCTGGTAAAAGAAGTTCGGCAGGTCTCGAGTCTGACCACGAAACGTCGTCTACTCCGTCTATCTGGAGTCTCTCATGGTGAAGTAGCTCTACACAGGGAATAAAAAAGTTAGCTTCTGTGAAGCAGTTTTCGAAACGGGCCTCACATAACCATCCCGTGGATGCAGCTGATGGTGGTACCGAGCATGGATATTGAGTACTTCATAGGGACAGTAATACCTGACATCATCATATTAGGGATTATGGGATCCTGCTTCTTGGAGAAAATATAAGCTTAGCATTGGTTGCATTGAACTCTACTAGATTATCAGATCTCCATTTCTAAGTCCTTGCCACATCCTCATTCATTGCATATTCGTCTCTATCTCGCACCTCTGGCTTGATTGGATGTAGTGGGAACAGGAAATCAGGAGCCACCTGCTTTTAATTGTTCTAGAACTATGATATTTGTAGCGAGTGATAAGGCTGATTAGGTGTACATATGATAATGATTATTGTTGTTTGCATTTCTTGGATGGAAGCTGTTCAATGATTTGGCTATTTTCTGGATATTTCTCCTTACATTCAATTTAGTTTTTTTGAAATGACAATGAATTTGAACTGTTTGTAATTCTGGCAAGATTAAGCTTCATACTGCACTAGTTCAATCGCCAGATGTTATGATTGATTGTCCGAAATTATTTATTTGGAGTTATAGGGAGAATTGCATCTGATATCTGTCACTCGAATCAGATTTTGATGGAAGCTGTTCACGGATTTTTCCATTTTCCAAATTGTTTTGCTTACCTCTTCTGTTTATGATTGGATTTTGCTAGGGTGACAGCGATTACAAACTAGAATCTTGTGCCAAATAAGTTTTTATTCAAGTTGTGTTTGAAAATTCTCCTTACCAACGAACTTTGTGAAATCTCTCCCTATGTAAACTATGTTTGATTGGAATTCTTCCATCATTTCTTGGTCAACTACATAATTCATTCATTCTACATTCAGTAAAAGGTTTTTACATCCCCTTCCATGTTGGTACTTTATCATAAGCGTTTCAAAAAATAAATTCCCATTTGATGTTATTTGAAGATGGATTTTATTTCAAATTTAGACAAATAGCTATTTATTAGTCATACTAGGATGACAATTAGAATTTCTGTGGTTGAAATTGCGGTAAAGCTGATGGAACCCATGATTCACTAGTTTAGAAGCCAAATACTGAATATTTTGTGGACTGTAACTGAGCACAACTGAAGAGGCAGATACGCATCATCTGGGAATCAGAAATGTCGTTACCAAGACATCACTCTCACACTTGAGAAATGGTGTGACCTGTATTCAAAATATGTTCAGCTACCGCAGGTTTATCACCATTATTTTTCTGTAAATGGGCAAAATGTTCCGTATAACGAGTAGAAATGTTCCTCCTAGCTTAACCCACATAGCATTTTGAACATGACTCACAATTGATTTTGGTAATCCCGTATTTTATCAAAGGTGTTGCCTAAACTGTGTTCTAGCTTGTTCTTACATTTATAAGTTGGTGGTTTTGCGAATCTAGAAGATAAACTATGGAATTTATTGATTATGGAAGAATGATAAGTGACATTTTCGAATTTTATTGAAGTATTTGGAGGTAATGGCTCTAATTTGATTAGTTGGCTACGTTCCAATGTCCTTTCAGGTTTAGAAATTGAATTATTGATCAACAATTTTTGGTAACTCATTGTCCAACGCAATTTGCTGGAGTTTTTCAACTTCGTTGCTATAATTTCGATAGCTCAAAGGGTCGTTCAATAATCTATGAACCAGACTATTAAACGGAGCTATTTTATATCTAAATGATGTAGCTGAAACTAAAAGTTCGTTGAAGGTTTAATTTTTTTGATCATTTGAATTAAGTACGGACATGTGAAATGTCTTTACAAAGAAACTGCATTGACCCCTATGTGCCACGGCCCTTATGTGCTACATATAATCATTTAATTCAGTTGCCAGTATTTCTATTTGCACGTTTTCAATTTGGGTGAAATTTTTTGTGCGAAATCGTTCTGTGCTACATATTATATAACATAATCTACCAGCATCCACTAAGTACGTGTACAGGTGTTACCTTCCTGCATAATTCTACCCAACCCAACAATAATTGCAAATATTTATTGTCGACCTTAAAGGTCGGTCAGACTTCTTGCAGAACACGTTGCGTTATGTAATGTCATCCCAGTTTCCCTGAGTTCGCAATAAGTTCATTTATTTTTCGTAACATGCTTTCTATATAAATATTGACGTTTCTGAAACATCCAAACCGTTATTACCGTATTTTTGGTTGCACTTTCAATTTCCTTCCCATGTTTATTTAATAAATGTGAAACGATTTGTCGTTGCTTCATTTGCTAATGGTGAGGAAAACAAATGTTATATAAGTTAATGAGTGTTTGGAGCATCCAATGAATAATTTTTATTTTACACAATTGGTACGATTGCTTCAAGCAGTTATGCATAAACGAATTTACCTAGTTATGCCGTGGGGCCTTACAGTAATTAGGGGCAGACTAAAAATTTGCTATTATATGACTGTACAAAATGCTACTTTCTAATACACTAAAAGAGTTCACAACTGTGGATACACTATAACACTGATAAGTGCGACATAATCACCCTTATCAACTGAAACTACTATCAAAGTACTAAGGATTCCAGATTTGTCCGGAATTTATAAAATTGATTGTATTTCGTGTGCAAAATGCTATGTGGATCAAACTAGAAGGAACATTTCAACTCGTCATAAAGAACATTCTGCTTTATAAAAAAAAATAATAGTTGAGACTCAGCATCAGCACAACACATTTTGAATATAGGTTATATCATTATTCAGGGAAGCGTATCACTTTTAAAACAGTACGGACGAATATTTAGGCAATTAAGAATAGATGGAAATGTATAATCGAGAAATCAATTTATCAATTCCAGATTCATCTCCAGCTGAGGGTAATCCCTTGTTTTCATCAACCTCAAACGGTATTGAACCGGTTGATTTTGTTTTCTAATTTAGTATATTCTTTTGATGGTTACTTGGTAGCCGAAAAGTCCTTAATACATAAATAGTATTTTCACTAGATTACGATGATTATTTCGTACTTATTATGATTTGATTACTTTGTAAGTTCACACATTCTTCCGTCAAATAAACATTTCTCTACAGTCGACAGGTCGTAATATTCGAGGAACCCCAAACAGAAGCGACCGCGGTGGCTATAAATTCTGTACAATAGTATCAGATCAGCGCATGTTCAGGTATGACGTAGGTATGCATGAACAAAACAACCCACAATATCGCCTAAAATGTGTTAGGTAATAATAAAATCATCTATTTTTGGATTTGCAGAGGCGCATCAACAGATTCGAGGAATCTATATTGATTAAATCGTTCATATACCAACCTATTAACTCATTATTCACCACTAAGTTGATATATGAATCAACCAAATGCTTTGATTGTTGCAAAAATCGGATTGCCCAACATCAAAGTGATGTAACATGCATGATGTGCTTGACTAAAAAATATTTATCTTCACATAACCTCGGAATATGCATTCAGTCAGGAATGACGTAGGTATGCAGAAACAAAACAAACCACAATATCGCCTAGAATGAGTTAGGTAGTAATAAAATCATCAATTTTTGGATTTGCAGAAACGTATAAACAGATTCGAGGAATCCATATTGTTTAAATCGATTATCTACCAACACATTAACTCATTATTCACCATTTGGTTTGTATATGAATCAAACAAATGGTTTGATAGGTGTCTGCAAAAATCGGATTGCCCAATATCAAAATAATTTGACATCCATGAGTGGCTTCGTAGTTTCCATCCGAAGAAATATTTATTTTTACATCACCTCGGAATATGCATTCAGGCAGGAATGACGTAGGTATGCAGAAGCATAACAAACCACAATATCGCCTAAAATGAGTTAGGTAGTAATAAAATCATCTATTTTTGGATTTGCAGAAACGTATCAACAGATTCGAGGAATCCATATTGTTTAAATCGATTATCTACCAACACATTAACTCATTATTCACCATTTGGTTTGTATATGAATCAAACAAATGGTTTGATAGGTGTCTGCAAAAATCGGATTGCCCAACATCAAAATAATGTAACATGCATGAGTGGCTTGGTAGTTTTTAACTGAAGAATAATTATTTTCACATAGCCTCGGAATATGCATTCAGGCAGGGATGACGTATGTATGCAGAAACAAAACAACCCACAATATGACACAAAATGAGTTAGGTAATAATAAAATCATTTATTTTTGGATTTGCAGAAGCGTATAAACAGAGTATCAACAGATTCGAGGAATCTATATTATTAAATGGATCACCTACCAAACCATTCACTCATTATTCACCACTTAGTTGGTACATAAATCAACCAAATGGCTTGTCAGGTGTCTGCAAAAATCTGATTGCTCAAGATCAAAATAATGTAACATGCATGAGTGGCCTGATAGTTTCCAAATAAAGGAATGAGGTAGGCAGGAACAAACCGAACTGCAATATCGCCTACAATGAGTTAGGTAATAATAAACTTTTTATCATCTATTTTTGGATTTTCAGAAACATATCAACAGATTAGAGGAATCTAGATTGATAAATCGATTATCTACCAACCCATTCACCCATTAATCATCACTTGCTTGATATCTGAATCAACCAAACGGCTTAATAGGTGTCTGCAAAAATTGGATTGCCCAACATCAAAATAATGTTACATGGATGAGTGGCTTTGTAGTTTTTAACCAAAGTATAATTATCTTCACATAACCTCGGAATATGCATTGGTTTGTGTTATTGTGAACAGTTGGAAAGAAGTTTTGTGCCAAAAGATACGGATTTTGGTGAAATCCAATCAGCTCTGAAATACCAAAAGAGATTATATACACCATCTGAATATATGAAAGTCATGCGTAAATGTAGACCTATTCTAACTATTCGATCGTGCTTGTGTATATAAATTATGAACAAGCCCGAACGGGCCAGCAAAAAGAAGAATAAGTCATAACCTAACTTCATTAATAAAATACCCGGAAAATTGGTTGGTTATTTTATGAACTAGCGGAAGTATTGGCTATTTCGTGGTACTAGAAATTATGGTTTTCATATCAGCCTTGAATAGTTTATAAGCTTTCGAGCCAATTTAGATTTGAATAATATTTCAAGTAAATTAGCCAGACGTTTGAACAAATAAATGCAATTACTGTATAACTGTATTCACTATTAAGATATTAGCATATTAGAAAATTCAAAACTGCTACCTCCGCAGATATCACTTTTATTTGTAACTTCCGTTACCTCCTCCAGTTTCAGCGTATTACGCCAATTTCAGAAGGTATCCAAATCTATTCAATTCAAATATTCTTGTAAATCAGAAGTTAATTTATTTGACTATTCTACATAGTCATATAATCAATGCTCATAATCCCGAGATTGAAGATATCCCACACTTGGGTACACTGAGTACTTGGAAATGTATTCTACGATTGTACTTATGTGTCAAGAATATTATACAAACAACCAATTATAATACCTAAAAGGCAATGGAATGTGTTTCTCAATTGGTTTTTCAGTCCTCGTGTCAAAACAAATTATAGAAACAAATCGTAATTTGCTACCAGATGCTTCTTTTTTGGTATTTTGATTTCATTAATAGTGCCGTAAGAAAACTCGCGAAGTCGGTTTATGTCATACTAATTGGTTATTGTATTTTCATTGCTTGGTTAAAACTACATAATAGTGCAATATTAATAATAATAAAGATAAAAATTAAGAGCACTTTATGGCCCACGCGTTTTGGTTAACTTATTAATTGCTGCCCTCCAGTTTTCAATTTGTCATATTCTTTGACGTAGGCGCTTCTCGATTTCTACGGTAGCGAGGTTTATGTTGCTTCTTCTGTTCATTAGAATTTTCCTGCATTTTGAGTTTTCTTGTTTGACAGCATCAACATTTGTTTACGCCAAAAGTTCAATTTCCCTAGCAACGATAGTTACTGCTGGATGAAATGAAAATTTCATTAAAATCAAATTGAGTTATAGGATTTTTTCTCAATATTTATATTGTGGATGCAATAATGAACTAGTCGGACACAAAAAATGTTATGCACTGCGGGTATTAGTAGATGTTATGCTCTGAGTGCGACGACCTTACTAATCCGAGGGCTCCCGGCCCCGTTTTGTAAGTCGCCTTTAATACATAAATAACAAGTAACACCTTCATTATGTTTCAAGATAATGGTGGATAACATTAATAAACTAATTATTCATTAACGAACATTGGATACAAGGGAATAAATGATAATGATTAGGAAATACTATGAAACCGACGTAAACTTTCAATCACGACTTTTTCTCTACATCTGGAAAGTATGGGGAATTCCATTGTTAGCCGTTTTTGTATCACATATGTAGGGGAAGGGTGGGCAAAGTGGCCACGCTAACGAAAAATCATTTTTTTCCATAAAAAAAATTAAAAGAACCAGATGAAACTTTGGCATAAGTTAGTTTGGTTATTTAACTATTTGCAAAAAAATTAGCTTGGCTTCATTTTGTATAGTTGGGAAGAAAACATAAACTTTCCACAGCTCTACCAAATGGCCACTTTGCCCCACGGGGTAGGGCAAAATGGCCACTGGATGGCCATTATGCCCGATATGAAAAACAACATTTTATTTACTATTGTATTGTTGTTAATTCATTTACAAATATCACAAATGAAGTCATTGTCGTCTTCCTCGCACCCAGCACAAGCCTCGTGCGCCCAACGTAGACAACTTGAGCACCTGATCCACCCTTCCTTTTCTCTTGATTTGGAAAAATAGTCTCCACAGAACAAGCAATCAGTATCACTGATGTCACTGTCGTCAGAGTCCTTAAACAAAACCCGATTAGTCACTTTGGATTTATTTTTTCCTGCAACTTTTTTCTTCTTTATTGCCTCCTTTTTATCTTTCTTTTCTTTTCTCAATTCTAGTTTTACTTTCTTTTGTCTTTGTTTTTCTTCCCTCTCTGCCTTCGCTGTTTCGAGATCATTCTTGTAAGGGCTTGAAGTCAAAACGGCTGAAGTTCCTTTTTTGCGGTTACATTTTCGTTTAGTGATTATTGCTTTAGGGATTGGGACAATATCATGAGGGCTTACAGCAAACGAGGATGGCCTTCTTGGCACTAAGACTTGATGAGAAGAGGTACTTGGGGTGCTGAGTGAGTTTGCAGCAGATGATGTACTGGGTTTGATGATTGGGCTTACAGCACACGAGGTACTAGGCCTTGATGAGTCTGCAGAGAGGAGAACAAATGCCTTGTTGGGGTCTCCGGAACCTACGGTAAATGTTGCGCTGTTGTCACCATAAAATGAGCTTACAGGAATTGTAGCGTTAGGTTGAGGGTCTGCAGGTCCGCAATCAGTTTTATCAGAAAGAGTTTCCTCTTGGCGTACGTCCTATGACTCCTCAAGAACTTCAGCTGGTGAAAATGCGGCAGAGGGGTCGGAGATATCTGTAGTCGCAGCTGGAGCGAAATCTTCTTCAGTAAACACATCTCTGTTGATTGGGACTATACCACATCTCCGAAATCCCTTTACGGCAATTGTCGGAGTAGCTGCATTCAAAAAAGCTTCCCCAAGAAGGCGGGACACTTGATATTGAGTTACAGCCCTACCAGGGTTATTTCGCAAAAATCTCTCAATGGCTTGAACATAATAAGTGTTGAATGGGCCCATGAAAGATACATCCAGTGGCTGTAACTTATGACTGCAATGAGATGGAAGACAAACTACAGTGGTGTGAGTATCCCTAGCCTTTTCAATGAAATCAAGGTTTTTCGTGTGAGTAGCATGTCCATCAAGTATAAGTAATACTGGATCTTCTTGTGATGGTTTGGCATACTTCAAGAAGTGTTCAAACCATTGTGAAAAAATTTCAGTTTGCATCCACCCTGAAGGGTGGCAATAAAACGCCGTCCCAGGTGGAGCATCATCCTGTAGTTCTACTTTCATCCGTTGCCTGGGAAATATAACAAAAGGAGGAATGAAAATTCCGCCCGCTGACATACAAACTACAAAAGTAGAGAGAACGCCTCTTTCAGCAGATGTAATGGAACCGACTTGCCATCTACCTTTCAGTGCAAAAACCTTCGAGGATTTTGACTGTACAGTCAAAAGTCCCGTTTCATCGACATTGTACACCCTATGTGGAGGATACAAATGACTTTTCTGGACGTCCTCTAAAATATCGAAGAATTTTGTAACATTTATTTTGTTAAAGGCTTGAGCTCTTGCTGCTGAGGTCGCCTCTGGTTTTCTTAAAGTAATTTGAGGATGGCGCTTTCTGAAGCCAGTAACCCAATCTTTCCCAGCAACTTTTTTTTCGTGACTGAAGGGGTGAGGAATATTATTCTTCTCCGCCAGTTGGTAGGCAAGACTACGTAGGTATGTTACTGTAATTCCGAAAAAGCGTATTTCCATATCCAAAAGGTATTTTACAAGATGTTGTTCTTGTTCTTCATTGAAGACAGCACGATAGCGCCCCAGAGTTTTTTTGATGTCAGTAGCTTGCTGATTTTTCTTCAGAACACGACGTTTTAAAGTGTTTCTCGGCACATTAAATTGTTTGGCAGCCGTTTGCCACGCCATACCATCTTTCTTCACTGCATCGATAGCTCGTTGCATCGCCTTAGGGTCCCAGGTCTGCTGCTGACTCTTTCTTTGGTATTTGGAGACCATAACCAAGTCTGAAATCCAAATAAAATTTGTTAATGCTGAAACACAATGGTAATACCAAAGTAGGCATTGATTTGCTGGGAATAAATGAATCCACATTTGAGTGTTTGGAAACAAGAGAATATATACCGGCATATCTGTATAAATATTTTTATTTATTGACTTTCCTCATAAAAAACACGAAACATTGTGTGTCGGGCAGAGTGGCCATAGTTGAGGGCAAAGTGGCCACGACCATGTCCACTTTGCCCTCTTTGACACCATTACAGAAATACAACTCTACAAGCCAAAGAACTAACCTTACTTCTTACTACGACACACACAATTGTAGCCAAAATCATACTCTTTGAAGGGGTTACGGTTTATTCTATGTATTTGGAAGTTGTTCTCAGTCATAATAATTAGTTCAATACACTTACCTTACATCAACACGTTGAAAAACACGAAAATCTTGGAGATATATCGACCAAGTAAACAGAACAGCTCCGGACGTTGGTATGTTACTGATGACGAACTATTCTATTAGATGAGGCGTTTATCGGTATTGATTCGAGCATTGTGGGGTGGCGCACCATCTTGGTGAAATATAATATTTGCATACCCATTAACTCACGCATTTTTCAAAAAAGTTCAATATCTTCTCGTAATAGTCAATTATATGAGTAAGCGGTCAAATTTTTTTTCCAAAAAGATAGGTCTAATAATTTGGTTCACACCAGATATTTGTTTCGAATCTATCTTGAAAGTTTTGGTCGCCTATGATATGCGGATTATTTCTTTAACCAATGGTTTCTATTGAAGAGGCTATTATTTCCCAAAATTTATTCATCCGAATACAATTATTTATTTCTGAATTAGGGATTCTGTGGCTGCATTCTAAAAAGATATGACAAAAGTTCAGTCCACGTTCAGATTCATTATCAGTAGTAATATTCCTAGGACATTGATAATAAACGAGATAATTTTATGACAATCGAAAACTCGTTCCTTGGTACGAGCCAACCGAGGAACGAGTTTGAGAAATTTGTCATAAAATTATGAGGTATTTGACAATGTCCGAGGGATATTCGGCGGAAAATTTTTGTACAAAAAAATTTATAACTGAACACAACGAAACATTTATTTATTCATCAA
Organism: Endomychus coccineus; assembly: GCA_958510875.1. Taxonomy (NCBI): domain Eukaryota; kingdom Metazoa; phylum Arthropoda; class Insecta; order Coleoptera; family Endomychidae; genus Endomychus; species Endomychus coccineus. The sequence continues at coordinate 64,403,833 of OY294068.1, read as the reverse complement.
AAGTACAGTTAGTGAAAGTATAATTACTAAGATTTAACATAACATTAGATTCGTTGCTGTTCTCTACTATAGAAGATCTATTATCACGCACAATATTCATGATCTTGTTGTGGTGTTCTTGATCGAGATTTGAGTATGGCTTTATAGAATTTTGATTGCTGTGAACAGTAATTTTCAGCAATTGTTGTTCTTCTACACCACTTTTTGCCAATTCGCTAACAGCAGTTGATCTATTCGAGTGATTTGTTTTCTTTTTGTCCTTTACATTCAAGCCAATTGCCTCAGCAGTAGATTCAGTCCATCCATTTATTGTATTTCTTCCAACAGGTACATTATCATACCATTTGTCAGTTTCATTTTCCCTGTGTCGATTTTGTTTTAAGAACATTCGTGGTGAGGTAATATTGTCGCCTCGTTTTGATATCAGCTTATGAAAAAGACGTACAGGGCAGCTGTGTCTTTCACTATTGGAAACCAACCATTTACTACTGTACAGCTTTCAGAGCCACCTTGGCACGTTCTATTGAACACCGGATTGTATTCAATGCGATTTGTTCGAGAGTCATCGTTATTTTTCTCGATTTGAAAAAAATTCACCAGACAAGCAACTGCCTCTCCTCCTCGCCCCGCTGATTCTACAGCAGCAATATGGTAAAATTTACGCCTAAGACCTTCAGGAGTATTTTCATCCCATAGCAATATTATTTTACTAACTTCAGACAAATTTAACGAAACTGAACTGGACTTACGTTTACATGGATCTGTTTCTAGTTTCTTCCTGATTGCATCGCGGGCATCTCGGGCTGGTTTAAATACTATACTGTTAAACGGGTCAATCATAATATTATAGTCATTATAGTACTTTTCTTGCAAAAGTTTGCACAAACGTTCCACATTGTCTTTGCCGTTGCTCTTTTAAATTAGGTCTCGTCTTTCTTTCTCATATTGACCGCCCAATCTTTCAGTATCAACGCCAATTCTTCTAAGCTTCTATGTTCATTTAATTCATATTCTCGTTCGCAGCAAAATTCCATAAATATCCCCCAAATATATTTGTGACTGTAGGTTGTATTTCTGAGAATTTTTTCTTTGATTAGCGCATTTATACTTTGAACATTTGCATTGTCAAAACGTGACATTTTGAAATTTATTTGGAATGAAGTTGTCAAACTCAATCGTGTTGTCATAGTGATTGATAATTGCACTGAATGCAATTTTCGGTTATAATTGCACAAGTGCATAAAAATTACCGATAATTTTGCAAGAAAGCGTGTTATCTAAAAATTGCACGAGATTTTTTTCATATTTACAAAATATGAAAATAACGAAGTGCAATTTTTATAAGATAACACGCTAGAATGTAAAATTATCTGATCATTTTTATGCACGAGTGTAATTAAATGGAATATTTCACGAATAAAAAAATATGTATTGATTTTTTTCTGAGAAAAATCACAGAATCTACTTACTGACAAAGACTATGAATAAAATTGTACTAGACACGGTTTTAAACAATTTTATTTTCAACACATAAATCAAAAATTACAAGAATTATAGTTGAACACGCAGTTGTAAAAGTTTTTGGCATTCCGACTGGATGGACCCGATACAGGCGCATTAAGAACTGCAGCTGACACATTATCGGAATTCGACGCAAAACTTAGTTGCGGTGGTACTTCATTTCCACGCATTTTTTCAACTATTTCTTCATGGTGACCTTCGTCTAACTGCAGATACGGTGTAATGGATTAAGTGGTCGAATGGCCGGTAATTTTAATAAGCTGCTCCTCACCGACGCCTTTTTTTGCTAAACTTGAGACAGCTGTAGACCGTATCGAATGATTAGTTATCTTCACGTTTTTTGTATTCAGGCCAACTTTTGCTGCTTGTTGGGCTGTCCAAGAGCTCATTGTATTCCTTCCTACAGGAATATTCTTATACCATGCTCTGCATGACTTCCAAGAGGGGTTTACAGTAATAAAGAGTCGATCTGACTTAATTCCCTCCCGCTTCTCCAAAAATTTTTTGTATAATCGTATGGGACACAAATCAGAATTCGTTTTATTCCTAATTAACCATTTTAATGGAACACACGGTTTTTCCCCGCCTTGTGTTGTTTTGGAAAAAATTGGATTATAAATTATTCTTCCCGTCTTTTCACCATTATTATTCTCTTCTTCCTTGAAGAATGACGTTAAACACTTGCTTCATTCTCCACCACGCCAAGCTAACTCAAAAGCAAAAACGAAAAATACCTTTTTTTGCAATCCATCTGGTGTCTCTTCGTCACAATTCTGAACCAAATTTTTGTATTCGTCACGTTTGAGAAACACTGAACTCTCCTTTCTTTTCTCGGGCATCGTTTGGAGTTGCTTTCTCTTAGTTTGTTAAGCGTCCCTTGCTGATTTAAATTCAATATCGGTGAACGGATTAAAAATAATACCATACTCCTTGTAATACTTTTCCATCAATAATTTTGCGGTAACATTCCAGATTGTCTTCATTGTGAAGTCCTTATATTCCTGACCATTCTGCTTGCTCATATTGAATGCCCACTCCGTTAATATTTTTGCCAGTACGCTTATAGACATGTCTTTGTCCAGGAAATTTCCTTTTGCCTTGCAAAAATCCATGAACTGTTGCCATATATAATGTCTGTTGGATTTGGTATTTTTTGATTCACTTTCAACTACATTTTCCTCAATAGATTGTATGGACCACTCACCAAAACGCGACATTTTTTCACTTTTTGAAGTATATCTGACATTTATCAGTATTGTCAGTCAGTGTAGTTGTTATTGGTGTCATGCCGACGGGATGTTTTCGCAGTGCAATTAGCGCTCCGCAGTGCAATTACCGCTGTAATTTTTCGATAATTGCATTCCTCTTATGACAAATATTATACATGAGGGAAATATTCAGTGTAATGTTGACATGATTGGGTGAAATTGTTTCATATGACACAAAATGACAAAATTCAAATGGTTGTTAGAAATGTCAAAAAATGTTCATGTAAATTTCATCATTTTTCCAACCGCAGTAGCGGATAAGTTCAAATTTTGTGCTCTTCCACGCAAAAATTGATCAGTCTGCTTCCACACTTAGAAGAACATCAAATTCAGATTCCAAATTGAATTGACTGATCCTGCCCTTCCAAATCTCTTAAACCCTCACAAACTTTAATCTTGATGAGGTTTCCTGTTGTCATAGCTTGCTGCATACATTCGAGGTACTTCGGCATTATTTCTGTTACTTTTGAAATACAGTTCAAGCATATATCGGTCAAATGCACGTTTTCCTTCATTAGATAATTGTTAATGCAACTCATGTTAACGATATCAACCGGCTAAGCTATTTGACGTTAACAAACTTTTTTCATCAAAGAGAGTTTTGAAAAAGACCGCTGCTTAGGCTTAAAAAATATCTATACAAATGTAAAAATATATATAGGGTGTTATACATATTTGAAAATGAAAAGTTGATGTCACCTCCGGTTACTTCCAGAAGAGAGAGCAGCTGATGATGCTAATAATGACTAATGCAAAGAATGACATAAGTGGTCACAAATGCTTGAAATTGTTTCATATGACACAAAATGACAAAATTCAAATGGTTGTTAGAAATGTCAAAAAATGTTCATGTAAATTTCATCATTTTTCCAACCGCAGTAGCGGATAAGTTCAAATTTTGTGCTCTTCCACGCAAAAATTGATCAGTCTTCTTCCACACTTAGAAGAACATCAAATTCAGATTCCAAATTGAATTGACTGATCCTGCCCTTCCAAATCTCTTAAACCCTCACAAACTTCCATCTTGATGAGGTTTCCTGTTGTCATAGCTTGCTGCATACATTCGAGGTACTTCGGCATTATTTCTGTTACTTTTGAAATACAGTTCAAGCATATATCGGTCAAATGCACGTTTTTCCTTCATTAGATAATTGTTAATGCAACTCATGTTAATGATATCAACCGGCTAAGCTATTTGACGTTAACAAACTTTTTTCATCAAAGAGAGTTTTGAAAAAGACCGCTGCTTAGGTTTAAAAAATGTCTATACAAATGTGAAAACGTATATAGGGTGTTATACATATTTGAAAATGAAAAGTTGATGTCACCTCCGGTTACTTCCAGAAGAGAGAGCAGCTGATGATGCTAATAATGACTAATGCAAAGAATGACATAAGTGGTCACAAATGCTTTATTAAAATTTCGAATCAATACGTTCCATGGTAAAAAATGTATAGACTTGTACCATTTTCGAAAAAAAAAACACAGTATTTAGAAATCTAAATACTACAATGACATTTCTGAAGTTTTTGGGAACGCAGCATTATCGAATTTTATTATGTATTTAACATTGAATATTTATAGCTGCTTAATAACTCTCTCAAGTGAAATACTACATATCTTTACATAGGATGATGTTAGGTAAAAAATGATTAACTTATGTGAAAGCGTTACATCGTTTAATGCCATTGATTCCTTGTTTACTGTTAAAATATGAGATATAACATTTTCTATCGCTAATTTACATTTACTTGTTACAGCCAGGAGGTCGACCAGAAGCTGACTTCACTTTGGACGTTCCCCGATCGGAACATCTGACTAAGAAAATGAGGAAAGATAAGAAGTGGAGATGCAGATGTCGATTGTTAACATCGTTCCTTGGTTTGGTGTTTTTCCTTCTCTCAGTGATGGCTGTCAGTTTGATGTTAACTAGAGGCAAACGAATGTTTGGATCCATGGTGTGACACTAAAATGGAGAACTCCAATTTGAATTCCCTCGTAATACCGGTACCTCTAACTTGTTAAACTGTAAAAATAGAAAGTAACCTGGAAAGAGTGATACTATTTTAAGATTTTAAATATCATTTCAAAAGTATGATGATTTAAAGACGAACGATAAATGAAAATTAAATGTTTCGGAAGTTTTCGTAGAATTAAATTCATATTTACACAAAACTTATAACATTTAATTCAGAATTAATGCTGACAAATTGTTTCACCACACTCAACTAAAGCAAAATCTAAAATCATCTTGTTATCTATTAGGCATCAATCTGAATGTGGTATAAATTGAGGGTTGGGGGTAGATAATGGTTTGAGTGGAAGTTCATTCACAAATTTTTCATCGCATGGTGAACTGTATGTATCGATTTGGTTATTTGATGTTATGTTGCTATTATTTTTTGAATGTTTTAAAATTTTTATGAACTCTTGAATAGTGAGTTAATGTCATTTTCCCTGAATATGTAATATATCGGGATTATTGGTGGAATTGTAATTATGTTACAATAGGTAATCACACTTACACTTTTATTAAGTTTATTTTATTCATTATCTTGATATCAAGCTCATGAATGGAATACTTCGAAATAAATATGATAAAACAGTCCTAAAAATAATTTTTCCTCAGATTAATAAAAATACCAAATGTAATTTCCCATGCCTGACACGCACAATAAATATCTCAATTTATTTAAAACCAGAATGTTTATTCTGGTTTTAAATATAAAAACAGATAATCTATTCTCATATACGAAAGGAGAAATGTTCCTGAAAAATGAAACAAGTAACAATTAATTAGGTCAAAACTTACTCTATTCCTCGACATATTCTTCTTGTAGCCCGATAAACTCTGTCTAACGCTTTTATAATTTTTCGATCCCTTCCAAATAATACGATTTCTACAATCCTTCGAAATAGGCGTTGGTTTCAGCGATGACCTCATCGATGGAGCCAAATCTCTTCCCGCCAAGTCATTTCTTCAACTTTTGATATAGGTAGAAATCGCAGGTCACCAAATCTAAAAATCATGCAATTTTGGCATTGTGACTATGGACCTGTGCATCGGTGCGTTGTCCTGGAGGAAGAGCAAATTTTTCTTTGCCAAATGCGACCGCTTTTGCTTCAAAATCGATACGGACATGTATCTCAAAAAACTGTTGCCATGACTTTGTTGCCCGAGAAACTCACTTTGGCAATTTTCGACTGTTCTTTTTCTCTGGTATGCTGCGATGGAACCATGCTTTGGCCACGGTTAACAAACGGCACAAAAAGTCTTCCTTATCGCGCTTGAACATCGCAAACCACAACTTTGAAGTTATCACCCGGTCGCTCTTGTTATCAACAGAGAGCAAATGCGGCACCCATCTGGGAGATAGCTTTCTCATTTCCAAATATTTATGCAATATATTCCGTACCTGTTCGGTTGAGATGCTCATAGCTTCAGCAATCTCGTGGTCTTTAACTCACCGATCGTCCAATATCATATCATGGATTTTATCGACTATTTTTTGCGTTGTAGCCTCAATTGGACAACCAGAATGTTCGGCGTTCTTTGAGGTCATACTGCCACAACAAAAATCAGTAAACCACTTGTGAATCGTTCTAATTGACGGTGAAACGTTCCCATAATTTTTAACAAGCGATGCTTTGGTTTGCGTAATGTTTATTCACGCAAGAAATAATGTTTAATCAAGACGTGAAATTCACTTTTCCCCATGTTTACAAAATTCTTCAAGGCTGCTTGCATTCGAAGGGTGTCAAAACAGAACTGAATGACATATCAGTCTGAAAATTTTAATGCGTTCTAGGTAAAGATGGTACATTACAAATGTCACATGGTATTTCCGATTGTTGCACCATGTGTTGTATTTTTCAATAACTTTCCACTTTGCTCTCGTATTGATAATTCAAATTATGAAAAGGATGAATATAAAGAATCTGGAGCTGTGCTGACTGTAATGCCGTGTACATAGAACAAACTAGAAGCAGCTTTGGTGTAAGGCTCCACGAACATTTGAAAAGTTTCAGGCTCAAAAAAGAGAACTCTAATTACGCGAATCGTGTATTGCAACACAATCGAAATATATATTAAAAAAACTCAATACTCCAGAATCCATAGAAATTTCAAAACATTCAAAAAATAACATAAGCATAGTAATTAAATGGCCAAATCGGTACTTATGATTCATCACTTTTCAACAATTCAGTAAATAATCTCGCATTCACACCACTAATGTCTACTTCCATTCCTCAATTTATATCATATTCAGATTGATTTCTTATATTTAAGGACATAATTTTAGATTTAGCTTTAGTTGAGAACCCCTAGCTTTGAGAATGTCACAGTGTGGGGAAACAATTTGTCAAGGTTAATTATTTTGAATTGAATGTCACAAGTTTTGGGTAACCAACTTCCAAAAGTTAAAAATATTTTAAACTACGTAAACCCCGAAGCCATAGATATAAAAATTGAAAGGATGGTGGTTCCTTCATCTTTGAGAAACGTTCAGCAGGGTCGAATCTATATGACCGGTGATCATATCAGTTGCTGACATATCAATTGCGAATTGGAACAATCCTCAAGGACACTAAATGAGCTATTTATTCAGAGTAAGTCTGAAGTTCAAATAGACTGGAATAATTGGCTAGATACTATCTATCTCTTGATAAACTTTCCTCGGTCTAACGACAAAAACCATATCGACCTTCACACATAGATCATTTCTCATGAAAACTATGAATGTTACTCTAAGGAAGTGACCAATTATTGCTCACACTTCACCTCATGTGGTGTAGTTAACATACAATAAAGATTAAACTAATAATTCAGAAGTTTCGTCTTTAAAATAGCAGCAACATATCAGTTTGATGTCATTCAAAAAATGAGTATAGCAAAGCTTTATAATGAGTTCACTATTTTTCCAAATATAATTTAATTCAGTAGAAGAAAAACTAGAGTTTGAGGGGAACGAAATAATAAGACAAATATACCGCATTATATATTTATTGGTATAAAATATTCACCCAGCTTCGAAGTGTCATAAAAATGCATGACTTTGAAAATAAAAAAAAATCACCGGTGGCAGGTGGCTAACGTTCCCGCAGCACTGCACTTCGTTGTACTATTCGCCTCTGCCAACAACTCGTTCTTCTTCACCAATTTACCAATTGGATAAATAATCTTATGTATCGGGCTTGCGTTAGCTCCCTTTTTTTCTCGAATAAATCGAACGGACTTTGTTCATAGCCGAATTTCGCTTCCATGTAATACTTGTATTGATTTTTCGACATTGTAAATAAGATTAATGTATTAATTTTAACATGTTTAGGAGAATGGTATTTTGTAAGTGTGAGTATTATTCTAGAAAGAATTTTACTTTCTTTCCAAATGATGTGGCTGTAGGGAACCAATCTATACAATACAAGATTATAGCCTAAACAATAGCTGATACATATAAAATAGAACCAATATAAAAAATAGCTAATTCATGTAAAATATAACCGATATACCTATAAGCTCCTTTCCATAAGGGTGGATATTCTAATTTTCTCAAACAGCTATTTATTCTCTTTACCCTTATTCTCCTAGTAGCTGCCATAAGTTCTTCTGCTTCAAAAATCGGAACTTCTCAATCTAGTTCGCACCCAATGCTCAATTGTATATACTGTACTCCGCTGTTCTCCTATGCATGTCTCCAGATATTGGCTGCCTAATCATTTTCTTAGTGACAACTTGTTAGACCTTCCTCCATAAGCCATCTCCCAAGTCCTGCAATAGGTTCTTCCAGTCATTCTCCTCAGCTTTCATAATTGTAAGCTTAAGTCTCCTTGCTGCTGACCTACCTTATTTCCTTTCTTTTCTCCTTCTGCTTTTGCTCACGAGTATCCTTCTGTTGTCTCGTACCAGATTCCTCTCACTTTGGATATATTATTTCTGTAACTCCGCAATTTGTAAGGTTCACTGATAAATTGGTTGTCTCTTCCGTTTACTAGCGAACTTCTTCCGGAATACTTCTCTAAGTGCCGCTACCAATATATCCATTCAAACCCGTGTCTCACATATCACGTTGATAGAATTATTGACCTCATCTTTCATTTTTCTACTCACGAGGTCCGTGAATTTACTCAATCTGGTATTGTCATAATTCAAACCTTGTTCTATTTCTCCAGGAATCATGGGATTTGACTCTTTGTTATAAATTCAATATATAATATATGCGCATGCAGACTCAATAATTCTTCATCTTCAAGAACTCTCCATTTCACTATCTTGCTTGCTATTTGATCTATGATGAAGGTAATATATCAATGTGGGACACAGAACTGTCTCCCGCAAAAGTTGGCGGGTTACCTTGATTTTGGATCACACAGTAATTTTTCGCCAGCCATTCTAAAAGATGAACTCGTCTACGGTTCTCATAGCCCGCCCTCCACGCCTTATATTAACACAATATTCACCCCCTACTCATGACTGTTTTTTCGAGGCGTCTATCTACATTAATTTGGAGCAGCTCCATGAGGTCGTTGGATTTCAATCATCGAGGGGAGTCAAGAAAATCGCAAAAGTTCTCCTCCCTCAAATGATCTCAATCCTTATATTTCAGAACTTCACTAGATGATTGGGATCTAACAATATCATGTGTCGCAGATACTCCTATCAAAAGTTATTATTTTCAAAAAAATTCTAGATACATCGTAATAACGATGAATTGAATGCTTTCGAAAATATACCTACACCTATACCTGTTCTGAGTGTTTTGATTTGAAAAATTACTGATTATTTAATTAAAGATTATGTATGTAGATTAACTAATTTGTTTCATTTTTGTATCGTCGGAATGGATGAATAACTAATAACAATCAAATGCAAATTGGTGTTTTATTCAGATTTCATTATGCAATTCTATGAAACTTTTTAATATCTCTCCACCCATCATTGAACAACTTCAACTGCAATATAACAATTCCGAATCACCGGTTCCAAAAATATCATGTCAACTTTTGTTAGTACCTTCTTGAAGAAAATTGACATAATTTTGTAGGATATCGAATTATATCCAATGTTTTTGAATTAGTTAACCTGTTGGAATCACATTTCCCCCAATTCGGGCCAACTTATTGAGGGACGAAATGGTATCTTATACTGGCTCAATAGCCTCCGCCATTGTTGACACTCTGGCCGGCGGTCCGATGATTTCTTCGACATGTAGAGCACACCAAACAGGACATTTTTCTGGTTGAAATGGCCTTTGTCAAATTGCTTGTGGATCATCTTCACCTCGAATGCATGTTTACATAACCTATGATCACAAACAAACCTCATCGCTGAACAAAATTTGCAATAAAACAATGGGTCACTAGCATCTGATTTTCAGCTCATTCGTCAAACACACAACTCGGACGATGGTCTGTGGGCTTCAGTTGGATCTTGTAAGATCTTAACGTCATATTTCGAGTGGAGGAACAGAGGTTTACTTGTCCTACACGGAACCAAATTAAGGTGTTCTTCCATACTTGGCTTAAAAGCAGCGATATTTTCCTCAGTATGCTTTATTTTTTGTCTCCCAGGACGAGCTACATGGACGCTTATGTCAATTGTAGAATGATATTTCTGATCTTTTTTCGCACTAATTGAAATCGTTGCTCTGAGATGATCATGTACATGAACAAATGGCAGACACTACTGAATAAAAATAACTCCGAAACTCTAACACATGATAACTATTGTTAGAGCTGTCTCGATCGGAGGTTCTATCGGCCCGAAAAAAACACCCTCTTCTAGCTACATTTCAAGACTTGATGAATGGAATTATTCCAGACATTTCGCTTCCAATAAGATTCTGCAATAGACTGGATACTTTGAACGGATTCACTAATTCATATCACATTAATCCGAATTCATATGTTACGTGTACCCCTGAGTAATTATGAAGTATGTCCACACCATAAGACTCCACGTCACACTCTAATTACACAAAGTCACGATAATTTAACCACAGATCTGAAGGCGTACTATTTCTTGCTGAAATAGTGAGTCCTTAAAAATTACACAGACTTCTGGTTTCGACGATAGTTGTTCTGCTCCGCCACGCTTCAATACGCTGTTATTATATAACTAATAACAATGTTCAAGAACAATGACAGTATTCATTGCAGCCATGCATTTTAATACAATTAACATTCCTATTCGCGTTCCATCCAGTAGTACCTACATTCTAGAACGTTTGAAGCATTTGTTATTCATTTGGTAATGCCATAGATGTAACAATATCATGTCTGTAGTAATAGTGAGAAGTCATACAAAAGAGTATGAAGTGTCCTGATTGACAGATCATAATGAAATCTCAGAAACTATGAATTCCACCTACTCTAAATTTGGCAGGTAGGTGCCTTACACGATGTAGGTATTCGCTAAGAAAAGATTTTTGGGAATATCACCCATGAAGGGATGAAACGGGTTGTAATCCAATGAATCTACAGTTCACCCAATCTATCTCTATACATTATGAACAATAATAGGAATAACACCCTTATCCACTAAAAATACTATTAAACTGCTGAGAACCTTTCGGTTACCATGTAGTAAGAATAAGAATAAACTAAATTATAAATCCAAATCTGCCTATTTAAATATTATTTGGGGATAATAATGCGAACAGAGTTACCCACAGTAGATATATCGGCATTTAATAATTTTCTTTTTGTTACATTCCCAAAATCGATTAATCTCGTGCTGAGGGTAACTCCTTGTTTGATTTATCATCCTTAAATAGTATTCAAACAGGCACAGTGTGACTTATAATTTAGTTTATTCTGATGGCTTCTTTTGGTAGCCGAAATTTCCTTAGTACTTTAATAGTACTTTCACTGGATAAGGGTCGTCATTTCTCATTTATAGTGTTATAGTGTATCTACAGTGTGAACTCTCACATAGTTTATCTCTATACATGAAGCTAATATTTGAAATTTAGCATACAGTTAGATAATGCTTTCAACATAATGTTAAAAATTAATAAAAACCTCAAAAAAAATATGATTGAAAATACGGATGTATTTTTACTTTTCTGACTTTTCCAAACACGTATAATCTATAGATTAATAGATCACCATCACAGTTCAGACTGGTTATGACAATCAACAAGACAGGTATCGTTTACAATACAAACAAGTGATACATTGACAGTAACATAATGTCCGTGACAGACCATTCCATAACACAGAATATAATTTCACGTCTTTCCACGACTTCAGATGTTTCTACTCATTAGAAATATTTTTATTAAGTATTGAAACTTGGGGAATGACATCGCGATCGCGCAACCGACGCTTTATTCTGAATATATTATGTTTCGTGGAAAGATTTCAGGTACTAACGGAACGTACCACAGCTTCACGATGTTTGTTTTGAAAAAATTCTGCAAAATAGATTCATTGGAGAAGACTCATCTAACATGTCGATGTGAAAATATTTTGACAATATTTCACAGGGCAAACAGAGTGGCATATTTGACATTTATCAATGGGCGATTCCTCGAGATTTTCTAATAGAACAACCTATATTTTGATGTGCTATTGTATAGTACCTTCCAAGTACACAAACTTTCGTTATCACAACTTATGCCGTGAAGTGGTCCTTTTTCTCAAGATTTTTCATTTCAATTGAAAATTCATTCTTGCATTTGTTTACGAGAAGGCCATGACCGATGTTCATCAGATGTGAAACTTTGACAATTCAAATTAATAATTCTCTACCAGAACGATTAGGAATGAAACAGACGTAAGTAGTACTACAGTTTCAATCATGAAGAAAACGAATCCACCCAAATACGACCATTTCCTTATGACATTGCAATTTTTGTTCCATATACGTTTTCTACTTCCTCGCTCTAGTGGGCCACCCGATATGTGGTGCAGCTCTAACAGTATTCACTCAAATTTCATTGTCGTTCACAATGTTAATTGATATGATACTACATAAGACTGGTCAAAACTACTCAACATTCGTCGGAAATGAAGGGTATATTTATCCTAATCAATTGGTACCAGAAGAAATATATTCAACGTTAACATTCATGAAGTTTGGCGAATTCCTTCTTATGGTGCTGCCTTCAATCGTCATTATAGTGATTCGGATTTTTGATTCAGCAGATCTAAATAATTATATTGAATTGCTATCTCCGAGGTTTCTCGGCCAAAACATTTTTCTACGTCTACGTCTTGAACTGGGCCCGTGCATTTTACTTCCATAATTGATTGGATGATTTGATATCTTTTACCTCCAATGATATGTCCACGATATTCGAGCTTCATCTTCTTTGTCGCAAAAATCAGTTTTTCTTGTTTCTGGATTCTTCGCATGACTTCTTCTTTCGTCATCTATTTAACCCAAGATATTCACAACGTATACCGATAATTCCACATTTCAAATGCTTCTAGTTTATTTAAGTTGTTCTTCATCAAACTCAATTCATTCATGCCTTACACCATTCTTGATAAGTCGTAACATCGCATTCGAAATCTCAGAATCAGTTGTCAGTAAGAAGGATTTCCGTCTTCATGATACCTGCCGTTGATATTTCAATGCAACCGTTGACTCATTTAGTTTGTTCATTATCTTCCAATGGTGCTCGGAAGTGATGATATCTTCTCACTAGTTCTATCAGAGTTCTTATGGTCAAGCCTATATTTTCACCATATGACTTGATGATCATATATTTGGTCTTTTTCAGACTGAGTTTCAATCCATAAGACTGTCTCTTTATATTCACCCTCAGTTTCTCTGATCTCCAATACTTGTACCTATGATGTTTCTTTTGCGTAAGATATATTGTATATTTTTTGTCCATTTATAATAACACCCCCACTCTTTTTCAATAGGTTCTTTGATAAAAAGCTGCTCTTCCGGCTGAACTCCAAAAAAAATTGTATATAGGTTCTTGTGTGAAAATTTTTACTGGAACCTTGAAAAAGCAATGAGGGTGAAGTTTTCAGTTCTGTGGTTCTACGCGATAGCCCCAACAGTTTCCGAACTACGAACCAAATTTCGAACAACAATTATTGTTGTTCTTCATTGGCGAATAGGTAAATATCGCGGCTCGAGAATTCTTAAATTCTAAAAGGGTCTGATATGTAAGGTTTCAAAAAATGCTCTAAATTCTATTTCGTGTCATTTGGATTTATTACGAAATACATTAATGAAGGTATTTTAATATTATCGCAGAATAATCTGAATATCGACCGATATTATGGTAGGAAGAAATGGATAATATTTGAAAATTTCGATAATAGTCAAAATTTATGTTTTGTTTGCATTGTGTCAAGTTTCACTCATATAACTACAGCCATTCAGTGAGAATCGGGGGAACAACGGTGATTCTTTATAAACAATAAATTAATGCTAACGAAATGTACATAAGGTTTCAAAAATGTAGTGGGAGACGGTGTTTTGTCTCTACTATTAATGTAGTAAAAATTCCATAGAAATAAACTCAGTAGGCTAATAATTTACTCATAAAAAATGCAATGTTAGAAAAAATTCAATCAAATTATCATGAATATGATATAAAAATTTCTTAAATTCCGAAATAAATTGACAATCTTGAACATTATTCGAACTGATAACGTATATAATGATGATAATTTTAACATCTTTTTGTACAAAATTGCTCCATTTCTCCAGAGCTTAAATCGTTATTTCGGTAACTGCTGTCTAAGTTTAATCGATGGCTCAAATATTTTTCAAATTATGGACTAAAACCATGCCATTATTTTTCAATACATACTATACACGATAATCAAAAAATTCAAAAAGGGGTTGTCTTTGTTTATTTTAAGTCGAGAACTCAAAACCCTTATCACCTTGAAGCAATATTTATGTAAACTGTTTATTGTTTTATTATTTAGTATTTCGGTAGAGAAAAATTTTGAATTTCGATAATATATACAATACAATAAGATATTGTAAATAAATTGTGAATATATTGCTTATGAATGATTACCTTCTTTTCCCTATTTTCACTAAGTGCCCTCTGTTCTATGAGTCAAACTTGACACAATGCAAAATATTCACAAATTCATCATCTTCCTTCGCAACAATTCGAAATGAAAATCATATTGTATGGGTAATATTTTCATAAAAAATAATATTTGATTCGAGTCTCCAACAGGAAATGAAATGATTTAGTCTGAACTCTTGGGATTTCAATGTTACTTATGATACTCCACTATGTTCGATTTCTAGTGAAGTTGGATCTTTTGAAACTCACATAGAACTTGCTAAAGTCATAAACTGATCGGATTTATCAAATTCACTAGTGGTTGGTTAATATTCAATAAACGTTGAATGAAATGATTCTATTTGATAGTGAAATAGTCTGCATATTTAGTTCAATATTAGTCCAGTTATTTAATTGCCAAGTAAATTATTTGTGAAAGTTTCTTCGTTATTGTTAACGATGTGGGTGCGAAACAACCGACCGCTTAATGGATGTAGAATATTGATTTTAGTTACACGTATAAATAATAAAATTGAAGCAATAAAAGTGTGTCTGTTGAGTAAGCGCAATGACATAATCAATGATGAGTGCGGAGTTACAGTTTTCTCCATATTAATCTTTTTAAGGAGTCCATTGATTTCAGATTGTTAACTCCCTTACAAACAATGAGAAATTTTGACAAATTCATCATCATTTCATATCCAGGTACTTCCTTATAATATTCGCAGTAGTATAATAAGAGAAAGTATGGTGATACCATATTATATTGAATTTGATAGTTTGATCATTTTGTTTTAAGTTTTTCCAAATAGCCCATATGAAAAGGGCTTCTATACATCTGTGTGGAGATATTATATTGTATTGTATAGTACAAGCTTAGGCAAATCTCCTTCATTTCATAGCTTGGAATAATATATTTAATTTCACAATTTTGCAAATCTCCTGATGTCTAAATGGTCGAATGCTTCAAAAGAAATTCGGTTGTTATCTAAAATATAATTTATAGCATAATGTGATTTCTCTCTTGGGCATAATGTGCCGAAATTTTTTAATGTTTGAAAATTAATTTTCCAAAAAACTGCTGCAATTCTAGCTGAAGAATTGTGCGCTGAAATAATATTTCGGGAGCCAGCGACCTTTTGAGGGTGGTCATTTCACGAAAGCTGAAAATTTTTTCCAAGCCTTATTTGGTATCACTAGTAGTGAATGGACCTCCAGCTTGCGCAGTTCCGGGGGGTGTAGCTGCGCAGCCTCCCACACATGTAAAATAATAATGAAAAAAACTAATACCGCAAAAGCTGAAACCTTGTTAACATCTACATTATGTTATATGTCTTTGACTGCATCGGCTGGACACTTTTCCCCCACTAAATATGAAGCTGGATGTTTTTTTCGTTTAAGTTATTAACTTAACTATAAATTTACCAAATTTCAGCTTTTGCGGTATCAGTTTACTCAGCGCGCATTTTTCACTTCTTTACGTGAAAAGCTGGGGCATAATCCCCCACTCTACATACGGCTGGATACGTTTTTTCTTTATTTTATAACATAATGTAAATGTTAACAAAGTTTCAGCTTTTGCGGTATTAGTTTTTTTTCATTATTATTTTACATGTGTGGGAGGCTGCCGCAGCTACATCCCCCGGAAGTGCGCGAGCTGGAGGTCCATTCGTTTAATAGTGATACCAAATAAAGCTTAGGACGAGTTTTCAGCTTTTGTGGTTTTGGTCATCAAAAACGGTCGCTGGCTCCCGGACTATAATATATCATTCTGAATTCAATTAGAAGTGAGCTTACGTGAGGAATAACTTAACATTAAATTATTACACTATTAAGTATGGAATTATCACTCTTATGCACTGAAAATAATATTAAAGTACTAAGGATTCTTGAGCTATACCAAGTAGCTATCATGTTGACTCTGATGATGGCTACTTGGTGACTGAAATGTTCTTAATACTTTACTAGTATTTTTAGTGATTGAGGATATTAATGATTCACGTACTTATTAGTGTTATAGTGTATTCACATTAGTGAACTCTTTAAGTGTATTATTGAATTAAATGTTGTGAATGAAATCCAAATTCACGCTTCAATAAAACTGTTTTGACAATATTGATCCAGCACTCAACAATATTCGCGAAATGAGTTAAAACACAATTTTTTATTCACATTTGCATACAGATAAAAAAAAAAAAAATTACTTTTGAAAATAACACTTTATTTGAAAAAACGTTGATTGCTATTTCGAACTTTGCAGTTCATTATCAAAACATGCAATGAAAAAATACTGAAACATCTTCATCGTAGTATTTATACGAAATTTACAAGGAAGTGAATTGTTTCTAAGAATTAATAGTACAGATAGCTACTAAGGTTAATTGTGTTGAGATAGTGATCGGCAAGGGATTGAACAGTCAGCAATTACATTCTAAAGATTGTATTACGTAGAATTCAACAGGGTGAACAAATTGGAATTTTCTAAATCTAGTTGCTAGTAGATTGTTTGAAGGATTATTTTGTTTGAATATTCATACAGATTCTAATAGATTAAGTTTTCTACCCTTCGTATGAAAAACATTTAGGTTTTCTATTGGAGGAAAACGGTGTTGGGCTATAAAGTGGTTTGGAAAATTTTAATTAATTAAATTGAAATGACTTAAAATGTCCCTTATTATCCAACTTAAAATATTCCTTATTATCTAACTTCAAACGATCTACCGGTTTGACCAAAGTATAAGGCATTACATTCCTCACAAGTTAACATATGAAGTCCTGACTTCAGAAATTTATTAGATTTAGTTTTGAAAAATATGAAAATTTTTGGCTTTATCCAAAAGCTAGTTTCAACGTTTGTTTCTGGAAGATATTCAAGAGAGTGTGTTTTGATAATGAACTGTAAAGTTCGGAATTGCTATCAACGTTCTATCAAATGAAGTGATATTTTAACAAAGTAAAATTGTTTTTATTTGTAAAAATGGAATATCACAAAGTAAGGGACAGCTCCATTCATATTCTAATCTAATGAATTTACATGTGTATTAAGAGCCAAAACTCTGAAAAATACTTTATTCCATTATACTCGTATATGTCTTTTATAACCCGAGGTGAAAAATTTAGAAACGTGTACGCCGTGATGTTCTTGTTAAAAATGTGGAATAAAATGTTTGCCGATAAGGTTCAGTTTCTGAGTATTTGATAAATTTCCAACTTCAATGAATAATAGCAAACCATGAAATGATGGAATAAATTATATAACAAGTATGACGCGAATGAGGTGAAAGAACAAAGCGTTCATCACGTTCAACTGGATATTTTGATTACAAATCCAATTGTTTCAAAATTTGATGCGCTGAGATAAATAAAAAATCTGATAATAGTACAATAATTGATTTATAAAAATGAACGTAATATCAATTACAATGTAACAGTAAAAATAATGAAATAGTTATGAGAGATGCTAGAAAACATCATCACGCAAACTTGGCAGCACAAAATGAACAAATCTTATAATGGTTGGATATTTTGTCCATTTTGGATGTATTCGAAAGCAAGCCTAAATTGCTAAACTCATACTAATAATCAAGAAGATTCAAGTCAGGTGATCTCGCAGGTAATAGCCATGCCGATAAGTCCATCTTCCACTAATAGTTCAGTTCAATCAAGCGACAACATGACGTCCAATATATGATGGTACCACGCCATGCTGATTCCATATACGATTGTAGATAAAATCAAGAAGAAACTCTTTCATCAATTCCATTAGATGGTTTCTTGAAAAATGCACATATGCCTCAGTACCCAAACGATGAGAAATAACTTGAAATAAAAGTAATTGTAAAAGACGCCCACATATTAATAGAGAACCTTTGATGAAACCCTATTCTTATAGAAGCCTTTGTATTTTCTACAGACCGTACATGTTCATCATAGCTATCATTTATGCCTTGCTGAGTGAAAGTGGCTTCGTCCGCCCAAAGCGTCTCTTCATTGGAATTTTCATTTTGTCCATTCTGTTGAAGATACATCGACAAAATGCTAGTCGCTGCTGTTGATCTTCTGGTTGCAAACTATCCACTTTAGGTATCTCTGTTCATAGTTCTTCATACAAAACCATGTGATACATTTACTTGTGCAGCAATCCATCTTTCACTGGTTCCCCGATATTCAAGAACAAGATTATCACATCTTCTTCTATTCCAACGCAATGATGTCTGGCAAGACTACCAGCAGCAATACGATAATTACCAATTCTAACCTCTCGCAGCCTCTGAAAAACGCCTGGAAACCCGATGAGATGGTTGTCGCCTGTTAGGGAATTTAATGCTTTATTTCTCATAGGTCTTAATGCGTTGCTAACAGAACAACTTAACTAACTAAGTCACTTTGAAGTCTTATACGCCTAGAAACAATTTTGTTCTGTTGACTCACTCATGACTTGCTATTGATGTCATTTATTTTATGGCTTGCTATTATTTATTAAAGTTGAAAATTGATAACCTACATGCAAAAACTTGAAAGTCTGACAATTTGGAAACAATGCCCTTCTAGAAAAAAAATATTCTATATTTTTCAACAAGAATATCACACCGCACTGGTTACATAATTTTTCGGCTCGACTTATGAAATAGCCAGAGACTATTTTGAAAGAAGAAACTGAACTTGTTCAAGCACATTGGTAATTCTGAAGATAGGTTTTGATACGAGCTATAGCATTTCCGATCTAGTCGGAAAATTGCGTAATGGCTCTTAGGTTCCAACATATCGGTAGCGCGTACATGCCGTCTGAAACCATAAGAGACATCAATCCAAGCAGTCTTCTCGTCTTCGGTGTTACCTCAGACCTGCTGGATTGAGGAGCACTGGACCCAAACAAGTGGTCCAAGTGCACTGGACTTGCCCGTCTCCTTAGATTGATTGATTGGTACATAAGAAATAGTTTTGGAACAATTTAGGCTGTAGAGACAACTCAATACGTAACACTTATGTACGTATTGTGCATATACTTAAATGTATATACCATACCTATATTTACGCAAACTAATCATCAAGATTTTGAAAATTTAGTACTATAAACTTTATATTTAGTTGTTTGCGAATTAACTACCTGAAACTAACGTTCCAGCTTCAGTCTTATTGGTTTAATTGGTTTAAGTTTATATGTTATCTGAGGTCATCGAAGTATCATGAAACCTGAAGCCATATATTATGAATGATAGAACATTCAATTTGTTTCTTCTTTTCTTCTTATACCACTTTCAATAATATCCTGAAAACGTTACTATAGTTTCAACTCCGAATAGCCATCATCAAACAGAGCCCTATGTTATTTATTTCTAGCTACAGCATCGTGAAACGGCAATCATCGATTCAAGTTAAACCATATAGATCAAGAATAGAGTACTCGAAGCCCATAAGACCAATGCTATCAATTTGATTAGATCTAAGTGAGAGGCGGTGGTGTTATCCTTTTCTAATAGTCTGTTCTCTCTTCTGACAAATTAGTGAGAGATAGAAACACCGTAGAGTTCTTAGAGCTAGTCACGAAATTCGTCATTCAAATACTATATTCTCCATCTCTATGAGTTGAACTCTCTATACTTTTCTAGGCTATGTCATGTGCAGAAGCCAACAGACATTTTATAAAACAGGTTAATTTGGCTTCTCATTTCATAGAACGTGTGGAAACGTTGGAATCGCAATTTCAATTCCTTCCGGTGGCAATAGATCTCTCTGAGCAAAAAAGTGGCCGAGTTGATGTTATGGTTCATAAGTATTTATTCACTTTAATGTTCTCCTAATTAATTCGTTGGTTTTGTAATTTAAAAATTAAGCTTCTAATGCAGACATCCAATATAGTTGTTGAACGTTTAATCTTGCAAAAAGGTTCACAGATCATTGAGTTTAGGTTGCTTTCCTGATGTGCAAATAATTCGAGTTGATTGAAGTTGAATTTACTTTCATATATTTTATATAAAAAGATAATATAAGTGAATTCATTTGACTTCACACTAATTTCACTGTGATTAACGAGTAGGCATGACTACTTTCCTACATTACCAAACACTAATGAGTTTATGACATATATTCCAGAAATAAACTTGCCTGTGATATAACAAACGGTAGATAGATTTTTATCATTTGTTTACACGACTGATATCCGTGTTTATCATACATATATTCTTAATTATCATCTTGAACAAATGAATAATATGATTTTCAGTTTTGTCATTCATATTTCGGTAGTGATCTTATGTCAGGAAATAATAATTTGTGGGAACGTATCAATTGAACCTTCTTTCGAAAAATCCACTGTCTGCTGAAGGATTACATTCAATCGGTTATGAATCACGTATTCAGTATTATATCGCTTGTCGCGCCACTTTTGTATTTCATTCATATTTTCATATTATGATGAGGAAGTTCAGCTTCTGTTTCTTTTCATTATGTAGGCATTATGTGGATGTATTTGCCCCTTCTCAGAGTTATCGTTCATGTTGATTCTTGTTCCTTCAATCTTTTTCCGATGTAACGTGTTTTGCAAATTCATATATCTCCTCATCTCTCATTTCATATCCTTTCTTCATCCGCATCCCAGGCTTTCATTATCTTTCATTCTAACTGCAGGAACTCCTAACGAGGGGGTGCATCATGATAGTCAAGCTTGGAAAGACAGAAATTTGTTAGTAATGTATAGTTTTCACCATATTCGATATACTGTAGAAGTTATTCAAGTCACGAAGGCCTCCAAGTTGAGATTTTATGACAAAACCGTTGATTTCGGGATGCTATGCAATAGAAACCATTTCCATTTTGTCATGATATGTCAGTACTGTGGCTGTAAAATGTATGAGCAATTGTTGTTATTTGATATTTTCTGTTTGACTGTTAATTTTCAGTTCTTGTTCTCCTTTTAAACTGTTTTTTATGAACGTTCAGTTTTGTACAGAAACCGATCAGTAGTTTCATATTATCGTATTATTTGAAGTTCCCACAATGTCGGTTCTGTTCCTAAAAAAATTTCCTAGAGCTTTTCTACGGGACAATATGTCATGTACTTTCTCTCCTATTCATTGACGACTTATTCAGATGTGATTTAACTAGTATTTACTGTTTATTTTAAAATCTTCATTGTTAATAAAACTTAAAAAATAAATTTTGTAACAGTTTTTAACACAGTTTTAAAATTAAAATGGTAGTTGAGATATATAATTTGAGATCATCAGTGTCATTACTTTCTCGCATCCAGATGATTAGAAAGTCTTAAAGCTAACCTTAAAAAATATTTTTTCTGCATTTTGGACGTTTCAAGAAACGTTACATGTTTGAATTTTTGGAATATTGTAGCAAATGATTCCAAATCAACAATTAGAACATAAACTCTAACTGAATGATGTATATTATAGTTACACAGTAAAATAAAAACGATATTTCGAGTTTGCTTTAGTTTAACATCGATAATAACAGACACAAAGTTCAGAATCACCTAATCAGGGGATAGTGGGGAATGGACAGCTAAGCAAGCTAGGCTCTTGCTCAAAAGTAACCGATCATCGACATTGAATTTTCAAAATGGATGTGATCCTTTATCTTACTTGTGAATTGGTTTCCTGTTTTATGTTCCGCATCTTACAGACTTCCTATTTTCCGATGGCATGACAACATGACAGTTGAGATTTGACTGTGATGACAAATTAAAGTATAATGACATAATATGGATGAAAATGATCATAATTCTTCAACATCCGAAAATATCCCAAGAATAACTGTATTTTTCATAAAATCTCAAATTGGAATATCTCGGGCTCTTTCAATCCAAAGTTTCTTCAACTTAGTATCAGGGGTTATTTTGGTCCGTTGAATATGATGTGGAAAAATTGAAAATGCGGCGCTTCAGTTGGAAAACTCGGGAAATTCTACCAAATCTTAGCAACAAACAAAATTTTGCACGCTAGCAATAGTATCTGAGATGCGGCTGTAAGATCACGTCTTTTTTCAATTGTAATTTATAAAACATGTAGATTCTATGAAATATGGATTTGTGTTAAGACTTACTAACCGCAAAAAAATTATGTAAATTAAATTAACGTATATGTGCATTCGGAAAAAAAATTGACGAAGAGCTCTATTCTTATAGATTCGAATGATTGACATTTAGATGTACCAGAAATTGTTAAGAATTTATTTATTAGGACCTCCAGTTGTGCTTCTGTCTGATTTGCAAAGAAAAGCAATCAACCTGTTGAATGTTTAATGAATGAATTAGGACTAACTTGTAAATTATTGGCGATAATCGAAGACAACCAATGAGCTGATAATGTTAACCACATGCTCTATAAATGGTCTCAACATTAAAGTCAATACTATTTCTGGAATTAATTAATCATTGTCATTCAATTGACTATGCATAGTGAATACAAGCATTTCAGTTTAATATCATTCGATAGATGAAGTTTTGGTTCCCCTGGATGAACTGTGACAACACTTCCTTCAGATGTCAGCTGCCCGGAACTGAAACACGTTTGTCACTGTGCAACCTGGAAAACCAAAACGAATTCAATCAAATACAATCATAAACAATACCTGAAAAACCATTAGTTTCATACAATTTGATTAACAGGAAGTCACTCGCGTAGATACAGAATGTTTCCTAATATAGTATGAATATTTACAACGTAGTCATCCATTTTGTTGATTTGAACATTTGGCGATCTAGCGATCGAATCTCGATCATTAACTTGAATTCATGTTGCTGGTGGAGATAATCATTCCGTTCCATTTATCTTATACAGAGATCCCATAGATTGTATGGTTGAATTTGTATTCTATTTCTGATCAGATGCTCTACGAAGATAGTCCAAATATGATCTTCAACCACCATGTCTTCTGAGCGTTCAAATAATCGCTCCTACGTTATAAAAATTATTGGCAGAGATCCATTGGAAGAAGAAAAATAGTTCATTCGTATCCTTCAAACATTATGAATAGTCTAGGCACATTGATTCTTGTGTTGCTGTATATTCATGTCCTCAGATTGATCATTTCTTTCATCTTACACGCTCATGGATCAACAACAAACGGAACTGCTCCTATAAATAACAAGCTTCATTCGTTTGCCTCCTTCACGAGCCTTTTGACGCTTTGTTCTGAGAATAGTTTTCAATTTGAGAAATTCGGCATACAGTTATCAGATTTTTTTATTAAAGTTCTTGTACGTCTTTGAGCAGCGCTCTCTACACAGCATTTGAGATTTATATTTTTATCATTTTCTTAGATTTGAGATCGTCACCGTGAAGAGTTGTGGGAATATCTCAAAATAAGTATTTATCCACAGAAGGTTTCTCACAATCTTCCTCATGCTAGTTTACACCACCTTGTTCCCAATTTAAAAGTACGATTCAAGTGTGAAAGTAAATCTCTAGTTGCTTGGGCACCTTCCTGGATATATTCACGATCTATGTGATGAATAACGTCTACCGATCGTGATTTAGATTCATACATTCCAGGAGATGTTCTAGATTACCTCAACTTGGTACTATCAGAAACGATATGGATAATTCAAAACAGGAAATACAGGAAGGAATAATTATATTTTGATTCATTATTATCTTTAGGGAAGGGAGTTCAAATAAAAATTGAATCTAATTAGCTACGTTCCATAATTCATTAATTCCAACTCGAGCATACCAACGTAGAAACAATACTAATTTCATGTCAGCTCTTCTTTATTTACGAAGTCACTGAATAGGGAAAAGTATGTCACATGAACATTGCATACCTTTTGGAGGACATCAATTTTAATTATATATGTATTAGTACCATAAATTACACCAGCCAACGATATATTGAATAATACGGTGATACATTATTCTTGATTTCAACAAGTGCATGAATGTTGATTACCAAAATATCTAGTTATTTAATATCTTTTATACGCGTACATATCTAGTATCTAGCTTTCGGATTATGAAAAGGAAAATTCATTTCACATGTACCACATAAAATTGACGAGTGAAGTTGACTTATGAATTTTCATAGCATTATCATAGGATGAGGTAGTATTTTCGTAATCTCAGGTAGACAGTGACATACTCATTGTTTTGAAGTGAAGTCTGCAAAACTTCATCAAGATCGGAATGAGACTCTGAATTTGTAGAAAATCGAACAGACATACTTCTTTATACAGAGGATATTCTGAAACTCTTTTCACAAAAGAAAAATGGAAATTCTAGAGTTAATTTCATGTATAGATTGACGTAAATCACCCGATTGATTAATACTTTGAAGATGGTGCCCTACCATTTAATTAAAATATCTGCAAAAGAAAATCGAATGGTATGAATATGATTTTTCAATTGTAGTCACACTTAGCATGTTTGGAAGGGACAATGGACATTCTTATTTATAACTATTTTGCTTTCGAAATTTAACAATTTCAATACACTTTAAAAAATCCTATTTTTCCTTTAAAAAGTGATGCTCTTAGGAAAACGCTACGACGCATCGTTTTGGAAAAAAAAAATCGAGTTTTCGCGTATCGAAGCATGTTTTCATCGATCTACAAATTCATATCTAGTTGTGGAAAATATTTATGGACAACGATTAAAATAACAGATGAACGAAGAGAGTGTTAGATTCGAATACAAATGTCCATTATCCCCTCCCCACTAATTAGACCGATGTTAGGCCGCCCTTTCAAAGAGCTCTAGCTCCTTTAGCAAGCTTTCACCTGTATACAGGATGCCCCAAGATGTTTCGACAACTGTGCAACTGACAAAAATCAAATTTGGCAGACATGCACTGTAAAACACGTCAGAGTTCCTTTGCATTTGAGGCCTCGAGATTCCATCTTGAATGGGACAACCTGTATATTAATGTGCTTCTGAGTAGACCCCTAATAAACAACTACAACGATACCAAACTAGTCATTGATGTTCTGTAAATTAACGAAAAAAAAACATATGAAGTGAAGTTGGTGAGAATTCTAGGTGGCTTTGAAACAGTATCGTCTACATGTTGTCATTAATTGATGGTAATGTCAAGTTTGAAGTATTGAAAATTTTCTAATATAAATTTTGTAATTGAAAAGTGAAGCCATATTATCTATTGCTGCAAAATTTTCACAAAATTTGCAATATAAATGAGTGTCATTAAGTTTCAATATTAAGATTGTTGGAAATCTATTATATCACAAAGGAACACTACACTGGATAAAACAATATAGAAAAATTCCAAAATAAACATTCATTATAAAAATAGAAGAAAAGACAACAGGTTTCGCCACCACAGTGGCTTCTTCAGGTGAACAATGTTACTTACATACAACGGTATTCCTAGCTATTTATACATAAAGAGAAAATGACCAAGACTTAATGATTGGGAATTCAGATTGTTTACAGCTAATTCACGGATTACATGAATACAAGTTATTTACACTAAGGGATTGAAATATAATAATTCGTTTGCGACAGTTTGTTTATATAAGACGGAGAGTGTGAAAAAACTACCTGATTATTGAGTAAAAAATTGCCATGCTTATATATTTATTGATTTCTGTGTATTCTTACTTATCCAAAAGTCTACCTTCATTTACAACATCTAAGGTTCAAAAATTTTGATCAAATTGATGGCCTGTCTCTGAAAAATGTTTGGCATAATGAGAATCTTGTATTTTATCCATATAACTCCTGAAATGATCACCCACTCTACTGGAGGAGACCAGTTTGACCTACATAAAAGCTTGAATAAGATCAACAATTTAACTTATAAACTCTAGATCTCACTCTTTTTGCTGACTTATCTTTGTAATTTTGCAAGTGCAAGTTGACTATTATAGAAACGATCCTCTTTCACTAGTAGAATTATGTTCACTTACATAATGTGTATTCAGTAATTCAAGGAAAGAAGTAGATAAATTCATTTTAGTTATATCCCGTTGCATATCATTCGAAAATTTCCCAAAATATGTAATGCTTTTATAATTTTCCGATCTATTGAGATTTAGAGGGAAATTTTCTCTAATAGCAATATTATATTCCTTCTTTTTCAACATACTGTCGATAAGATTGTGGTCGAAATTTTTGTTAATTGCTAACTATTTTATAATATTTAACTCCTTTTGAAAATTTTCAACTGACATTGAAACTGATTCAAGTATAAAAATAATACTACGATACGCTGCTAGTTTGTTGAAGGTTGAAATTACATACAACGTAGTAATAAATGTAAAATTATTTAATAATGTAATTGCTAAACAGTAAAGTATTATCATGATGAGAATCGATATTTTCGTTTATACAGATTGGATACTGACTTATAATATCCCATGTGCAAAATTATTGCTGGACATTTTTTCTAGATGGCGAATGTTTTAAAAATTATGCTGAGTCGAAGACGAGGGATAATTTTCTTAAAATATTGGCCATCGAGAAAAAAATTCCGGAAATTAATTTGTGAACTCGGGATATCCAGTAAGAGAATTTCACATCGAAGAAAAATTAGTTTAAAATAATTTCAATATGATATTATTTGACATTTTGTCATGAAAATATGAGACATTACGAAGGAATGCCATAATTTATTTATAGGATTTCGAGAGTTTGATGTATGCGAGTCCAAACGTCAAAAAAACTTGTGGTGTTTCCATGCCTAAATTGTGTATGGTTATAATTTATAATGTTTCGCCACGAAATTGAAAATCCTTCAGAAATCCGAAATAAAATTTAACATATAATTCCAGAGAATACAAAAAAATCAAGGGCAAGGGAATGGAGGCAGTTCATGGACTTTTGTAATTTTTGATCCACCCACAAAATTGTTAAAAGTGGATCAAATATGGTTTATTTCATGTTATTGAATTACACTTTATTTACTAAAATTGGTGGAATTATGTGTTTTTAACTAATGGTTTCCTTTTGGCAACTGATTTACTATAACATTCAAATATCTTTTGATCCACCTACTTAAGTTGTGTTAAATTATTTTAAATAGATTATATATAGTCTCTTTTATGTGTATGGGTTAAATTTGATTCACTAAAATTGGAGGAATTATATTTTGTTATGTATTGTATCACTTTTAAACTTATTTGTTAAATGTCAAAAAATATCCACTATAATTTTGCTTCTCTACCCTAAAAGAAAAAATATCCGCTGAAATTTTTTAGTTGGCATGACAAGTCAAAATGAAAGTATTTCATTGGTGGAAAATTGTCGATGTGAAATTCTCGGAATTATAAGTCGAATATTGTTAGTGTGGGAATAGAGAATTCGGTTTAGATGAGGATGAAGCCTAACAGCGACCTTCTCTGAGAAGTGAGAGTCTTTAGTTCAGTTAAAAGTGTGAAAAATATCTGAAATTTTATAGACAGCACGATAATGCAAAAGTCCTTCTGCATCGTGTTCAGTATGGCTTACACATAGTTATTCAGAATAAACAAAGATGGCTCGTCATTATTACTATTAATAATTTCCAAATAACAAATGGAATGTCTTTCATAACAAATGGAATATCTCGGGATCTTTCGATCCAAAGCTTCTCAAAGTTGGTATCAAGGGGTTTTTTGGTCCGCTTGAACGGAATCTGAACTCGGAAAATGAGAAACTTTGCCCGTTTGCTATGAACTCGGGAAATTTTACCAAATCTTAGCAACAAACAAAATTTGTTCTCGGGCTGTGGTATTGAAATAATAAGATGCCGTAATGTGTCTTGGTACAATTTTCACTGGAAGAAGAAAAATTCTGGAAAATTAGTAGAAAATTGCGTAGTTTCCCTTCATATTTTTGTCCAACGTGCCAAATCATAGATTTTTTAGAATACAGTTTTCTGGAATACTCCGGAAAATAAAAATTTACCATTATTGCACGATAAACTTTAATAATTTTGTTTTTCGAAAAATCTTGGACAATTATTTTGATAAAAAAATCCAATGGTGATCCCGATCATGGATATGGAAGACTTCATAGGAACAGTTGTTTGTACCTGACGTCTTCATTTTAGGGATTACAGGATACGCCTTGCTGGAGAAAATGCAAGCTCGAATTTTGGTGGCATTAAACTCTACTAGATTCAGATCCCCATTTCACAATCGTTGCCACACGTCCAATAATTGGCTCAACCTGTGCCTGTCTCAAAAATTAGACTTTCTGTAAAGTATGTATCATCGATCGGATGAGATACAATCAAACTGTTGTATATCAGTAGGTTTATTGAACAATTGATTGCAATTTTTAAATTCAATAGTTTCGTAAACGTAGTAGCGATATTCAACAATATATTTGTAATTTTTTTATTCAAAGATGGTATAACAAAACACAGTAACGTATATATTATTGAGTCATAGGAAATTCTTAGTAGACTGAAAACCTTTATAGAAAAAATATATAGCAGTGTTTCAAAGTGGAACTCTTTTGTTTTGTTTGTAACTACATTGTTATGATATTATTCCTCTGCAATGTATATATTTTAATATTGAAAAGGATTATAGTTATCACCTTTCCAGGTTACTTTCATCTACTCTTAGTTAACTCAATCGACTCCCATAGTGTAACATCACAATCCCACATTTTACTGCAATCGATTCCAACTCGTATTTTAAATATTTATCAAATAGGTCATAACTGCTATGTACACCAGGATCATGATATAGTACACTGTCAGAGTCAATTGAATTTACAGGATGTTCTTATCGAACTGCCATAAATG
The DNA here is from genome assembly GCA_958510875.1 of Endomychus coccineus. Taxonomy (NCBI): domain Eukaryota; kingdom Metazoa; phylum Arthropoda; class Insecta; order Coleoptera; family Endomychidae; genus Endomychus; species Endomychus coccineus. The sequence continues at coordinate 64,374,345 of OY294068.1, read as the reverse complement.
TTAATTTGCTCATAACACTATTTAATCTTTTACAATATGGTGCCAAGTAGTTCCAAGAGTTTGCAGTATTGAATCCGCTATTTCGGGTTCACATAGTTGTGATAAACAATAGTGTCATGTAGATTTAGAAATGTATGTGATTTTTATTTAATTAACTTAGATATTAATTCAATATAGGTATATCTTTGGTTATTTTTACCAGTGATTTTAGTGGACACTGGTTTTGCATTACGAAAAAATTATTTCAATTTAATTTGTTATTAAAGTTCCATTTTACATGTATAACGAAATTGATTATTTTTAATTAGGATGTGATGTTGCTTTCACTTAGAAGGAATAGAAGATGTTGACAGTAGCTTCAGTTGATATAAATGTGATTTTATTTCAGGCTGCTTAACATATGACTAACTGATTACCGAAATTCATTCCTCTTATTACCGAACTGTTACTTCTATATCCACTCAGAAATTAAAAATCCTACTTAATTTTTTGCCGTCACAATCAAACTTGTAATTGAAGAACAACCGCAATACGTGTTGATCAAACATGAATAAACATTTAGTGAAAAACACCCAGAACATGTTATTGTGAAGAGAATCATGGATGATCTTTGGGATTTGAGGTTTGAAGAAAATGTTAAATTTAACTTAGAAATATTGACTTAGAACTGTGCATAGTTGTGGCATTGAATCTAAAATAAAATGAATCGTAACTGTATCCATGAAAACAATTTTTATCATTGAGGAAATTTATCCTCGGTATCGCAACATTTTGTTTTTCAGATGTTCACGTGTTGTAGATGAATGATCGGAAACTTCTAAAATACACATTTTATAACATTCACTCATCACACAATTAAAATTGAAGCGTCTCTATAATGAAACCGTTTTTAATTTGAGGATACGATGTCCAGTTATAAGTCTGTTTGAAATGTGAAAATACATTTGCTGCATTTTTTAGAGTACGAAAACTTTGACAGCACAAACTGTAATAAGAAATACATTTCACCATAGAAACACTCAAACACCAGTTTTCTGCTTTCTGATCGCTGCTACCAATTTTCAAATCTAACTTGTGGCCATAATTTCGTACGTTTTTACTATAATGAGCTCTATTATTGTTTTGGTTTTTGCAGCTTAAGAAGAGTACCTGCTATTGTTTGTGGTACAATAAAGGTTGATCCTATGCTGATTTCCAGAAATATTGGAACTATCAGCTACACGTCATGATTATAAAGTTTTGAATAATATTCGATTTTAGAGAATCTTTTAAATGGCCGCATATTGTGCAAAAATGCCACAAAGGATCATACATTGCTCTTATATCAAAACCAACAATAATTCTAGACTATTATGATCTATTTCAAATCAGTAGAAACTACTTTGGAGCTTGCTTTGTAACAAGTTACAATACAGTCGAAATTATGGCCATATTTTGGATCTTAGAACTTGCAGTCTAGATTAGAAATGCAGCAATACATAAAAATGTATGTCTTTCCATGCTTAAATAAATTCATTCTGAATATTTTAGGCGTTCTAAGCTTGCTCCAAATTTCGTCAGGGATCGTGAAAAGTTGTCACCGTTTCCGCAGAAAAATACAACAAATTGTAACTGAACATTCATGTAGTTGGCTGACATCATATACTAGTAAATGAAAATAAAGGTAAAAAGGTGAATTTACCGCTAAGGGACGTGTCGCCGCCAACTAACTATAAGAAAAAACTCGTTTTGACGTTGACTACCTATGTAACTATATATTATATTTGCTGCATCTGTAGAGACGCTACACTTTTTGGGGTCATCTCTTGTACTTGTGGAAGAAATCACAGAGCAGAGACAATCTTTATCTCCTTCGACATTTAACTAGCCTGAATCAATGGAACTGTGAAGATGAAATACTTTTATCAAGATTAATTTTAGAGTGTATGTTAGAACCGTGCTAAGTAAGAATTGTGGTATATTAGGCAAGGAAACTTCAAACTTTCTGATACTTTTAACTACGAAATAATCACCATTATACAATAAAAATACTATCAAAGTACCGAAGACATTTAGTTAACAAATAGTCATCATCAGGGTAAACTAAATAAGAAAACAAATACCTGTTTAAATACTATTTGGGGTAATGCATACAAGGGCTTACCCCCAGCTGGAGATACATCTGAATTCAATGAATTGCTTCTTCGCTTGTACATTCCCATTCCTTCTAAATTACCTGGATATTAGTCCGTACTGTGTTTTAGAAGTGTCTTTAGAAAATTCTTCGAAATTAGTTGCAAAATTGAAAGTTGCCAAACTTGAACCTGGTGATTCCCCGGTTTTATTTGATGTTGTTTCACTGTTCACAAACCTGAGTCAATGAACTCTTCCGATACGAACTGTTCAGAATATTTGATGCTTACATTTTTGTGTATGGAGCAAATTCATTTCACGTTAAAGAAAAATTTCTTTGAAGAAACAAGGGGATGTATGATGCGTAATCTACTCTCCCCTTTCCTTGTCAAGTTGAAACCACCTTAGAATCAAAATTAAGTCAGTTTCCAAAAGTTTGGCAGATATATGTCGATGATGTTCTTGCAATGATTAGCGAATATTATGATCTGAAAAGTTTTTTTAATATGCCCAATGACCAATTTAATTTATTTAAATTCAATGAAGAATTAGAAAGCGAAAATCAGCTTCATTTTCTTGACATAGATAGATTGTATGGAGCTTGTGGGCTAGAAGCCTCACCACCGCGACTGTTCTATCCTGGCTTAGTAGGTACCCCGTGCATTTTCTCGATGGTTCTTTAATGAACTCTTTAATCTGTCTCATTCCCGGCACCTCGTTTCATCATTTTTGAGATTGATTTTTCGTCTTAGTACTATTAATTATATAATTGGCCCCCCGCTTTCGCTATACCATAGAAGGGTTCCGGACCAATTAGAACCCTACGCGCTCCTTCTCGGGCCAGTGAGTCAGCCTGTTCGTTGACGTTGTAACCTGTTTGGCCTGGTACGCAGGATAAAGACAGTCTGTTTGACTCTTGTAGGGTTCCTAAGCAGTCCCAGGCAAGTTTGGAATTGACCTGCAAGGCTTTTATAGCCGCTTGGCTGTCAGAGTATATGGCGATGGTTTTTCCATGAGTAGAGTAGAGTACTTTATTTGGTGCTAATATAATATAAGCATTATTTGCACAGGTCAGTTTGAAGATAAAAGTCAAAATACAAATTAATAAAAAACCAAAATCAGTCACTTAACAAATTATTAAAATTTAGATTAAAGAAATCATCTATTTTATACAATACATTTTTTACTAAGTAAGATCTAATTACAATTTCAAATTTGTTAAATGGAAGACTACGAATAAATATCGGTAATCTGTTACAAAATTTGAAGGCAAGAAAATTCGGGCCGTTTTGTGACCTGCTGAGTCTGAAAAATGGCAAATGAATATCATCCTTATGTCTGGTATAATGGGGATGAATGTCGCTATTTGAACTGACAAATTCAGCTTTTTTGTGAGCATACGATAAGCATTCAAAAATAAAAAGGCCAGGTATTGTTAAAATGTCCAGTTTTAAGAATGTGCTTCTGCAACAAGCTCTATAGTTAAGTTAATGTTACCTATTATTCTAATTGCTCTTCGCTGTAGACTAAAAATTCTGTGAATTTCACCACAGTTTCCCCAAACAATGATACCGTATCTGAATTGAGACTCGCACAGACCAAAATATGCTGTTTTAAGTACATTTGATGAAACAGAACCAGACAATCGACGTAAAAGATATACGTTTTTACTAACTTTTTTTGCAAGATGGTCGATATGAACATTCCAGGTAAGGCGCGAATCCAAATAAACACCTAGAAATTTTGCATTAGCGTCGTCAACATGCCTCATACTTAAAACGATTTTCTCCGTTTTTTCCCGATTCATAGCTAGCCCGTTTCCTGAAACTCTTGCCTTTATAGCTCTTCGGGACAGTGATGTATTGCAAATCGTCGCGTGCTTACGCAAACGCAGTGAGACTCTTGCCTTTGACCTTGCTATCATTTATGATTGTAGCAACCAATTTTTACATATTCTTCTGCTTAGGTTGAGGGCTATTGTGCTCTTTTGGATTGTTTCATGTAGGTGTTGGTTCCATGTCAGCTTGTGATCAAAGATAACTCCCAAGTATTTTTCCTCTTGTGCAATTGTAATTTCTACCCCATTCAGAACAGGTTTAGTCCTCTCAGTACTTTGTAACGCAATTACAGTGGTTTAAAGAGGGTTTATGGTAAGTTCCTCCATTTGACACCACTTGTTTCTTATGCTTAGAGCTGTTGGTGGGAGCTCCGATACCAGTGAATTTGCCTATTGTGATACTCGCAAGGTCGTCGGCATGCTTCAAGCAGTAAATGCCTTCGGATGCTAGCCTTATCAATAGTTCATCCACCAGGATAGTCCACAGAAGAGCTGATAACACTCCTCCTTCTAAACATTGATATTATAAAAGTTTACCATTTGGATTCTAATATAAAGAAAACCTACTCAAACTAGTAGATATATTCCAGCGGTTTTATGTTATGTTACTCATGAATAGCTGACTTCAATTATTTTGTTCATAGATTATATTGAACATTCCTTTTGGCCAGAAAGTTTTAAAACAACGAAAGTTGAGAAACTTCAGCAAATAGCAACGGTAATGGCTACGACAAATCTTTCATAAATAAGTTAATATCTAAATGAAACGGAAAATGGAACGTAATCCACTAACCAAATTAGAGCCAATACTATCAAATAATTTGATGAAATTCAAAAGTTGAGAGTGTGGCATTATAAAGATATGATAGATACCTATACACTTTCTCCCAAACAGCTGCTTACGTATGCGTCCGATTTCGTATATCGTCTAGATCCGTGCGAGCTTCGTACAGTCGTACCATATACATACACGTTAAGCGAACGCTCGGCCGAGCTACATGGTACGCGGAGTGGGGGGTGTTAGGTTTTATTTTCGTTACGGAATTTCTAGATTCGGTCACCGCGCTCAAAGCCCGCGATAAAAGCTATGCAATAGCTTAAAAATGATATCAAAATCTAAACTCTAAAAAATACCTACATGATCTAAATTAACTGAACAAGAAATAAAACTAAGATTATTAAATTGATAGCCAACCAGGAAGAACATAGGGGATCGAAAATGAATGAAATGATTTGAAAGTATTATTGAACTTATCTTGAATAAATACTGAGAACAACAACTTTGATCAAAAATCTAAAACAATTCTGATTAAGCGAAATCCACCCTTCTTACTAAAAACACTCTGAAGAAACTATCAAGGTAAATTAATTGAAATTAAGTGTCACGTGATTTCTCAAGAAACTAATTGAAGCTAGAAAATATAACTGGATGTTTTAGGCATTATCCCTAGTATTTGTAATGCGTCCTTTTTCCCAAGTAATCCACAATTCGGAAAAGGATCCCTGAATTGTTGAACCAATAAGCAATAAGATTCTTCTCTTGATATATCTAGTTCAGAATGTTTTCAGTTGGGATTTCTAAATCTATCTGTCTTTTTCTAAATAGTACTAACTGATTTGAATGTACATAAAACATCTCCAGATGGTGAACATTGAAATTTTATATAAAGCTACCCGTTAGTTTCTCGTCCTATATTGGTTATTCATCTTGACAGGTTTATTATATCCTTCATTACCAAACTTTTGTGGAATTATTGCAACCCTCTTGACCCTATCAGCTATGGTATCATACCACCCTCGTTGAAGCGATTGTGAATTGTCTTATATTTATTTTAGAAATTCCTTTACTTCCCTCAAGCTACAGTTTTTATTGAAAACATCTGGCAACCCTTGAATGTTTTTCACTTTGGGATATTTTAATTTTACATGAAATTTTAATTTACTAAGAATGATTTTGGTTTTAAATATTGGAAATAACCTGTACTAAACCCTTATCACATTCATATTGATCTACACCTGAGGGTTATTATCTACAAATAGTATTGAAACACGTACATTTTGTTTTCTAATTTAATTTACTCTAATGATGGCAAGTTGATAGCTGAAATGTCTTTAAGACTTTGATAGTATATTAGGTGGATACAGCTGATTATTTGGTAGTTATTAGTGTTATAGTATATCCAAGGTGGTGAACTCTTTTAGTGTATTGTTAATAAACCGAATGAGATCGCAGTAACAACCCAATCTTATATTCATGAACTCCTCATTTAGAAAGATAAAACTTAATTGGTATAGTATAATTGATTAACACACTGGAGAAGAAATGCAGGAGTTATGAATTTGAATCTCAACTATGGTTTAATTTTCGCTTCTACCTATTTTGATAATCTATATTTCTATTTTATGTAATTATTATCATGTAGCCTGGTCTTCTCACCTACCGTTGAAGTCTCCAATAGCGCAATGACATTTCATTCTTTAATAGAGTGGAAGTATTCGTTAAATCATTTAACGGTAAGATATATTCAATGACAGCTCAATTCTGTATAATCTAACGGAAGGTAATTTCATTGATGTTATGTAAACCACATGGAATGATATCGGAATATTCCAGATGATGCTCATGTTTACATAAACTAGTCCCAGCTCTTATGACACAAAAGGTACCTCATCAAACATCTAAAAAGAGGAAGGTGTTCGAAAAACATATAAATAAAATGCTATATGGTGCAAGACTAGGAAAAATTGTTGAGTAATGAATTTTTTCAATTAGCTAATGAATATGAATGTTATTTTCAGAACACAGAATCAACTTTAATTTGAAACGAAAACCAAGAAGGCTTTATGAAGTGTAATTATTCAAAAAATTATTTATTATATAAAAAAATTCTCGGGAATTAGGTCACATTAACACTCTGTTATAAATGTTCGTCTTTACGTACGTTTCGGTCTCACGACCATCATGAGAAGACTTATTTTGTCAAAAAGAGGGTTAACTAAAACTAATTAGCACAAGCGTCCATTTCGTACAATTTTCAATCAAAAAACTCACGCCGTCGAAACGAACAGAACCACGAATAATCGAAATTTGTATAGTTAATATTAAACTATAGATTTTTTTGTAACAAGAAACCACTGTTAAGTAATATTTTCATAATATACAAACGCATATTGCTATGGTCTCAAAGCAACTGGAGTTCGAAGCTATTTGTTTGTAATAACTCGACCCAGATGTAGATTTATGACGTACTTGAAAAGGTTTTAGACCTGCATTGGAATTTACTTTACTTTAAGCGTTCTCCCTAAAATATACTTTTAACATTATAAAGACGTATGTAGGAATTTGCAAGAGTTTTAATTAATCAAGTTAGTATAAATCTGACTCAATCCCTGAATACCATTCCTATGATTTACAGAATTTAAATCCCTTTTTATGTAAAGCATCTCCAGGATAGATCTTTTATAATAATTGGTTTCTTTAGTTAAAATATTAACATTTTTGTAATAAATTGATGGTTATAATCAAAACAGTGTTTAGCAAAGGCGGTGGAATTTTCTAAGTTATTATTTCTTGTGCTATACTTATGGCCGTACATTCTTTTTTGTAACTATTGTTTGGAGATTCCAGTATAAGTTCCATCACAATCTAAACAATTCAATTTATATACTGTGTGGGTTTGTTTATCTTTAGGTATTACAGGTTTTAGATTTGAGAAATATTTCCCAACACAGTTAGTTAGTAGGTTTATGCGCAACTTTTATATCGTACTTTTTCAAACATTTCTTAATTTTTTCTGAGGTCTCCGGAATGTATGGTAAAGTTATATAATTGTCTGTATTCCCTGTTATGTTATTTTTATTAGAAGAACCATTATAGATTTGGTTTATTCTCTCTTTAATGATAGGATTGAAGAAAGTTTTTGGGTAGCCATTCATTTCCAATGCATTACGAACAATTTTTAAATTTTTGGGACGGTCCTCTGCGTGGGATATTTTTACCGCGCGGTCTGTGAGGCTGTTTATGACACTTTTTTTATAACAAGCTGGTGCAACGGAATTGAAATGAAGATAACGTTGAGACCAGACTTCTTCAGTAAACCAAGAAGTTTTTATTTTTTCATCTGCATCATGCCTAATGGTCATATCTAGAAAATTAATGTTATTGTTTATTTCTATTTCACAAGTGAATTGAAGTTTACAATGGAAATTGTTAAATTTATTAATCACGTATTGAATTTTATCGTTGGGAACACACATAAGGCAATCATCTACATACCGTTTAAAGAATACAGGCTGAAAATCTAATGAATTTATAACAGATTCCTCTAGGCATTCCATAACGAGGTTAGCAATGGTAGCTGAAATAGGAGATCCCATTGCTGTGCCGAAAATTTGTCCATTGTCCATTGTCATTTAAATGATGAAACAACTTATAAAAAATTAAAATCTGACCTTACTTCATCAGTACAAAATAACATGAATAAATTGATAAATAAATGGCATAAAAATAAGATAATCCCTATTGAATTAAAAAATAAATTAATTTGCCATAATGGGCTTGCACCTTGTATCTATGGGCTTCCGAAATTACATGAATATTATATACCCCTAAGACCCATTGTAAGTAATATTGGAGCGCCTACTTACAATTTATCAAAATTTCTATCAAAATCTATCAATAAAATAATAGGAAAAAATGAATTTTATGTGAAAGACTCATGGCATTTTAATGAATTTATAAAAAATCAATCCGTACCAGTGAACCATCAACTAATTTCCTTGGATGTTGTTTCTCTATTTACAAATATACCTGTCGTTTTGGCATTGAATTGCATCAAAAAACGTTGGCCAGAGATTAAAAACCACACACCTCTTGATCAATCGGATTTTATAAATGCGGTAAAGTTTTGTTTAGAATGCACTTATTTTCAGTACGGTGAGCAATATTTTGGACAAATTTTCGGCACAGCAATGGGATCTCCTATTTCAGCTACCATTGCTAACCTCGTTATGGAATGCCTAGAGGAATCTGTTATAAATTCATTAGATTTTCAGCCTGTATTCTTAAAACGGTATGTAGATGATTGCCTTATGTGTGTTCCCAACGATAAAATTCAATATGTGATTAATAAATTTAACAATTTCCATTGTAAACTTCAATTCACTTGTGAAATAGAAATAAGCAATAACATTAATTTTCTAGATATGACCATTAGGCATGATGCAGATGGAAAAATAAAAACTTCTTGGTTTACTAAAGAAGTCTGGTCTCAACGTTATCTTCATTTCAATTCCGTTGCACCAGCTTGTTCTAAAAAAAGTGTCATAAACAGCCTCACAGACCGGGCGGTAAAATTATCCCACGCAGAGGACCGTCCCAAAAATTTAAAAATTGTTCGTAATGCATTGGAAATGAATGGCTACCCAAAATCTTCCTTCAATCCTATCATTAAAGAGAGAATAAACAAAATCTATAATGGTTCTTCTTATAAAAATAACATAACAGGTAATACTGACAATTATATAGCTTTATCATACATTCCGGAGACCTCAGAAGAAATTAAGAAATGTTTGAAAAAGTACGATATAAATGTTGCGCATAAACCTACCAACTGTGTTGGGAAATATTTCTCAAATCTAAAACCTGTAATACCTAAAGATAAACAAACCCACACAGTATATAAATTGAATTGTTTAGATTGTGATGGAACTTATACTGGAATCTCTAAACAATATGTACAAAAAAGAATGTACGGCCATAACTATATATATATATATATAGCACAAGAAATAATAACTTAGAAAATTCCACCGCCCTTGCTAAACACTGTTTTGATTATAACCATCAATTTATTACAAGAATGTTAATATTTTAACTAAAGAAACCAATTATTATAAAAGATCTATCCTGGAGATGTTTCACATAGAAAGGGATTCAAATTCTGTAAATCATAGGAATGATATTCAGGGATTGAGTCAGATTTATACTAACTTAATTAATTAAAACTCTTGCAAATTCCTACATACGTCTTTATAATGTTAAAAGCATATTTTAGGAAGAACGCTTGAAGTAAAGTAAATTCCAATGCAGGTCTAAAACCTTTTCAAGTACGTCATAAATCTACATCTGGGTCCAGTTATTACAAACAAATAGCTTCGAACTCCAGTTGCTTTGAGACCATAGCAATATGCGTTTGTACATCATGAGAATATTACTTAACAGTGGTTTCTTGTCACAAAAAAATCTATACTTTAATATTAACGATACAATTTTTATTATTCGTGGTTCTGTTCATGTCGACGGCGTGAGTTTTTTGATTGAAAATTGTGCGATATGGACGCTTGTGCTAATTAGTTTTAGTTAACCCCCTTTTTGACAAAATAAGTCTTCTGATGATGGTCGTGAGACCGAAACGTACGTAAAGACGAATATTTATAACAGAGTGTTAATGTGACCTAATTCCCGAGAATTTTTTTTATATAATTCGTACTGGGTCAAGAATCTTATTATGTTAAAATTATTTATGACAAGCTAATTAACAAAAATTTTTAATCAGAGTTTGATTTCAAAAATGGTACACTACTGCTATATATTCTATTAATTTGAAGCAGGTGTTCTGAAAAGTAGATTAATTTTTTTCAGTTAATCTCAAAAATTCATTGAGGGTAGAAACTAACAAATTCTTACTACAGGTGTTCGATGAGGTATCTTATGTACCATGAGAGCTTTGAACTTATCGCTGTATTTTGAGGGTTCAACGATCTTCATATTGGGAACACGTATAGTACAACATCCGGCATTAGAAATATATACCCTCATCTGTTCTTTGAAGATGATCATTCGAACCGCCAATGTTTTCTACACAAAAAAGGTACAATTGGTACCTACCTAAAGCTCTAAAGTTAACCGTTTTCAAGGGAACTCAACTTTTGTGTTGAAAAACATGGTCAATTTTTGGTTTTGTTACTTGTGTAATGAAATTTCATTTAATTGGTGAAATATAAATTTTATTTCAAAGAATTGACAATGTTTTTCAACATAAAAGTTGATTTTCTCGAAAACGGTTAACCTTAGAGCTCATAACCAGTACCGTTTCTGTGTAGGAAACATTGGCGGCTCAAATGGGCATCTCAAAACCGTACTTTTTCTAGTGGCGTAGAAGTTGGGGAGAAAAACAACCACTACCCCTTCAAAATCTTCAACAATTATGAATAAAAAAGACATTTTTATCTCACAAAACATAGCTTACTATGAGTAGAGATTGCTTACAAAAGCTGTTTCCTGTACAATGAACGGTTCCGGAGATATTCGCAGAAAGCAAAATTTTTTTTCCTATTTCAACACCCTGTATCTTTAAAACGAACTGACTTAGAGAAAAAATTTACATGAAAGACCCACCTTATTTTTCAACAAGGAATCACACACTCGATTTTTTCGCAGTTATTCATTTACACCCTGTATACATTGATAAATCGCAAACGGGTTGCCTAACTTCATCGCGTACCAATGCCATTATATAATATTAATTGCAATTAATATTTTTTCATTAACTTCCCCGATTTGTTTTATATGAATCGAGTACTAGGTGAGCGAATAGGGACCAACGAATTGAAATAATTCAGATTGTCTACTTTCCCCTTAGCAAAACTGTCATCAGATATAAACTGCTGAGCAAGCAATAATAATATACCCTCATCTGTTGTTTAACTAAATTACATACCAAACAAAGATATTTGATGCCATAACCGACAGTACTAGGTTGCCTTAGGAAAAGTATGCCACATCCATGGTTGCCTAGGTTTTAGATGTTGTGTTATAAGCGCGAGCGTGGAAAGCGACAGAGATCTGCGCGTACCACTCCATGCGATAGACAGGGATGCATAGATTGGTACCATTTTCTCGTATTCTTGTTAGCAATTAATCAAAGGAATAAATAATTATGAAATAAATATTATGCTCGAAACTGTTCTGTTGGAAGGAGATTTTTCCGATCGTGTAGCGCCGTCTATTGATTGAATACTGCAAAGTGGACAATTTATAATCTTCCAATTCGTTGTGTTTTCAGCTGGTGCTCGACTTATATGAATGACAAATAGTGTAAGTAAATGAGAAAAAATCGATTACCGTAGTAGATAACGATATTAACAAACTTTGTATGCCCTTAGCATACGAAAAATATTCAGCAGGAACAGATTGATATATTCATAATATATTCTACCCTTAATGATTCACCAAAAAAAATTAAACGTTATATTTAAAATCACCTCGTTTGGGGTGACTTGGAAAATTGTTGATATTCGATATGAAATTCATGCTAGTGTTAGATGAAATGACAATAAGCAAAAATAATAAGAATTGACACATAACTTTCGATTGCGATAACTAAGCAAACAAAACTAGGAATTTCAATTTATAAAGATCATTTAATTTTTTCAGACTAGCACAAGTTAAGGTGAGTTCAATTTTCATTCTACCAGAGCTAATACGTGCCCTGTTTCCCTATAACTAACAAATCTTAGGACACCACTACAAGCCGAAATAGTATATTTCATTTTCTCAATGATAAAGAATTAAGCAACACTGACTGACAATGAAACGATAAGGAAAAAAACAAGCATTTAAAATATTAACAAATATATTATCAATAATGAACAGTAGGAATATTGTCGGTTACTAAATTCGAACCCTCTTTCGGGGTGTCGTTGATATCTGGAAAAACAATGTTTAAAAAATGTGAATAACGCAAATTTATACCGGGATATCAAAAATTATTTTGGTCAAGGGTGGTTGTGGAATCTAAAACGTGTGTCTTAGTTTACGTTTGAAATAATTATGTCACTGTCACACTGACATCATCAATAACCTACAAATTTCATACCTATTTATTTCAGTTGTAAAACAATAATGAACTACAAATTATGAAATAATTATGTGAACTTTGAACCTTTTCAGTGGTCGTGATAGCCACAATCCGGGTCAAAAACTGTTTTGAAATAGTTAATTTTCCGTAAATCGAATGACGTTCTCGTGAGAAGCCCGTAGCACGCGAGTTAGAAGAGTGCAAACTGGTTGTACCTAATACGGCTTTACGACGACTTTTCGCGTGTCGTTTTCGCTCCATGTAGTTAGATTCAGTATCGGACCGTGCCCGACGGCCCTTCTTTTTTCGATAAAGGTCCATTAAATAGGAAAATTTAATTAAAACAGTTTGAGCTATTCTTGGATCTCAGCTACGCTCATCTAACGTGCGACGTACTAAAGGGAATTTTCTCGCGACTAAAATATACACGAAGCGGGTAAAAGCTAGGCCCATAGTCAAAACCACTTTATTACAACTGGCGCCAGTCGCACGGGGCAAGAAACGGCCTCAAATTAACAAGACCGAGGTAAAATGTATAAACTCTAACTTACGCGCAGCGAGCTCCTCGAGGCATATGTCAAAGGCATATGTCAAAATGTTTCGTTCGTAGCATTGTAGCGTTCATGCAATTATGTTCTTAGATAATTCGAACCTTCTAATTTCGATAGGCCGCGTGAAAATCCCGGAGTCCAAAGCGCTAAAGACTTCTGAGTGTTACAATATTCGTATAAAATTGCAAAATTTCGTACTTTTAGAAACTTCGAATTAATTATGACACAATTATTTCAAACGTAAAGTAAGACACACGTTTTAGATTCCACAACCACCCTTGACCAAGATAATTCTTGATATCCCGGTATTACGGTATCCCCAAATTTCGGCTAAAATCTGGATGATCAGGGTATTGAAATTACACACTATTGAGGTAATATACTAGTAATTTACGGATAATGGGTATTGGTAATGGATTTAAATTCGGAGCAAAAGTGAATTATCAACAACGGTCTTATATTGGTGAAGCCAAGGAAAATAAAAATCAGTATTAAATATAAAATTTGGTTTTGGTGAATATGTAGAATTTACAGTTAGAAATTGAACGAGATTTAATAAAATAAGGGTTTCTTACAATTAATGAAACATATTTGAATTTGAATTGAGTGACAAAGTTGAATTTGATTATTTGGAAATGCCCTATCAATTGGTAATGCAAGACCCTCGAATACGGTTAAGTTGGAGTAGATACAACTGACATTATTTGAAGAATCTTATAGAATGCAAGCATGAGGGCTGTTGGAATTGTGGCTTGTTGGATTTAATGATTCTATTCAGTTCAAATATGAGTACTCGTGATATTATACCGCTTCGATGATCAGAACAATGCAAGCAATTACCTGAATTTAATATGCGACATTTACATGTGATTAAAAGAGGATCACAATAATAAACAAGAATTGAGTATGTTAAGTGAGATTCAACTAACTTTCAACAAGAAATTACAATGCGGTCTTAAAAAAAAAACTACTTGCCAAGAATTACAAAAATATAAGAGATTTAGGTTGGAGCACTAAATAAAGCAGGTGGAAATAAGTACCAGTCTATAGAGTTACTAGATTGTAATCGATAATAATCGAATTACTTTACATTGAAATGTCCTCTATAGGTACAATTAGATACTATCGATTTACCATCTACCTCATTCAAAAGCACTCCACCAAAGATGATCAATTTCCTTCCGCAACCGGTTATATTAAATTTATTCCTTCCAACTTAATGACGCAAACTTGGAGATTACGACATAGTGTTCGTTATTTCCACCACAGTATACATAGATACAGTTTGCTATATCCTCTAAGATAGGCTTCTTCAATTGAATGAGGTTCATGATTATTATATTATATGTTTTGAATGAATTATAGGTATCTACAATAGACAACGGACCCTAGCGATCTTTAAATAGTTCACAGGTTCATGTGGAATTTCAGACGTACACCATAAATGAAGGTGTCAAAAAAGAGTCAAAGCACCATTTTAATTTATAAAAATTATAAAAAACATTCATTAGTCTTATGATAAAAACGAAATAGCAAAAACAAACACACAGGGGATTCCATATTGTTCCCACATTTCAGCCAAAGAGCTTCCCTATTTCTATATTCATCGTTTGCATTATATGAAGTAGTTGCTGTAGTTGCGCTAAGGCCTGGATCTCACATTCTTGTCATACTTCCTTATCATCTTGTAGGAAGTCATCCCTGAAATGAAAGAAAATTGAAGTAAATTGGTGAACTGTTATTATTAAAATTACCAATGTTATGTTAGGATATCATTCCTAGATAAATAAGTATTTGGCAAAAAATATATCAGTGCTCTACCTTCAATAGGATACTCGGGGTATATGAAACTATCAAGTACTAAAGAAAAATCGAATTTTCCAAACTCTTTTCAGAATTTAACGGTACAAATAATATTATTTAACGGAATTGGTACGAGATATAGCTAGGTTATGTGCGATTCATCAATGTATATACCTACTATAACAAATAAGGCTTTTTACTGAGTTTTGATTGCCCCACGTTGTGGTTTATTAATTAAACTCTTACTTCAATATAAATAAGTTTCAATGATTTGTATTTATTATATGATTTTCTTTTTCTCCGGCCAGCTCTTTATCGATTTTTATTTTTACTTTGATTGAATTGAATTGATGTTATTATTATATTATATGGAACGAAATGAAAAAACTTTATTTAAAATGTTAAAACTTGTATATTCTATTTATTTATGAACCCTGTATCACGTGAAATCTCTCAAATATGTACAAATTAACTTGTTTCTAAAATCTTATATGCTTACAAATTTCTTTATGCTTCAAAATTCTCTATGTTTCAAGTTAACCTCAATTTCCTTAAAATTAATACATAATTACAATAACAATTTTACATTCAGATACTACTATATATACTATACAATGATGAAATTTTGAATAGACTCACTTGTTATATTCTAAAATATTAGAATAAATGTTGGTAATGTTCCGTAGGTTTTGATATTTTCTTTTTTATTTGGTTATTCACTTTTAAAAACATTTACTCTGCTATATACATTTCACAGATAAAACTTCTTGATTCTTCGTCTTATTCAGGAACTTGCTGATAATTTGTTGATGATTGTTTTATTCTTTTTTAAGATATAGAACTTTCTTGTTTATTACAAACTGAAACTGCTATCGGAGTTCGGTTACTCTCCGATGCCACTTAATTAAATAACTTCGGTTATGTTAACCTTTACTGACGTTGGAATTACTAATAGACTTTGGTTATATAAACTTTGCGAAGCTGCAGAGACACTTTCAGTTCTCCGATGTTACTACAAACTTAGGTTATGGAAACTAAATGAGTAGCTAGAGGAACACAGCCTCTTTCTAGATGTTGATGCAAACTTACTAGCTTTTCTTTGATTTTGCCTTTTACAGGGCCCACAAAAGGAAGCTTGTTTAATAATTTTCAGCCAATCAGGTAATTCTTCTGAATATCTAGGAAGCTATTCCCATTGTTGAATCTGACAGTTCTTCATTGTTGAATTTTGAAACATCTTAATTGTTGTATTAACCAATAGGAATTTAGTATTTTGGAATTTTTTATATATTGAAGATTTTCGAATTAATTAAAGTTATTGTTCCCTCTATTATTTGAATTCATGTTACCATAATTTTTTCCCATATTTTGATATATGATAACCTATGATTAGGTTCCAATTAACTTAATAATTCTGATTATTATGTCTATTTTGACAGTTGTCATTGCTTAAATCTATTACATAATTTAAAATATAAATAAAACATATATAACTTTGTAGAACTGAAATATCTTAATACTATCTTACATCTATTATTTATTCTTAACCTATTCTAATAGTTTGCTATCTTCAGATAGTCTTTGAATCATTTTTAATTATGATTTTCCTCTTTCGTAGCACGGTACGTTTATCCACTTTTCACTGTTTCTTCTATACACTCCTATAAACTACTTTACATTTTGGTTTTATTTATTATACAATCTTTAATATCTTATCCTATTTATATATTTAACTTTAAATAATGTTTTTAATTCCATATTATATATACTTTTCAAACTTTTCTCTATTTTTTCGGTAAATCTTAATTCTACCATTTTATTTTATATCGGAAAGGAAATCATAACAGTACATTAGTTATCATATAATCTTTGTCATCTTCGAATAATTGATGAAGGTACATATGTCTAATGCCTGGTATTCTGGTTGTTTGATATATATATATATATATGTATATATATATATATATATATATATATATATATATATATATATATATATATATATATATATATATATATATATATATATATATATATATATATATATATATATATATGTTTCTTCTTAGGTTCTCGCGGACGTAATGTGTAGAACTGGATTCTCGGGTATTGATCCGCGTTGTGTGGTTTCGGTCCTCAAAAGGACCAATTTCACGACGTTTCGGCAAAGTCGCATTTGCCATCTTCAGGTGATTCGACCGTAGAGTCTGGAGTTCGCCTAGATTTTCCAGACTCTACGGTCGAATCACCTGAAGATGGCAAATGCGACTTTGCCGAAACGTCGTGAAATTGGTCCTTTTGAGGACCGAAACCACACAACGCGGATCAATACCCGAGAATCCAGTTCTACATATATATATATATATATATATTTTATATATATATATATATATATATATATATATATATATATATATATTTTATATATATATATATATATATATATATATATATGTAGAACTGGATTCTCGGGTATTGATCCGCGTTGTGTGGTTTCGGTCCTCAAAAGGACCAATTTCACGACGTTTCGGCAAAGTCGCATTTGCCATCTTCAGGTGATTCGACCGTAGAGTCTGGAAAATCTAGTTCGCCTAGATTTTCCAGACTCTACGGTCGAATCACCTGAAGATGGCAAATGCGACTTTGCCGAAACGTCGTGAAATTGGTCCTTTTGAGGACCGAAACCACACAACGCGGATCAATACCCGAGAATCCAGTTCTACACATTACGTCCGCGAGAACCTAAGAAGAAACATATATATATATATATATATATATATATATATATATATATGTAGAACTGGATTCTCGGGTATTGATCCGCGTTGTGTGGTTTCGGTCCTCAAAAGGACCAATTCCACGACGTTTCGGCAAAGTCGCATTTGCCATCTTCAGGTGATTCGACCGTAGAGTCTGGAAAATCTAGTTCGACTCTACGGTCGAATCACCTGAAGATGGCAAATGCGACTTTGCCGAAACGTCGTGAAATTGGTCCTTTTGAGGACCGAAACCACACAACGCGGATCAATACCCGAGAAGAGAATCCAGTTCTACACATTACGTCCGCGAGAACCTAAGAAGAAACATATATATATATATATATATATATATATATATATATATATATATATATATATATATATATATATATATATATATATATATGTATATATTATATATATATATAAATAAGGATTCTCTTTTTGAAGTTTCGATAATACATTTTCATCTTTATCAAAAATTGTTATATTAAATAGTGTTTTCATGTAATTTAGAAAAGACTAGACTACTGCGACTTGTGTTTTGAAATCCAATAAAAATAACAGAAAACATTGGATCGGTTGCGTATTTGAGAGTATGTATGGCTAATTATCAAATTGATGTACTTGAGATGGATTGAATATAGCTAATTAAATGCCTAGGATATCATTCTATGATTTTTCAAGTCTAAATAACTATGATTTACATTTCAACCCACTACTAACAACTAATCAAGTTTAAGATAACTCTACGGAATTTAATTTCGAAGCTGTCGCTGTCATAAATGTAACAAAGTCAGATAATATATTATCTTTTTAGGTAGAATTAAATATACAATAGAAAGTGATAATTCTGAATAACTGAATTCGGTTAAGTTTGAATCAAATTATTATAAAGTTTGAAAGATTATAATCAATTTTATCATTTTTTAATTTGGATACTTCCTAATATTAAACGTTTATCATTATTTTTTCCAACATTTGAAATGTCTGTATTGTTGTAGTCATATGAATGGTTTGTACCTATTACATGTTCTTGTACATTTATGCTTTTATCGAGGTATTGGCCGATGTGTACTTTTCCGCAATCTTTACAAGGGATGGAATATACAGAATAGGTTATCTTTTGGAAAGATACTTCGCTCTTCAATTCAGTAAAGACTTTCCTGGTTTAAATAATTTTATATACAAATATCCCTCTAGAATTAGCTACACATATGATTCAATATAATTGGGATGAAATGAAACTAGGTATACACAAATTTTCCTATGATGAGTTCTTAACAGCTATAGAATATGCATTCAAAGATGATTGTTATAAGCAACTACATGAAATATCATAGCCCAGATAGTCATTGAATTCCTTGAAGAAAAAGTAATACCTTAAATTATAATGTAACCTTCTCCAAACGATATGTTGATGATTGCATAGCTGCCATCCCAATAGTAATAGTGTAATAGTAATATGATGAATTTTTGAGTTCTTTCAATTCTTTTCTTTACCTTAATAAAAGATTGCATTGACATAAATATACAAAGAATGCATTCACTGCACATAGTAAACATGTAAGAGACACAAACCATTCATTTGACTAAAAGAATATACAATTTTTAAATATTGAAAAGGATAATGATGAACGTTTGATATTAGGAAGTGTCCAAATTAGAAGGAAAAATTGTGTGAATCACAAAATTGATTCTGATCTTTCAAAACTTTCTGGTAATTTGAGTGAACCAGATTCGGATATTTCAATTGTCTATTTAATTCAACCTAAAAAGATAATGTATTCTCTGACTCTATTACATTTATGACAGTGATAGTTTTGAGATTGAATTCCATAACTTGATTTGCTGTTAGCTTTTCTATGATTTATATTTCGTAAATCATAGAATAGCTAATTCATAAAATAATCATAGTTATTTAGATTTGTAAGATCATAGAATATTATCTTATAGGGATTTAATTAGCTAGGTTCAATCCCTTTCAATTCTTCCATTTGATAATTATCCCTACATTACTCTTTCACACACAATCGATCCAATGTTTTCTGCAGTTTCAATCGGATTTCAAAACACAAGTCGGCTGCTAACGCATTCCATTATACGAAGACATTTAGTCTTTTCTGAATTACTTGTAAACTATTTTTAACAAAAATTGATAAAGATGAAAATATATTATCGTAACGTCAGAAAGAGATGAATTCAGTCTATTTGAAAACCAAGATTAATGTGTGCTTCGTAAAATCAAGTTACTTCAAATGTAAACAAAAAATTAATTTTTGGAAAAGGCCAAAGCCTAAACGGGTCAAATGAGAATATTGTTCTATTATGATACATCGTTCAAATTGCTGAAAACCTAAGAAAACAATAATACGGAAGTGCATAGGTGAACACGGTTTCACAAGGAAATAGAGGACACAACGCTTGCTAGTAGCATGCAAGAGTGAGACCCACTACTTTCTCTAACCCGTTGCCTGCTTATTAGATGGTACACGGATCTTGTATAAGAAGTCTGTGAGATGGTGAAGAATTTTTCTCATATTTATTTATCATGTTATCGAATTAGTTCCATGATTATATGAATTCATCAAGCGTGCGCTTGATAGCATGCTTTGATTCAACTATTGGACGCATAATTTCCCAAATACCCGAAGTGTTGAAACACGTTTTCTCACATAAGATGCAGCTATCAGATTGTCATCGAAATTGTTGAAAAATGATTCATGTGTGTCTTCAATTTCACTCTCGTTAATCATCCTTATACAGATTATTTCATAGCTATGAATAGCAATATTATCTATGATGGTTTTTACTTTGGATGATTGATTGTACTTCATACATAGCATTGAAAATTGCCAATTTCTGTCACCTTTGTAGTGTCAATTTCTTTCGTGTTCATTTACACCTTCAACTTTCATTTCATCATTTGGGCAAACCATATACATAATGATCTACTTTCAATGGAGTAGATATAATTATTCAAGAGGTTGTTCCAATTGGAATTATTGTGTTCTTCACTTTCAATTCATACATTTTCAATATGTGATAATTATCAGTCTGAAGGTTTATATTTATGTTATTGAATATAAGATGCTAATAGGTTGGTGATCGATTCCTTCATGATTTTGACATTTTTGTCACCACGGTACTGCAGACATAGTGAGGAAGTACCTATATATTTGAATCATTCTACTTAAAATTCCATCACATTCCATCACATTGCATTTTGACTTATAATGTGATATTTTACAAAATTCACTTCACCACATAGGAATGTTACTCCACCATATAGTAACGTCAGTGTTAATGAAACGCATCTTAACTTATTCCAATATTGGGAACATTGTTATATATATTAAAAGTACAATTATTCAAATTTGAAAACTTAACAACGAATTTATCCAATTCTATTAGTTCTTCCTGAAAACTATTATGATTCTCCATTTGCATTCCTCAATGATCTTAAGGTGCCACTAATTCTTTCTGATGAAATATACTTTTTGAAATTGTCAACTTATTGGCGATGCTTTCCTTCAGCCACACTAGTTGACTGCCATCCTCCATGCCTTTTTAAGTCTTTGAATGTTCTCCTCAAACAATGGCCAGTGTAACTGAATGCAGCTGGGAGTTTCAAGTATTTTGCAACTTGTTGGGGAATCTTTGCAAAACTGTTGATTTGTTGTATTGTGAATTTACCGTAATCACAGTGGATGAAAAAACTATGTTGTTCTACTTGCCTCAATCGTGAATACTTATGATAAATTTCAATCCATTGCACTCTGATCCTACGGTGAATAAACGTTTCTTTTTGGTTTTGGTATCAGGTGAAATTATAAAAAAATATTCCCCGTGTCTTATCTTTCACAGGTCAGGTGCTTAATTTTTCTGCACACTCCATTTGAATCACTTTCATTCATAAGAACTTATCGTTTGGGAACATAGTAACGTTTTCATAGTCAAAACATTTGATTTCGTATGTGTCATTTTAGACGTTTTGAAAAGGCAAGTAGCTTTTTGTTTTGTGACGTATCCACATTTTCGTTTATTTGTATAGTAATTTTCAACATGGAATATGTAGACCATAGTTTCATGCCTTAAGACCTTTTGCCTAAAATTATGAGAGACTTGAATAATAGAATTCCGCTCTTGGCTTTCGGATGGATTCTGCGTCACAATAGCTCGATTTGATGCCGCCGTTTCGCCAACCATTACAGGTCGCATCTTCAGGGCAGGCTTGAGGCTTGAACTGAAACTGGTTCCACTGGTTTCTGTAGCCGTATTCAATGTAGGAAAATCCTTCACGCTACACAGTTTATTCTTTATTCCAGTGGTTAACTCCGATCCGGCACCTGACCCTGCCGTTGTACATCATGTGCGGAGTGGAATTTTCGAGGAGTGGGTTTCTAAATGTTGGGAAGGTAATATCCTGAGTCACGGTTCATATTATTTGGATGTTTCAAGATTTCTATAGCTTCAAGGATTTTTGACTGATAGAAGTTTGGGGCTTGGACTAGGATTTCAATATTTTCCAAAAGGATTTGATGATTAGTGTCAAACTTGTGTTCCGCAAGTGCAGATCTACTGGTGTCACGAAACTTTGTACAGGGCTCAATGTAGACTTTTTCGTCATTTCCCATTACAAAATATTTCATACACCTTCTTGTATTTGTGTTTAGATTTTTAAAGAAATAATCTTGAAGACGCTTATCGAGCTGCATTTAAAATGTTTTCAGAACAATTTTCTAAATTGTTTTTAGTAGCAAGACTAATTCTTATAAATAATATGTAACTTAAGCTCAATTCGACTTACAAAAATGTAACTTGTTAACAGTTGTTATGTAAATAAACAAAGCCGTGTGATGTTATTAGATTACTGAAATCGTACAAAGGTACCTACTATGGATTTTTCAAATTTTGTGACATTGTAATGCTTTTGTATCTATGGTTACTATCACAAAATGCAAAAAAATAGTATACAAAACTCGTAACAAAAGCAGGTTTACTAAACTCATACAGCAATATAAAGCTATATGAGTTTAGTAAAACTTTGTTTTTCTAAACTTGAAGTTTTATATACTATTTCCGAATTCAGTTAGTCATAGTTACAAGGTCATAAAAAGGTGAAATTTCTGTGTGATATATGATAATGGAAAACTGAATAACCCTTTTGAATACTATATTTGAAAATGGCACTCCATCATATGATAAAAAAATTGCGTATGACTTGTGACAAGAAACAAAATGTAACCATGTTGAGCACTTTTATTTTTCGATATTTCATGAGAAAGTTCGAGGAAAAATGAAATAGATATGTAATAATCATTTTCTCTCCAGATATTCACAAAGCGAAAAGAAATAAATCCAATTCTGCCGATGCCGCAATTTCGCGAATGCTCTTAGTTTATTATTGTCTTGAACAAATTTCATAATCACATTCATAGATTTAGGGCATGGAAATGAGAACTAAGGTTTGATTTATCATATCCAATTCTTCATTGAAATTATGAAAATGGGTTGGGTCAGTAATGATCCTTTTATCCCTCACTTCATGGATGGATAACGATGACTTCAAACCAAGAGGAAAGTATAATGATTCATACTATAACGAAAGTATTCTACTAAGTTTATTTATTGAATATTTTGGAAGCAATGTAAATAAATTCATCTAGAAATATAACAATGATGTCATTCCATAACTCTACACTTTTACGCATTTTTTCGTTGGCTCAATATGACCTGGTGGACAATAATTAAGATGAGGTAGAATCACATCAATTGGAGCCAAAATATTTGAACAGATTCTTATCAAATTCTTTGATATATTAAAATTCGATAATACAAAAATAAATCTTCCTTTAGTTTCTTGTAGTACAAATTGTATGCTCCTTCACTGAACGTTGCCAAACATAACAATGTTGTTTCATGCATACGGAGACTATCTTCATTAACTTATGTGATACATGCCTTCGGTAGTCCGCAATAGGTTCCATCAGTGGAAGTTAATTTTCATTTGAACTATTGGTTCTAGAAAATAGAACGCATCTATTAAAATTTCGTTCATCCATCTGTACTTGTTTTCTATTTTCATCTTATCCCTAACAAATAATGAGATGGCATAATCCAATTGTACCGGGATATCAAAAATTATCTTGGTCAAGGGTGGTTGTGGAATCTAAAACGTGTGTCTTACTTTACGTTTGAAATAATTATGTCACTGTCACACTGACATCATCAATAACCTACAAATTTCATACCTATTTATTTCAGTTGTAAAATAATAATAAACTACAAATTATAAGTTATCTTGGTCAAGGGTGGTTGTGGAATGTAAAACGTGTGTCTTACTTTAAATTTTTGAATATGTTTTAGATTCCACAACCACCTTTGACCAAGATAATTTTTGATATCCCGGTAGAAAGTTTAAAATATCTACCGATAGCCATTGTACCAGTTAATTTGGGAATTGCACCCAAAGAAGGTGTAAAGGAATTATTGGTGATGGATAATAATATCTTATATTATTTCAAAAACAACCGAAGGTTCAATCCGTATTTGAATTGAGCAATAAATGAATAAACAATAGCTCATCCGCCTCGCTCTATTCTGCACTCAAGCCCAAATTTTTACCCTGTTCCAATAATTTATACTGTTCAGATCGTGATGAATGGGTGATTAAATATGGTCCATAAATTTTTTACGATTTCTTGAGTTAACCAAAGATATAACTGTACATACTGCCTTCATAATAATATTCTAATTCCAGGTTATTCCAAAATAATTTTAAGTTTTAAATATTTGATAATACCTACTTGAATTCATAGTAAGTCTGAATGTAAATTAAAGAGAAAATGTGAAATAATTGTAAATATTTAATTATATGATTTGAAAATTTTTTGTTTTTTATTGCAAATAACTGTCATCAACATTTACCTAATGAATATGTGATCCACATAGCCATCGAGGTAACAATTATTTGAGGAAGATGAAGAGACTGAAACAAATCAAAAAAAACAACCATCGAAAAACAATTCATTTTACTGAGAAAATGTATTTCCAACTTGAGAGGGAACATACATGGAATGAATGGATAACTGTTTGCTTCTTGTCATCTGGTTGTGATGATAATGAGTAACGATGCAATCATGTAATAAGTGGTGTCAAGCCAGGTACAGACATGCAACAAGACTTCGTAGTCAAACTATTTGTGGTTATGCGACGGAGATACGCTAATGACAAGTTTTGAGTTACAACAGAGAATCACTGCGTAGAGGATCGCTACGTACCATAAGTGCAGAATAGTATGTCATCTCACCAGCTTCTTTTTTGAAGAACAAAATGGATGCTCTATCTAGTGAATCAATGCATACATCTACCGTTATAATTAATTCTCCCGCAATGTCATCCCCTTCATGATTTCTTCTTATTTTGTTGTAATAACTAACTGGTTTGTTCAGTACTTGAAACCATCTTCACTGCAAAAAATTTGCCCTATTTGAAAAATAAAATTTTATCGCAATTATATTTTGAAAATATCATTGTTTAACTACAGTAACTGTAGCTTTTTGGCATCTTTTTCAACTAATAAGTTTTTGATGCATACGTTTCTTCAACGTCAGTTGTGGTGAGCATTTTTGAAGTGATACAGGTAGTGATGTCAAAACTTAGAGGTGACATCATGTTCATTATATAGTACTTCTCACGGCATAGTGATTTTGCTATGCAGCACTGCGGGCAAGTCATATGTCAGAATTATAACCTCACAATAACATTTCAACTTGCAGAACGAGTAGGTAAGTTTAAAAAAAAAATTGATTGTTAAAATTCAATGTCTAGTTTTGAGGGGCAAATGTAATTAGAACCTTATAAGCTAAAGATGAGTTGTTTCATTTACCGTAGAATAACTTTTCACATATTTTGCGGTGTATATACATCGACTACATTGTGGCACTTATCCCCCTTTTTTTATGAATAATATATTTTATATTGCACTGCTTTACTTTCAGAAAATCAACGCCAACAAATCATACCCCTTTACATACATATATCCTTAGACCAAATTTTAATCACATTTCTAAAATTTGATGAAAAAGACAACGTTGATACTAGTTCAAAAGAAGAATTGGAGGTGGAGCTGAAGTTGTCGCAAGAAATGAAGTGGCATTGCCCCTTGAAGAAATATGAAGTTGAAAAAGAAACCCAAAGAAGCGACATTTAATTCTAGGCTGAATGAAATTTTGGACAATGATGATGAAAAGGTTCCGAAGGGTGAGGAGATCGCCGAGTTAGACGAATTGACATGGTTTGTCTGAATTATTTGTTGGCAATTGGGTCTTAGTTTAATTTACAGAAGAAAGAAACATTGATAAATATCATTTGAGAAAGGTCTTATAGATATCAGGGATCAAGAGAGCTAATATTCTGTAGGAAGAGTACATTATTTACGAAAAAATCAATGTTCAAATTTCCTTCGTGTTTGAAACTGACATTGTTAAGTTCTTTGTCGATCCAGATCGACGAGGAGAAATATTATTTAAAATATCGTTCAGTGCCTATATAGTAGAATGGTTTTTCTTTAAACAATTACTTAGCCTGAAGTTTATCACAGAAGGTTAATTTTGGGTCGTACTTACCTCAACTGACCGTCAAAATCGACAAGAAAGAACTTACAAAAACACAATCTCAATATGATGATGTCAGGTTCAATAATTCCTGTGATGATTCATCCATATCCAGGCTCAGGATCTCGACCAACAGGACCCTCTCAGGGGATAATCATATCATTCGACCTGTCCTGGGATTAAATTGTCCCAACCGTGGCTCAGCTGTTCAGCTGAAAGGATTGGTTGAGAGGGAAAAGTTGAATGACTAGTACATTTCGAAAATAAAATGTCCCTCTTTCTTTGCAGAAAATTGGTAATTTATTTCTAGGAAAAACAAAAAATTAATATCTCTTATTTGTTATTTGTACGTTTACTTACCTTTGGGGATGAGGAGTGCAACTGTTTTGGTGGAAAAGGGCCAAGTTTATTCGAATTCGTATTGTGATACGTTTTCTCAAGGTATGTGCAAATAAGAAATACACTACTCTAATTGGTTGAATTTTTTCAATTACTGTGCTGGGACTTAATCACTGGGGTTCCACCAAAGCGTAGCAAACGCGAACTATCTCGTCGTAATAGGGTAACATTAGTAGCGAACAAGTGACAACAAATTTCAACCATCCGAATGCAACGTAAATATGTATATTCAAGGAAGAAACGTACGTTCTCCTTCTGCGAACTGCTTGTTGTATGCAAAAGGTGGCATTGATTGATAAACAGCATTGAGCTAAGTTTCAAATATTTGAAATGAATTTTGAGTTTTCATGAGATAATTAGCAGATAGTCCCAGCTGCAAATTTTGTGTTAGATAGTTTCAATGCGATTATGTTAGTTTAGAAATAGATTCACTTTAAATTAGTCTAGGAGATGGCTCAGAATATTTGAAGAGACTGTTAACGATTGGTGAAACTAAAGAAGAATTTATGTTTTCTGAGCAAATTGATTTTGTTATTGATAAATAATACAGATGATTTAGTCGAGAAGGAAATATTATGCATCTGCATTATCACCACGTTTATGAAGAATATTCAATCACCAGTTACTTATGAAATGATCAGACATTTCTTGTTGTTGTCTAGAAAACATGTTTCATGTAGATATTCAATATTATAAATGACAATCCTCTCAGCGACCCCAATGAGATAGTCAATGTATTTGATAATTTTTGGAAAATCATACGCGAAAAATACTGAAAGAATCATTGATACAAAGCCCAGTATGTACAATTAATTTATTGTGAGTCATTCACCGAGGTTGAGGTATTGCAAATTCTTAGGTCACTTAAACCAAAATTTACCTAAGGGCCAGATTGTATTCCAGCTTCAACAGGCCTAATCATAATGTATTGCTTAATAAAATCAGTAATTTTGGGCTCTCTAATGATTCAATTCTTTTTTCAAACGGAAGGTGCAAAAGTTGCGTGAAATATTTTCATGGATATCTTTGATAATGTTGATGACATAAAAAACTGTACAACAACCCACAAATATAATGTAGAAAACCTAGAATATGGATTACCAGTAGGCTCATAAATGCCATGAGTACACTAGACAATATGTACTAGAAACTACTTAAGGAGCCAGAGAATGTGGTGTTATAACAAAACTATATCCAGAATAAAAATTACTTTAGAAATCTACTATGAGTAACTAAGTTGGATTAATATCGGAACAACATGGAACAGAATACCCTAAATAGTATCAATCTATGAACCACAGTGAATGAAGTATGGCGAAAAATAACACAAATCGTTGGCATGTAAATGTAATTCAATGTGATGAAAAGGAAGAAGCAAATCAATTGCAAATATACGCAATGAGCATTATTCCAAACTTGGTCAGAAGCTTGCCGAAAAAATTGATGAAGACACAAATTTCACTCGTTCCAAAAAAAATAATGCTTTGACGTCTATGTTTATCAAGCCAACAACATGCTGATGAAGTTAGTAGTTTTATTTTATCACTTAAAAATGAAAAATTACCCTGAAAGATGAACGCGGAGACAATGAACTTTTTAGCACCGATGATAAACGAAGCAATGGCTCACAATTTACATAAAGGCATCTTCAACCAACATTCAAGTCGGTCAATAGAGTTGAATTTATAAATTACTGACTGATTCCCCTAATAACGTCTTGCTTGAATATTTTTAAATTATAAAAATTTGTCGAAATGACTACCTAAACAAAAATAAAATCATCTGAAATAGTCAGCATGGTTTTAAGGAGGAAATATCAACCCAAGATGCATTTCCTGCCCTCACCACAAATATGTATAATGCTTAGATTAGATGGAGGAAACCCTTCTCGTTGTATTTCCATAGATCTTTTATGCATTCGACACAGTAAGTCATAGACGGATCATCGAAGACTTGGAAAACATTGGTACAAGAGGGATACCTTTAAAACTATTGAGATTTAACCAACATATTGCTGTGTTTTAAGATAATCTCGGGAAAAGTGAATTAGAAGTTGTAAAATATATGATGTACCTCAAGGAACAGTTCTTGGACCGCTTCACTTCAATATTTGGTAAAGCGATCGCTGCAGCATACACACTGACTAACTGAAGGAAAACTCATCACTTAAGCAGAAGATATGGTGATTTTTTTATACCTACGATAACTGACAGTATCTCAAAACTATGATAGAAACAGATGTACGCCATATTCCAGATCTCTTCAGCCATTGGTTGCTGAAGATAAACTTCGAGAAAACCTTCTTGCGCATACATATAGACAAGAGAAATACCCCACATATAACAGGCTGTGTATCACCAGTAAAATATCGATAAAAATATGTCATAAAATGGAATACCTCGGTTTAATGATTGTGAGAAGCAAGTTGATTCCATACAATTGATAATCTATAAATTGAAATATCTCAAAAATTTATTGGATTCTACATCTATGAAAAATATATACCAAACATGAGTCAAACCACACCTCACCTACGGGATACTATATTGAGCAGCAGGGGTAGGCTATGAGTATTCCAATGTTGCTCTCAACATTGGAATACTCATAGCTGTGCAAAATCATTTACTGAAAATTATTACCCTGATACATTACTCAGTGAAGCTGGCTTACTGGCTCCACGATAATTATTTTTTCATGTAGCAACATCCGATAACACTAGTTCAAATCCGATCTATACCTGACCACCAGTATAACACCAGAAATAAACAAACAATCTACGTCACTCCTTTATGCACAAACCAAAGATGTTTTTCTTTTCTTGGACCAAACATGTTTCAATTTCTTCAAGTCGAAATACAGAACCTTTACAGTGCATAAATTTTCAAAAACAAGCAGAAAACTTTCTTTATTTTCATTACCATGTGGGACAATCAATCAACTTTTTAAATACATCAAAAAGCACTTATCTGAGTGGAGTGAAATCGATCACTCCCGATATTCCTAGAGCTACTTTCCATAGTATGAGAATTGAAACTTCATAAAATTTTAGGTTACTTTTCATTTTAATTGATTAATCTTAACTAATTTGATTGATTGATACTTTTAATGTATTTTTTAATGATAATTTTTGATGTTTTTCCTGTTCATTATTACACTGCTCCATTTTTTTATTATTCTGTACTACTATACTATTTTTCCAATGTAAATATCCACACTCCCTTGGGTCATTTACTAGATCTTGATGTATGAACTATTCTCAATAGTATGTGAACCAATCTTGTAAATCTTTTTGTAAATAAACTTATTATTATTATCATTTTTACTTATCTTATCTGACTGATAGATTCCAGCAAGTTGCTTTTCATGGTTTTAGGTCGATTGGATGTTTCGTCAAACCAGGTGTCCCTCAAAGATACATATTAGGTTCTTTATTTTTCATTTATTTTTCAATATTGATTTGAATGATAGATATTGTGAATGTGATCAACGTAGAATGTTTAACGTACGTGGATGAACTAGAAAGATTTTGTCGCATAATCGTAGAAAGGTGGGGATCTCTCTCTTTTCTATAGATCCTTTTTTTAGAAATCTCATCTGTTGTTCAACCACCAGAGATCCCAGATGGGCGGACTAGATGAGCTCAAACTAGTCACCCCTTTACTCTGAAACTCGAGACCTGCCGAACTTCTTCCTACCAGACTACTAGTGTAGTCAAAGTACAACAAAAATTTATTCGGAGTTATATAGGATCTTAGACTTTATCCTGCGTAATTTTACTAATATGCCCAGTATAACGTCACTATATTTCTCTGTATCCCAATTACCATGTTCACATTAAAGAACTTGAAGATGTGCAGGGAAGATTTTTGAAGTGTATGTTGTTTAAGTTAGATGAAGTATACCCTCGTGTAGGTGTTCCTCAAACTGAATTGCTCTCGAGATTCAATATTGCCAGTCTTAACACTGGGCGTCAACATAGCTCCACAGTTTTTTTTAGGTAAAATTGTAATAGCATTCTGGATTGTAAAGCGATTATTAAGGTGTTAAGTTTCCTTACTCCCAGACACAACACAAGTCATGATAACTCCTTCTATCTTAATTTACCGCGCAGTAATGTTTTAAATTTCTCTCCGCTGCACGAGGCTGAGATTAAGAGCCAAGCGAACAAAGCGAGCGAAGTAAGTAACAGGCGAGTTCGATAAAGATACTGTACTGACATGGCGTACACAAAATAGTATCGCCCACCGTAAAAATTTTTAGGTAAAAAAATTACAAAGTATACAGGAAATACAAAACAAATCTAGTTATTGTCGGCAGACATACTGCAAACTTAATTTGAAAGCGGAACTTTACCTGACATGTGGCTTTCTGCGGTGGTAAGTTCTGTATTTGAAAAAGGGGACAAACTCGATGCTGAAAATTATAGACCGGTAAATTTGATTCCAGTTTTAGCTAAAGTTATCGAAAGATTCATTGTTGATCAATTTCTTCCTTTCTTAATGTACTCCGCACTCCGCAGTCATACCTGACAGCCAACATGAACTCTTAACAGGCAGATCAACAACAACTAACCTTTTGTACTGTCTTAACATCTGGATGTCTAACCTGGACAGAAATCTGCCCATAGATGTAACCTACTTAGATTTCGCAAAAGCACTTGACCGTGTTCCCAAAACTACGCTATTAGCCGGAATTGACTTTTTTGGAATCGGCGGGAAGCTTCTTCGATCGATAGATACTTTTCTATTCAACAGATCATTCTTTGTTCGAGTCAGTGGCTTCTTGTTGTTACATAATGTTGTCTCAGGTGGCCCACAGAGACCGTGCTGGGTCCCATTCTTTTTTTAATATATACTTCAGACCTACCACGTTCCTTGAGTTGCCAGAATGCATTTTACGCTGATGATGTTCTGAATGGGATAACCCTCTAAACTTAAACAAAAGCACAGTCTTACATCTTATGCATAACAATCCCAAAATTGCTTACACTCTAAGGGGGGGACAATTCATTACTCCTGTTGAAACCCAAACCGATCTACAAATTGAGTTGGTCCGAACGCATCAACCTGATCATCCGCAGAACCAACTACGTCTCCTACACTTTCCAAAGAGCGTTCCAAAAATCATTCAAAGATTTGTTCTTACAACTGTACAAGACATACTGAATGCGCTGCTGTGGTATGGTTTCCTCATCTGATCAAAGACGTTCAACTTCTCGCAGAAGTTCGACGAAAAGCCTCCAGCAGGGCCCATGGTCTCTTTCATCTACTTACCTCAAGAAGTGCGACTATATGAATTGATTTTATCTGCCCTAGCTGATATAAGAATTCGTGCAGATCTAACACAAACTTATCACATTCTACAGAAATAATTTTCAGTTGACATAAAACATCTATTCACCTTAAATTTTGACATCCGAGTTCGTGGTCACAGTTTTAAGTTAACACGGGAAAACTTCAAATCCTTGAACTGCTTTGAATGATTCTTTTAGGGACGCATTACCTCCGTGTGTGATACCTGTGTTTCTTTCGGTAGGGTGCGATGCTATTGTTGGTCCTACTTGAGTGACCTCATAACTAATTACTACATTTCATCTGCACTACGTCATTCTTCTTTATCATCTACTTCACATTCTTTAGTTATAATTTTGATAATTTTCTTATTGTTCAATTGCTCCCATTTATAAATTTATTGTAAATCATTGGGTACTGCTCACATGTTGTATTTTGGGCGTAAACAACGCCCTCTTCAAACATAATAATAATAATAATAATAATAATAATATTAAACGTGAACGTACACCCTGACGCATTATAAAAATTAATTCCTGAAGTCGAAGGAGTTTGAATTGAAAATGTTTGCTGATTATTATCTATATTAAAAATGTGTAAACTTCTTTAGTATAATTATAATTAGTAACAACTATGTTGTCAGTTTGCCCGTGGCCTAAAATCGTCCATGCGATTTTTGTTTTATTGAGCACAGTTACTTCAACCTAGGCCTCGCTTTTCCATCCTCCGTGACGTTTTAAATTTCCTTTACTGCCTTTGTCTGAGGAGCTGTGACAGGCATGAGAGGCGTGATAGCGACAAACGATTTCTGTTTAATGTCAAAGTCGCTATGTTTATAAATATTTGCGGCAGTTAAATGCTTGATGTTTACACTACAATAAAGTGTTTGTTTTCTTCCGAAAATCTCTATGGTAACGTATGGCCTTATTGACGGTTGGCAATAAAAATTTTATAACAAATATTAAATAAATGAATTTTGCAGAGTCAATATAACATATTTTGAGATCGTTGTTTGATATAACACTGAAGGACTTGTACTTTGATCCTGTTTGAATAAGAGAAACCAAAGAAACTAGCGTTTCAGCTGTAATTGTCATAGCCACATACTAACCATGTTAGTATTACCTCCAAAAATGTTCTGTTTGAATTTCTTCGCTGTACGTGACTTAAGAGGGAGGCGGATCAGGTAGGGAATTTTCTCCTTCGATAATTCAAAAAACCATCGCCGATGCTTTCATATCGAGATTCTCATCTTACCAAGCACTTTCTGAATCGCTCACTGGCTTATTCACATTTTTCTTCCTGTAGATATTAGTGAAAATACTTGGAACGTACACAGGATGATGTGAGTAATTTTACTTTCACCTTCGATGACAGCTACAAGTCACTGATATTTTGGCAGACACCCAAGGAGAACCTAAATATCTTAATATCATTTTGTGATATAAATATTCTTGAACTATTGAAATGTATTACTAGGAATAAAATTAATCATGAGTTTGACATATTTTATTGAAATCTCCATCAACAATAAATTGTTGCGTTTACCAGTTTCCATATAAATTAGGAAAGATCAAATGAATATGAATAAAATAGTTCAGCAGATGACTTGCATTATCTTAGTCATGTATAAATGTGATATTAGAATAGAATATTAGGTATCCATTCACAGAAAACATTGAAATGTTATGGAATCCACAGAGATTTTAAGCAAACTAGAAATGGAAAAAATAGAATAACATATCGTCGCTGGGCTGTGAATACCTCCAATGTGATAAAAAGTAAATTTCACAGGAGAGTCAAAAAACATTTCTATCACTAGATATCAAAGTTATATTGTACCTAATTTCCTCATGGTTCATAATACATAGCTATGTATTTATCAAGTAACACCTGATTCCTTGCTGATTGAAATTATTTTCAATGAATATCGGAATAAGTTTCACTTTGGAGGTAGGTATTGCTTATTACAGACTAGAGCACAGAAGAGATGTTTCATCCCACATAGAATTATTATCACTGTTTGTTATTTCAAATTGAAGGTATATAAGAGGCAACTTAGTTACAAAAAAATAAGTTTTAATTCTTCAAAACAAATTAAAAAAATAACATTTTCTTTAAGTCAACTTTATCTTGAGCAAAAATATAACACAATACAATTTTTTATTTTTCTTCTTCTCATAGGGCAAAGAGTCATAGAATGAGTGATGGTCAACCTCAATGACGGTCTTCATTTCTTGCAGATGCTGATATTTCTCATAAGAAATTGTAGGTTTTGTTTTGTAAAGAGATGTTTTATGAACTGACATGTTCTGACAGTCACGTATATGGGGCAATATATGCCACTCTTCAGAGTATTCCAATGTGAACCAAACATCTCCACTTGATGAATATTTCAATTGCCTTAAATCAACAACCACAGGATCACCTGTTTTTTTTTCCTGGTTTCATCGAAGGAAAATTGTGTGCAAGTTCATATTGTTTAAAAAATGTATAATCTAGTGATTTGATGCAATAAGGTTGTTTGTGATGGGCCATACACATTCTCGCGATGTATTCAATCGGCGAATTTATGGGTGGGTGAAAATAGTGTTCCAGGGTGGATTGAATCTGCTTCTATCATCGTATGACCCTTCTATAGGTAAAGTTGTTGAATAGCTATATCTTTTTTTGCAAAATGACTTACGGCACTGGTTAATGTTTTGTTCCTATTTTGGTAGTTACATCCGTCGGATATGAAAATGGATTCAATTGGGATATAACTGAGATAATCTATCAAACAAGATGTGAATTCATTACATGTAACGCCACCATTAGCTTTATGCCAAACATATAAAGAGACATTCTTATCATTCAGTGCATATATCGTGAAATTGTGGAGTTGCAATTTTCTTTTATAATAGCTCTGAGATGCTAATACTTTCTTCGGACATGTTAGGGCACTCTGTAGATCCAAAGTAACAACTAAAATGTCCAGATTCTTCATCGCCATTCTTTGTTTAGCTGCTCTACCTGCCTTTTCATTATCTCGATGTAGCTCATACTCATTTTGAGAAACAGTTCCAACTTTGAATCCAACGCATGTGTCGCACTGGTCTTTGCGAGGTTTATGAACTGAAATTTTCTCTGATTTCAGAACAGATTTGAATAATTTCAGATTATCAGGTACTTTATTTTTTTCTCTACACCATTCTTTGTAAATTTTGAACATGTTTTGCTTGGATATGAAAGCATTATCCACATAATTCATTTTTGAAGTTGCCCTGCAATAATGAGATGGAACTCTGGGTATTTCATCAAGCCAAAGTTTCACAGAATCTTCTTGAGTTGAGTTCTCTAATCAACCGTGCTCTCTTCGTTGCTGATAGATTAGGAATTTCTTTGAGCTTTCTTTTTGGAGTAATTATTGCACTTTCATCTCATGTAGATGTGTTGATATGTTCATCTGGCTTAGTCCAACGTTTCAAAGTATCCTCTCCTACACTGAGAGTATTTAAAAACAAAACTCTGCAAACTTTAAGACGCTCTCCACTTGATTTTTTTAGGAAATAATCATGACCCATACTTTTCTTCAATGCTCTCTCACCTTCCGTTCCCGTACAGATTTCCTTCTACGTTTCACTGGTCTTGTTTCACCAAGCCCTTTAACATAAATTCTCTTTTCATTCCATGACGATAATTTCCAGAAATATTCGAAAATACTTTCTCTGTCGTTTTCAGAAATGAGATGACACCTAAACGAATTTTCAAGCAATTTTTCTATCTGAGGCACATGCTTACATCTTTCTTTCATTTTTCTTTCTTCCCTTGTGCAATCGTGTGTTATAATTTTTTCCTTGTCTCTTTTATAGCCAACATAGGATTTTCCTTTCAATCTCCTTGATGCGGTTTCATTCCTTGTTTTTGTAACATTTCCTTTTTTCAGTAATTTCCCTATCTCTATACCCTCCAAATCTTCCACTAATTCCTCATTATTTATTTCTTCTTCTTCCTCTGAAATAATTTCATGTACTTCTCCCATAATATTCTTCATGTTTTCGGAATCTTCCGTCAGTTCGGTATATTGCATTCCTTCAGTTTCTTGTATAAATTCATTATTGTTTTCCAATGTGAGAATATCGTTTTTGGGCAATTTCAGGTCTTTTAATGTCTTTTCAGTTTTAGTTGTAAGATTGTTATCATTCCCGCTGTATCTTCACTACAACTTTCACTAATTTCCTCTTCCAAATAATTTTCACTGAAAAGAAAACAATAATATAAAAATTCCAAAATGAACTAAATTTACCTAGTTAGAAACATAACTATTGATTGTATCTTGAGAAGTCACCGTTTCCATAAGTAATGTTCCATCTTCCAAAGTTCGATAATTTTCGATAATTGTGGAATCAAATTTGTTCTCTATGTTTATCTCAGTTTTTTTATTATTATTGACATTGCAGGCATTCTGCAAAATCTTTCTAGTTCTAGACGAAAACATTGTACTGCAAAAGAGATACACCGCTCGTAGGAACACACTCCTCGCCGGATTAATTTGAAATAAAAGGTGAGAAGGGAGGTTAGGAGTTTGACATTTGAGTCGTAATATCTCACACGTGCAAACATGTATGTAGAAATATCTCCAATGTGCTATTATAAATCTGATCTCATTTGTTTTATAGTGGCCGTATTCAGCACAAAAAATTAGAATGGCAACTTTGTGTTTGGTTCCCTATGCCTGAATATTATCGTTTTTTTACAAAATACTAGTTTTCCACCTTTGTCAGGGGGCGTTTTTAGGTTTCTAATTGGCCATGGCTGACTATACGACTGTCAGGGGACTGAGAAATGTCGCTTAGCTCAAAATTATTGCAAACAATGCTGGCACGGTTAAATTACACAAATAAAGACTATTTAAATATATTTATTATTCATGAAGAATGCAACAGTTATAACTATAACGAAAACGTCTAATATATATCCTACTCCATATCCCGAGAAACAGAAACCATCAGGAAACACTGTTAAGCGAATAATACACAACTTTAAAAATTTCGTGTTCGTCAAGGCAACAATACAAAAGGATAAGTCAATTGCAAACAACGCCAATAATGAAATTGCTGTTTTGGGATTCTTCTCAGCATATCCAAAAAAAATGAGACTGTGATTTATAGTCAGGAATATCAAGATGTTCAATAAAAAGAATATTGCAAATACATAAATTCTACCCGTGTTCATTTTCAATGCTTCAATTGTTGAAACCCATCGACTTCCTTAAGCGGGTGAATTTTGGAGAATTTATTCCAACGAAGTTTCAAGAGGATGATTTTTGAATAATATCGTTTGGATAGATGGAGCAAAATTTACTAAATCCATTTTTGAACCGTCACAATTCTCACCACTGGAGCGATTCGAATCCCGATGTTTTCAGACGTAGAAACTTCCAAGACAGCTGGCAATTTAATGTGTAATGTGTAATCATGAATGATAGGGTAGTAGCTCAACACTCCTTCGAAGAAAATGTGAATGGTAAAAGCAAATAGGCTAGTTTTATCCACCATGAACTATGAATAATCATTATTTTACAGGTAGAGGATATTTAAATAGTTTACAGAATTTCAAAAAAAATTTCTCCCAAACTTTACTCTGATTGTC
Organism: Endomychus coccineus; assembly: GCA_958510875.1. Lineage (NCBI taxonomy): Eukaryota > Metazoa > Arthropoda > Insecta > Coleoptera > Endomychidae > Endomychus > Endomychus coccineus. The sequence continues at coordinate 64,336,483 of OY294068.1, read as the reverse complement.
GACCATCGAAACATCCTTCATCAGTATGATGGCCCACCTCCTCACAATGCCTACTTAGTTAGAAATTTCCTGCAGGAAATATTTGATGACCATTGGATAGCGAATAATGGACCGTTTCTATTGCTGCCTCGTTCCCCCGATATGTCAGTTTTAGACTTTTTCGTTTGGGGTACAATAAAAAAATTAGTTTATAGCATTCAGCTAACCACCCTAGAAGACTGCATTGGCAGAAACGATTTCGATGATTTATATACATAATCAAGCAGGAAAGCGACACATGCTGAATTACTTCGTAGATGCGAAAAATGTGAAGAATTGCAGGGAAGAAATTTTGAACATTTAATAGAGTAATTTTTTCATTCGAGAAATTTTCTTTTCTCAACAATACATAGTATTATTCGCTTAACAGTGTTTGCTCTGGGTTTCTGTTTTTCGGGAAATCGGAGCAGCAAATGTATTACACGTTCTCCTTATAACTCTGTTGAATTCTCCATAAATATTAAATAAATTTAAATAGTCTTCGTTTGTGTAATTTAACAGTGCCGGCATTGTATACAATGTTTTTAAATTAAATGGCATTCCTTCATTTTCTGAAAGTCGTAAAATCAGTAATGGCCAACTTTACTCATCAAACTTAAATACGCTCGCTTGACAAAGGTGGAAAACTAGTATTTTGTAAATAAATCGAAAACGATAACATTCAGGTATAGGGAACCAAACACAAAGTGGCCCTGAATTTTTGTGCTCAATATGGCTACTATGAAACAAATTGGGTTTCCATTTGAAAATTATCTTCATTTTTCGAATTATCATTTAAATAATTTTTTGTGAGCACACTGTACAAGATCGGAAACTTTTTCACGGCATTTATCTGCGCTATGTCTTTGACTACAAAATGCGTTACGAAATATGCCGCCGTTATGAAGAAACTGTCAATTAAGTACTGGTCTGCATCTGTATTTTTTCTCCAAAATTGCAAATATCTCAATTACTTTCTGTAGAATCCCAAAATGTAAATTATAGGGTATTCCATTTAAAATAACGAAATTGTCATCGACTTTCGGTATAGCCGGAAGTGCCGCATCTTGAAATTGAAAATTGATTGAATTTTAGATGAATAGTACTCATTGACTTTGGTCAGCTGTCAAATTTTCCAGAAAATTCTATGTCTACTGTTTGAAATATCGATCAAATCAGTTCGTGGTGAGACAACCTTTTCTTTTTTTTCACCGTGGAAAAAAGTCTCATAGGGGGAATGATCCCCTTAATCCCCTCTATCTATGCCACTGGTGGCAACAAAACTAGTCTGCCAAGATTGAATCGATTTATCCGAATTGAACGATTGGATCCTTTAGATGCTTCGTGATAAATGAATCGATTCGAGTTTCAAATCAAATCGATTAGAACCATTCCTTTTAGTTGTTACGTTGAAGAAGTCGATATTAAACTCGTGCATTATAATATTTATATATACCACAAAAGGAGTAAGATTCAATTTACTATGTTGTGTATGAAGCAAACAAATCAGCAACCATATATATTTCCTTAGGTGGTTTGATTTTAAACACTCAATTATAGTTAGGAGACGACGAGACGAGAGAAAGCTTTATCGATTCTTAGTTGTAATTTGTTTCGAATGAATAGTCGAATGAACTCATATAGACATCTATGAGGCACTAGTGAAAACTCGTAGAACTTTATAGTGGTATTCTACATTGTGTTTGCTAATACGATAAATTCTCCATAGGTAGGGACACATATCTATCAATTATAAGCCCATATATCCAATCTGTCTAAAATCAAAAATTCTTAAGAAACAGATATTGAGCTTCATTGATAAATATAACTTGAAAAGCAAACATCAGTTTGAATTTACGGAAAATGTCAATACCGAAGACTCTAGGTGATGATATTTACAGAAGTCTGGAGAACGGTAACAAATCTCTCTGCGTATTAATTGAACATCAGAAAGATTTGTACACCATATCACATGATATACTACTTTATAAGCTCATAATTCAGAGTTTCGAATCTCGACACTTATAGTCCGGGCAATAAGCACGGAAAAAGACCATAATAAAAAAAAATATAGTAAGCTAGAATTTCAAAATTTTTTTTGCATTATGTTTCTAATACCCCACAGATCATTCATGACTATCAAGACCGCGGGGGTCGACCTTCCTACCCCCTCAAAACGGGGTTTCAACCCCTCAGAGGAGCATTCTTATAAAAACAGTCCAAAATTAATGAATTAAGAGCCGAATATGACCTCGAGTATGTTTATTGGGTCGCTGATCACGATTCCTCAGTTAGTTTTCTCAGAAAACTCCCTCCAGATGGGAAATTTGGAAAATTTATATATAATATATAACTTATAATTTTGTTGCAAAAATGACCTCTAGTAGATTTTTTGGGTCGCTGATCACGATTCCGCTGTAATTTTTCCAAAAAAATCTCTCCAGATGAGAAATTTGAGATTTTCCTGAGACGGTTATGAATAATAAAGTATAATTTAGCTACAAAAATGACCCCTAGTATGTTTTTGGGTAGCTGATCACGATTCCGCTTTTAGTTTTTTCGGAAAACTCCCTCCAGATGGGAACTTTGGGATTTTCCATCTGGAGAGAGTTTTTTGGGAAAAATAACAGTGGAATCGTGATCGACGACCCAAAAACCTACTAGGGGTAATTTCTGTATCTAAGTTATACTTTATTATTCATAACCGTCTCAGGAAAATCTCAAATTTCTCGAATTTTCCATCTGGAAAGAGTTTTTTGGGAAAAATAACAGCGGAATCGTGATCAGCAACACAAAATACCAACTGGATGTCATTTTTGCAACAAAATTATACTTCATTATTCATAATCGTCTCAGGAAAATCTCATATTTCCCGAATTTTCCATCTGGAAAGAGATTTTTGGGAAAAATAACAGCGGATGAGTGATCAACGACCCGAAAAATCTACTAAAGGTCATTTTTGCAACAAAATTATAAATTATATATTATATATATATTTCGCAAATTTCCCATCTGGAGGGAGTTTCCCGAGAAAACTAACTGCGGAATCGTGATCAGCGACCCAAAAAACATACTGGGGGTCATTTTCGGCTCTTAATTCATTAATTTTCTAAACTTTTGGATTGTTTTTATAAGAATGCTCTTCTGAGGGTTTGAAACCCCGTTTTGGGGAGGTAGAAAGGTCGACCCTCGCGGTCTTGATAGTCATGAGATGATCTATGGGGTATTAGGAACAAAATGCAAAAAAAATTTTGAAATTCTAGATCACCATATTTTTTTATTCATTTTTTGGTTTGTTGCCTGGACTATGAACTCTTCTAGATTGGAAATATTACTAGTTCCTACATACCCTGTTCTGACATCATATTACATGATATATTACTTTCTAAGCTTGAAAATTCAGATTTTCGACATACTCTTCTAAAACATTTATCTGAATGATAGAATGCAGTGTGTTCAGATATGAAATGTTGGATACTAGTTCCTACAAACCTATCAAGTATGGAATATCACAAGGCATAGTCCTGGGGTCTATCCTGTTCAATTGTTATATAAATGATTTACTCACTATTGATCTCGATTCCTGATGAATTAAACAAGAAATGAATGATTTGGTCAAAACTTATTTCATTTCTCAACACAATTTCCTTGTAGCCCGATACACTTCGTCCAACGTTCTCTAATTTTTCGATTCCTTCCAAATAATACGAGTCCTTCAAAATAGGCGTTTGTTCTAGCGATGGCCTCACCTTTGGAGCCAAATCTCTTTCCCGCGAGCCATTTCTTCATGTTTGGAAATATACAAAAATCACTGGGGTCAAATCTGGAGAAAATGTTGGATTACTAACCAATTCGTAGCGCAATTCATGCAATTTTGCCATCGCAAATGCTCCGGTGCATTGTCATGGTGGAAGAGAACTTTTTTCTTTGCCAAGTGCGGCCACTTTCGCTTCAAATCGGCGTCAAATCGATTCAACAGCTCTGCATAATATACGCCGGTGATCGTTTTCCCATTTTCAAGGTAATCGATATGGACGATACCGTGTGCATCCCAAAAAACTGTCGTCATGACTTTGTTGGCCTCTTTTGGCTGCGATTCGCCAGAACAAGTCCATTGTTTGTGATGGATCCATATTTCGTCCACGGTTACGAAACGATGCCAAAAGTCCTTTTTATCGCGCTTAAACATCGCCAAACACTCCTCTCTATCAAACCGTTGCTCAATGTTGTCAAGAGAGACCCGTTCGGTTGAGCTGTCCATAGCCTCAGCAATGTCTTGCACTTCAACTCTAGAGCGTCCTATACCATACCATGGATTTTATCGATGGTTTCTGGCGTTGTAACCCCAATTGGACGACCAGAACATTCGGCTTCCTTTGAGGTCGTACGACCACAATGAAAACCAGTAAACCAGTTATGAATAGTTCCAATCGATGGTGAGGAGTCCCCATAATGTTTAGTAAGCTATGCTTTAGTTTGCGTAATGTTTCATCCACCCAGGAAATAATGTTCAATCAAGACGCGCAATTTGTTTTCTTCCATGTTCACAAAAATCCTCAAGGTTGTTTTCTTTCGATGGGTGTCAAAACAAAACTGAATGGCATATCAGCCTGAAAATTTTGATGCGTTCTAGTTAAAAATGGTAGATCACAAATGTCACATGGGTTTTTCTATTGTGGCGTCATCTATTTTATTTTTCAGAGACTTTTCACCTTGCCATCATATGTTGAAAGTGATTCCTAGGCAACCGAAAGGAAAAATGTGAAGTTGAATTAGTAAAGTTATTTGACTGGATGACTTAAAATAAACCAAACATAGAAAAAACTACATTTCTCTTATTTTTGAAGAAATAATATTAAGTTTAGTAATGATAAAACAATCGAACTTAATATAGCGAATAGCATAATTTATTTGGAGGTTGTTTTTGATAATTACCTGAAATGGAATAGACATAAAACTCGTCTGTTTCGAAAATTGTACTATCACCTTCAAATTCAAATCTATTAATAATTTCATCAGCATGAAACAAATGAAGAGTACAGGGGAAGAACGACAATAGTCCATTCGGACGGATTTCAAGAGAATGAAAATATAAGTTTAACTACTTGTTAGAAACTAAAATTGAAAGAAAATAAAGTCACAAACAACATTTTTTAGTAAATAACATGTTTTTTATTCAAAAATATGAACAAAATCAACATTTATTCAGAACTAATGACGTAACAAAATAAAAATAATATTTAGGCATGGACACATGCCACTTTTCCCCTGTATCAGGCGTCTATTGGTGGGTCATCCACAAATTCGTCATCGCTCTCTTCAGATTGTTCGGCAAATGTTAATTGTTGATAAAACACTCTGGCTTCTGCTCTATCAAGTAATGCAGTCAGATCTTGCAAATCCTTCCATTGGAGCTTTTGGACGGGGATTGGGCACTGATAAAGTTTTGTCAACACTTCCTCTTCATTTATCTGATTCTTCTTCTTTCTTTGGTTCTTCGTAAGTGGTTTTCGGTCAAATTTAGAACTAGCATAGAGACCAGAATATGTGGTTTTGTGCAACACCGAACGGGGATTCTCATTACAAAACTTCAGCATCCTGATAGGCCGAGTCTGGAAGGGGCACTTCGTTGGATAAAGCGGCGATAAAAATGAACTCCAATTTTGAAAAACAAAATTTTTGCCACAGTCAATCACTTCGAATGGTGTAGGTTTTACCCGGCAATTTCTTAATTCTTCTCTCCAGTTATCTGGTACCTCAGTGTATGCTTTTTGATTTACGAGGCTCATGTCTCGATCACATTCGAGGAATGAATGCCCCCTGATCGGGAATATCACTTTCACAGTATCAAAACGGTTCTTTTTGTTAACCAAGTAACGCAGAAACCGAATTACAGTAAAGTTTTTATTTTGTCCTGCGCAGGAATCACAAAACATTGCCAGTTCTTTCAAGTCCATGGGCAGGATATTATAAAAGAAGTGATATAGCATAGAGCAAACGTCGTCAGCTCCTTTCTTAGCAACAGTTTCATCATAGGTGTGAAATACAGATCTTGAATTTGACAGAATATGAACGTTGAAACTGATGAAATTCAGTTGACGTTTATAGTAAACATCATTGGTCGTAATGTTTGGGCATGGTAAATTTTTTTGGAAATCCATGGCGATACTTTCCATAGTGAACTTTCGTAGGAAAGGTTATTAACAGCGTTACGATCAGAATATATTTTGTTCAATTTGACGATATTTAGGTCTTCAGACAGATACATTTTTTCAGAGTCTTTCAAGGAATAATATGATTTGCGCCCTCTAAGACTCTTAATGAACCCGATCACTTTCTGTTTTGTGTCTTCTGAAAGTTTGTTAGGTCGTGTATTGTGTTTTCCACGCATGTCGATGGGTGATTTCCCACTTAACAGCAAAGACTCCCTTACGTATCTAGCTCGACGACCTGTGATTCCATGTAAAGACAAAAAAGCCTTAATACAAACTGGAACATCATGAGTAACTCCATCCTCAATCAGTCGAACACGAAAGCTGAATGAGGCATTATTAAGTCTTGCTTCTGCTTAATTTTACCGAGGACGCCTACGCATGACAGGAAGAAGTGTGATCAGGCCACTGAGGTACGAGTTTTGTTTGTTAGTGTCACCTAGTCTGTTGAATTCTCGAAAGATTCTATGGCGTTCAGGTTCTGGAACAACAGTGAAACAGCGAAAACGTTTACAAGAACAGTCAGGACCCAATTCATGTGTAGTGGCACGCAAATTTTCCATAACATCTCGGCTTCTACCTGTTTTTTTCCGTTTCTTCGTTTCTCTGCTTGATGAGCCGGCCTCATTTTCACTCGACTCTGTATAGCCACTATCCATTGTACTTGCTGTATAACACTATAACAATGATTCAACTGGTTTAGATTATAGTATTATCACGTGGCTATAAAATACACAAGAATAAACTAATGGCTGATGCAATAACAAATATTCCTGTACGACGCGACGCGACTTGACGGCGAGTAGCCATCCTACCGGCAAGGACTGATGCCGTTTTTCCATACACGGTCGCGGACTAATGCCTCTCTTCCCAGGTATAGGCAATCTTGTATCTGTTGTTTTGCGGACCTAAGCTACTTTCACCATTTAACGATTTCATTATCTGATAGGTACTGCAATATTCCATGAAAATAAACTGTAAGCTCAATTTTGCATGAAAATGGACTGATGCCGTTTTTCCCCTGGACCATTCAAATGTATACCATTCATTACGCTCTGATTGAGTCAAAATTATGGTATTTTAGAGAAGCAACCAAGAAAACAATCATGAAACCTGTAGAAATATTACAGAAGATATTCTTTGTTAACCCGTAACTGCTGCTGACCGGATCCCAGTGACCCAGCAAGGTATATAATGTCTAATATTTTTCCCTCTTCAAGGGTGGGAGTACTATACCGACAGGTATGCTCTAATGATTGATATTGTTCAGTAACAAGCATAGGTGACTCTACTACCGTAGAATGAAATGTTCCGTGTTAGGTACCGAAACCGCGACAAGAGCGCCGCGTGGGGATTGGAAGCATACTAAATGATGGTTTGGAGGGAAATTCGAAGTTACACAGCACATAAATGCAAATTTAGTTTTCCAACAATTTAAGTAGGAAATGAGAGTCGATAGTTTTTACCAATAGTTTTTATTCAACAACAGAGTTAGAACAGAAATATATAAAATATACATATAAATACAATTAAACATCAAAAACAATAGAAATGACTATATATAATATAATTAAATATCGAGACTAATGGCAATAGGTTAAAACAAAGATACATATAAATACAATTAAATATCGAGACTAATTACAATGGGTTAAAACAAAAATACTTAAAATATGCATATAAATACAATTAAATATCGTGACTAATTACAATGGGTTGTTCTGCAATTTGAAGATTTAGGTATACACTTATTTTATATAATATGCCACAAATTACCATTAATTACCATTAATTGCCATGAGGTTAATAGTCGATGCAACAGTTCTACTCAAAACTTAAGCACATATTCCCAGATAGCGCAGGACGTTTTAGGGACGTCCAGTTTATGTCCATTTTTGGTCCGAATGTCCCAAGCTATTAATAGGACGTCTTTAAGACGTCCAGAAACAGACGTCCGAACATGTACGTTTTTGGTACGTCCATTAGAGGTACGACTGTCTTTATTGTTCCAGAAAGTTGAAAAATATTTTTGCATGAATATTTGTAAGATTGATTTTTACAGATCTATTTGAATGAATTGAGATATAAATGAAATAAAAAATACGTGAACTGTGAATTCAATCACTATATTATATATCCATCTCTTAAAAAAAAATATTTTCTGTTAAAAAATCCATAAATATTGTCTATAATATCTTTTGATGGTAAACCATCACAAAAAAATTAGAAATAAAAAAATGTTTTGCTCTAATGAAAACTGCCATCATTACAATTGACACTGTATTATTTCGTAGCTACGTTGTCATGCGGTTGCCTCACGACCAATCACAGTATATTACGAGTTCCGACTATTACGAGTAGATCCGAAATATGACATTTCCAATACAGGTCATTTTACATTTAGCTACTTAGATTTAGCAGTTGCTATACATTTAGAGTCTTTTCTTTTGATAGTTTTGTCAGAATCGCAAATTGTGAATAAGATATTTTACGTTTACCGCATCTACGTGTTGTTTACGATAAAATCCATCCAAGGCAGTAAAAAGCACCGTGTCAACAGGAAAGAAAACGCTTGGGATCTTTCGACAATTGAGTAAAAGTTCAAGTGCAAAATAGTGTAGATGTTGAATGTGCTTTTTGTAGATATCAAATAACCTTGTATTTGGAGGTAACTATAGAAAAATAATATAATATACCTTTCAGAGGAGAAGCAAAAATGATGGAGCATAACCTCCAAAAACAGTTCGGAGTCAAAGATTATATGATTTTTCTGTCAAAATTCACAAATTGACATGGTGATTTTTTTGATCATGGTCTGATGCTATTCCATTGAAAATTGGTATGTGAGGGTTTTTGAGATCGAATATTATGAATTACATTACTCTTATAAATCTTGCTCAAGGACTTGAATAAAATTAAAAGTAAAAAAGGCAAGCTCATATTCAAATGCACTAAGAATTAAAAATAATTTATTCAGACGTATAATGTAGGTTATTCTCTGAGTGACAGACAATAGCTTGTCTCTAAAGATAACCTATTTGTTTGTATTCCAACTGAAAGTTTTGCATGGCAAGCTTTTTAATCGACACTAACAGAATAACCTACATCACACTCTTCCAAAGGAATTATTTTTTACATTTGGTTTATTTTTCTTCTATTCACTCATTATTAATGAGCTTTTCTCCCACTGAGCAATGATTAAAACACTATACAATTTATTAACTGGCCTGTTGTTCAAGGTTGATAGAGCAGGATTGTCGCCAATTTACAAATCGATAGAAACTTCAATTCAACTGTGGCTCAAGCGATGTTTTGGGTGTCTGAACGCCGACCAAAACAAGAAATTTTAAGATGAGGTGATGAGGTCCTGAACATAATTCATGTTTTAGTTTACTTACATGAATAATATATAACATTTTGATCCATATTACCTTTTTATTTGCCCTGTCCTATTTTCTCAGTTTTTATTGAACTACCAATAATGTTTATGAATATGAGTATCTGTTCACAAAAAGTTATGAAAGACAAATTAACTATTTATTTTCCTCATAACATCAATATTTGCTTAAACAGTGTGTTGATAAAACAAAATGTTGTTTTCGTGTGCAAAAATTATTTTCTACAATTTTATTGCGAATTAACATAAGATACATGAGAGTTCAAAATATGCAAGAAAAATCTGTTTTTGCACCTATGTACGATGAAGGTCCTGTGTAGACCTAAAATAGACTCAAATCGAACGTCCTATGGACATCTGGTTTTGTAACATCGTATATCCATAGGATGTCCATAGGACGTCCGCCGTACGGAAAATGGACGTCCCTAAGACATCTTCAATATCCGAAGCGAATGTCTTAAGGACGTTCATGAGACGTACTTGTGCTATCTGGGTTGATACCTTAATTTTCTTCACTTTATTAGGAGTTACATGAAACTCAGTCAATTTTGGCATTGCTCTCAAGTATCCACTAACATTATCCAGTTGCCATGCCTTTAGTATATCTTCCCATTTTGCTTTTTTTCGAGTTCCGTTTAGCGTGTAATAAAAGGTTTTTGTTAGGAGGTTGTTTCTCACACCTTTCAGTAAATGTGGTGGATCATACAATGGAATAATTTTTTGTCCATCAAATATGAAATCATATAATTCTTTCCCTCCTCTTGCATACTCCTCTTTCGTTTCCTTCACTAATTTGTTTATCGTACCGATATTAGTTGTACCTTGATCGCAAATTGTGGCCACCACATTGAAACCAATTTCCCTGCAAGATCGTACAATGTTTTGAATTGAACATTTAATGGTTTCAGCTTTTGCTGCTCCTTTAATAAATTGATACATAACTGGTTGTTTCCATTTTCCCTCAATACCTTGCAGCATGAAAACCTGAAAGAGTGTCAATGAGAGAAATTCAATTATTTTCATTTACCTATAGTTTACCTGTACATTATTAGCTATATATATATATATATATAATATATATAATATTGTAGAAATAGCGTGTATGATAGCAAGCAACAAGTCGTATTGAAACAAAATCCACAAATGAATTAAGCATGGCTATGGCTACTATTGAACAATAATAACAATCGCATGCGCATTATAATTTCTATTAATTTCGGAAGCTTGACGCGCCCTCCCGTGTTTTGGTAGCGAAATACTTTCGCCGGTCATGACAGTTTTGGTCCCTACCATAAGACATTTCATTCTACGGTAGTAGCGTTATCTATGGTGACAAGTTGAATCTTGTAGTGAGTTGTTCTGTGTAATTTCTAATAGGTGAAATAAACAGAAAGTATTGCTGAAATTGGCAGGTATTTATATCTTTTTCTTATATTATATGTTATTATATCGGCTAGCTAACCATTGGATAATAGTAGTCAAATAAGATACTTATTAAACTGTAAAAGTGTTCACACTGTGGATACACTACAAACAAGAAACAAACAACCTTATCCGCTAAAAATACCGTTAAAGTACAGAGGACTAGTTTTTAGTTCACTCTTAAAGATCATCAGTACTTTAACAGTATTTTTAGTGGATAGGGGTGATGAGTATTTCGCAATTATAACATTTTTATTATCAATACTTGTAGAGGATTATGGTTTCATCCAGTAAATATCACTCAGAGCTGAAATCAAGGTAATGTTCAATCAGGAAGAATTGGGTTATTCCGACGGAAGTGATGCTGATGAGGAGAAAACAGAACCGTTAAGAAAAATTAAAGAATGATTCCACAAGAGTTCTTACCTATTCGAGAACGACCAGTGTTATGTAATTTAATGTTTTCTAACATCATTCCTAAATTGTAGAATGTTCTATAAGATAGCTTTGGTATTCATTTTTGCATAGAAAATGAGAATTGTAAATGTCAGAATAAAAATATAGATTGTCAGAGAAAGTGCGTCAATATCTTTTTTCAAGAATTTAGTTCAGCCTAATTTACCTTTGTGAGATACTTTTAGACAGTAGTTTGATTGAATATCTCTAAAATTTGGTGACCCCGACGTGATAGAAGTGGTAAATTCGGGTGAAATTTTTAAACATCAAAAGATGGAGAGACTTGTCAAAATAAGAAAATTTAAAAGAAATTCAATCTTAAAGAGAATACAAGAGTTGATGGAGGAATTATCTAAGGATACACCATCATCTATCATTTTTGAAGCTAGATCAGTACAGTTGGAAGAATTGGAAGATAATTTACTCGACTATAATAAACAAATCATAGACCTACTTCTTGATGCAGAAGTACAGGACCCCGTGTTGGAAGAAGAAATGAAATTAGTTGACGAATATAACTTGAAGATTGCTGAAATAATTCTCCGAGTCGATATTAAATCAAATTCAATTACTACAATACAACATGATATGATTAACGATGAACCAGTGTCAATTATGTCAAATGCTGATGCTCAAAAGAACCGAAGAAAGTATAAATTACCAAAGATTGAAATAAAGAAATTTGATGGTGAATTTGGTAGTTGGTTGTCTTGGTGGTCTTAATTTTCAAAAATAAAGGATGATGTAGAATTGGATCTATCTGACAAATTTCAATACTTAATGCAATGTATAAAGCCGGATACTCGAGCTTATAAGCTAGTAAATAGTTACCCGGTAACATCTGACAATTATCCAAAAGTTATTGAAGCCCTCAAGAAAAGGTTCGGTAATAAAAATATTATAGTCGAGTTATATGTTGGAAAATTATTGGGGAAGGTAATATCAAATGCCAGATATAAGGACAAGAGAACTATTGGTTCGATGTATGATGAGCTTGAGTCGCATCTAGAGCTTTGGAATCTTTAGGGGTTGAACCCAAAAATAATGCAGGTTTTTTTATACCCATTGGTTGAATCTAGTTTATCAGATGAAATAATTGGAGTACGGCAGAGAAGTACTTTATGTGGTCATGATGAAGACTTTGAACATCCGACTGGTCATCGTCTCAATAATCTTATGAGATTTTTGGAAAAAGAAGTGCAAGGTGTGGAACGATTGGAATTTGTTAAAGCTGGTATATCAGATGGTGTTGAAATATCAACTACAAAGAGGAATGTAAATAATTTTCAAAAATCTGAAGAGTGTTTCACAGGGACTGGGTTATTTTCTGGGAAAGGCATAGAAAACTGCATTTTTTGTGAAAAAAGTCATGCTAGTCAAGATTGTTTGAAAGTTCAGCAATTAACAATCAAAGATAAACAAGAAGTGGTTAGATCTAAAAAGTGCTGTTTCTCATGTCTGAAGGAAGGACATAAATCATCCGTTTGTAGAACTCCAGTAAAATGTATGATTTGTTGTCATAAACATTTTGCCACCATGTGTCTAAAGACAGTCTGAAATCAAGAATAAATTGTCGGTATCAGCTATATCAAATCTTAATTGCTCAAAAGAGATTATCTTACAAACCTTATTAGTAAAATTTCTGAATGGGAATAAACATAAGGTTGTGCGAGCTCTCATACATACAGGATCTCAGTGCTCATATATTTTGAAAAAAACCGCTCTCGATCTTGCAATAATTTCAAACAAAGAATCATGAATTATTTGGTGGAACTAGAGAAGTTAAACGGCATAACAGATATAATGTTGGTGTTAAGAGTATCATGGGAAATTTTTATACAAAATTGAATGTTATGGATAATGAAAAGATATGTAATGGTATTCCTAAAATCAAAAAGGTTACATGTATGAATGAATTGAAGGAAGATAAGATTTACATAACAGACTTAGGATACGATATGACCGAAATTGAACTCCTTATTGGTTCAGATAACTATGGTTATTTGATTACTGGAAAAACGCATCGATTGAAAAATGGACTCATAGCTATTGGTACAAAGTTGGGTTGAACATTGATGGGAGAAATGAGAAAATCAGAATCTGCAGAACCTTCCTTAAGTGATAATATTACATTGATGTGTCTGGATAGTACTAAAATTGCAGAAATGTGGAACCTGGAAACTATTGATATCAACGATCCAATTGAAATGAAAAACAAACATGAAGAACAATTGCCAAAAACATATTTTAATGAAACATTGAAGAGAAGGAAGATGTAAGGTATTCAGTAGGATTACCTTGGATTGAGGAAAAGATTACAATACATAGGCTGGAGTTACTAGGATGTATCATTGAATCTAGATTAGTAAATAATGTAAAATTAGCTTTTGGAATACAGAAACTTTCAGTACATTGTTGGACGGATTCAACGAATGCACTAACATAAATTAAGAGGAATGATAATTGGGGAACATTTGTGGGAAACAGAGTTAAGGAAATATGCAATCTCACCGATGTTGAAACCTGGAGATATGTTCTAGGGATATTGAACCCTGCTGATCTTCCTTCTAGAGGATGTACACCGAAAGAACTTTTAGATTCTGAATGGTGGCAGGGACCTAATTGGTTGAAGAAACCAATGGAATATTGGTCCTGGAGGTGGAGTTATTGATGAAAATGCTGTTGATATTGGAAAGAAAGAATCTTCTTTCATATCGATGATAAATTTAGATCAAAATGACTTGAATTTGTTCAAATTTTCAAAGTTTTGCAAAAATATTCGTGTAATTGGATGGAATAAATGTAGAAATAATTCCTTCCAAAATGGACAGTTAACTTTTGAAGAAATACACCAGGCTGAAATGTTACTGTGGATAATGGTTCAAAAATCGGTATTTTGGAAGGTGGGAGGAATAATTGAAGGGATTAAAGTTTTTAAAGAGACGGTCTTATTGAAGTGAAGACGAAACTGATTAATCGTCAAGATACCATGGAATTTAGAATGTCTATTTAGTTGCCAAACTCGCACTTGATGGTAGAACAATTGATGAGAAATTATCATGGGAAATATGGACATGGTGATGGGGTTCAATTTCTAATGGCGAACCTACGAGAACGATATTATATTCTTCAAGGACGAAGAGTAGTGAGAAAAATTGTCAAGTCTTGTGTGATTTGTGGAAGACTCTCTGCTAAATCTGTAGAAGTTCATGTTGCTCCATCACCGGAAAACAGAGTAAAAAATGCCAAAGCTTCCGAAAGTGTTGGTGTTGATTTAGCTGGACCGTTATTTCTAAAAGGACAGATGAAGGTATGCATTGTTCTATATACATGTGCAGTTTACCACTGTGTACACTTAGAATTTTTTAAGTCTATGGGAACATCGAACTTCCTGTTATCATTAACGAGATTCATCAGTAGGAGAGGAAGGCCTAGTGTGATGTATAGTGATAATGGAATGAACTTCGTTGGAACAGAAAATTTGTTTAGAAAAATTGACTGGAACGAAGTTGAAGTTCAGACTCAACTTAGACAAATCGAATGGATATTTAACCCTCCATCTGGTCCATGGTGGGGTGAATTTTGGGAAAGGTTAATTTGGAGTCTCAAGGGCTTATTACAAAAAATGCTTGGTCATGGAAAACTAAATTATGTTGAATTGGAAATTTGTTTATGTGAACCTGAAGCGATTTTGAATGCAAGACCTTTAACTTATGTCACGGAAGTACCAGAAGATTTGAATGCTTTAACTCCTGCAATGTTTCTTCAAGATAATATTGAAACAGGTATTCCTGAAATTGACTCGTTGGAGGCACCAGAACTTTGCAAGAGTTATAAGAAACTCTTTCAATTGAGGCAAGAATTAAGAAACCGATTTCGAAGTGAATACTTGGGCATATTGATACAAAGAAGTAAAGAAAAAACCTACGAAGAGCCCTAAAGTTGGTGACGTAGTGTTGGTAGGCTCCGATATAAAAAAAAAGACTGGATAGACCTTTCGAATGGCATGGATTAAAACCACTGATGGTGGTAAGATGTTAAGACCTGTCCAACGTTTATATAAACTGAAGGTTGATGAACAAGTACCTGGTTCTGATGGATTATTGGCAAAAGTCAAGGGAAATCACATACAGCGAAAGAAGTAATCGTTTAGGAAAAGTGAAAACTAAAATTAGAAAATTATTTTGTTTCCACAAAATAAAGTGGGAGTATGTTATGAAATTTCATGTTTTCTAACATCATTCCTAAATTGTAAAATGTTCTATAAGATATCTTTGGTATTCATTTTTGCATAGAAAATGAGAATTGTAAATGTCAGAATAAAAATATAAATTGTCAGAAAAAGTTCGTCAATATCTTTTTTCAAGAATTTAGTTCAGCCTGATTCACCTTTGTGAGATACTTCTAGACGGATAGTTCAATTGAATATCTCTAAAAACCAGTTCATCAATATTCATTTGCATTCACTTCGGATAAAATCATAAGTTCGTATGTGCCAAAACAAGGGAAAGGCCATTGTAATAATTTCAAGCATGCACTATAACAATTCTGTTGGCAAAGACTGTTCAAAGTTCGAGATTATTTTATTTTATGACATCAAAGCAAGTGTTGATGGTTCGAATGGTAGAGAATGTGCAACATACTCTACTTCCCGTCGAACAAGACGTTGGCCAATGGTAGTTATCCATTGCGTTTCGAATATTCCTGTGGTTAATAGTCACAATATCCAACAGCTGGGAATTGTACTGTATACCCCAAATATGCAGCGCAGAATTTATAACGATAAGGTATCTCTGAAGTTTCATTCTCTTGTCGCAGACCTCCTTGGTGTTGCAATCGGATATCGTCCCAACCTTCATCAGCGTATGGATGTTAACAAGAGGAACATATGCCCAACTTGTCTTGTCATATATGAACAAGCGGAAAACTAGTGAATACATTATGTAATTTCCTACTATGTACTGTTTCCCAAAATTGTAAATAATTAGTTTTATCATTTCGTGCGTTATTATGAGGTGTCCATTTATCCCTTTTCGTAATGAATATATTTTTTTTCAATTCAGTCATTTCACATAGATTTTGAACTTGGGTCACATTGACCCGTGAGTTGCAGTTGCGGAAAATCAGGTTATTCATCCTGCGATGTCTCATTATCATCTATTTCGATGTCACCACATATGGCAAGCATCTATGAAACAGGAACCAAATTTGCCCACTCTATTTTTTATTCTGAGGGCATTTAGTACAAATCGCCAAAACCATTCTGGTGGGCACACTGAGAAAATCCGTGTTGTGACCATGTACGTACATATTTACCTGATGTTTAGGATCAAACTATTTACCATATTTATACTTACTTAAAGAATGAAAGAATAGGATTCTTACGGGGTGGTGTATCGTTCCTATTGTCACAAGTAGAGAGAGAGAGAGAGAGAGAGAGAGAGAGAGAGAGAGAGAGAGAGAGAGAGAGAGAGAGAGAGAGAGAGATTTAAAAAAATAATTTACAAAACCAAATATTTAGTTACATCAAAGATTAATTTCAACTAAGAACAATTAAAAACAATTAAACAATCATATTTATCTAAACAATGATATGTTTGTTTTGTCAAGATATATGTTACATGTTAACTTAATTTCAACTTTAATTAATGAAAAATTTAGGTGCATTAACATCGATATATAAATTAACTAAAATATGAGGAATCTCTTCATGTTTAAGTAAATATGTACATTGCTTTTCGAATTTGTTGTATCTATGAATTCCTTAGAAATTTGTAGAAGTTTTTACTATCTATTTGTAATAAATATTTAGTTACTTTTTTATTGAATTGTATTTTGTTATTTATTTTCCTAATTCCAGGGGGAATTAAGTTGTAAAATCTTGGGCCCAAGTAAGCGCTACTTCTTTGTCCAATCGTTTTTGTGGATTGTGGTAAAATAAGATCATCATTTTCATTTTTTCTTGTACAATAGCTATGTGATATTGTGTTTTTTGTTCTGGAGAAAATATCGCTTAGTATGTTTTTTATATATAATTGTGAAATATTCAGTACTTGTGCATATTTATATAAGTTATTAGTTGAATATAGCCAATCCTTTTTAAATATTATTTTTAGAAGTATGTTTTGTGCTATGAATAATTGGTTTAGAGTGGAGAGATAAGCACCATCCCAGGCAATGATACCGTATTGGAGAATCGATTGTGCTAAAGAGTAATATACCTGCTTCAATTTTTGAATTTTAAAAAAATAGGAAACTTCTTTAAATATGTAATATAATTCCCTTGCTTGTTTTGTCAATGTGCTAATATGTTTATCCCCCTTTATATGGCAATCAAACTGCACTCCAAGGTATTTTGTTGATTCAGCGATATTTAGTTTATTTGTGCAACTACATGAAATATTATCAGAGCAGTCATTGACATAAACTATGATTGTATCAAAATCAGGTAAATTGTTACTATACGAAGTAAATGGTACACACACGGTTTTGGTCATATTCAGTGTAATAAGATTATCATCTCTTAGCCAATCACCAATTTCTTTCATTTTAATAATTATTTTATGTTTTATATTATTCCAACTCTGACCTTCAAAAACAAGTACAATGTCATCTGCGTATGCAATTATGATCAAATCATTTATGTACATTATAAACAGAATGGGTCCCAGCACTGTACCTTGGGGTACACCGTATTTTAATATTCCTGGCTGACTCAAAACTGTTTCTCTTTTTACTTGTTGAGTTCTGTTTGCTAAGTAAGATCGAAACAGATTATTACATACTCCTCTAATACCAGCATTTTCTAATTTTTGGAGTAATTGTTCATGACTAATAGTGTCAAATGCCTTAGACAGGTCGAGGAATATGGGGACAGAATTTATAGATTTATCAAAACAACTATAAATTTTACTCGGAAGATTTTTTATAGCATCTTGCGTACTCCTATTTTCTCTGAACCCAAATTGAAAAGGTGAGAGTAGCTCCGATTTCTCCAAGTATGCGGTTAATTGAATTTTTATTATATTTTCAACAATTTTGCCGAAGTTACTAATTACTGCCATTGGCCGATAATTGGAGATATCTTCCCTACTACCGCCTTTATATAACGGAGTGATTACAGAAGTTTTGAATTCATTGGGAAATATCCCATTTTCTAAGATTAAATTAATAATATTCTGCAATGGTTCCGCTATGTATTCCGCGATCTCCCCAATGCATTCAACACTAATATTGTCAATAGGACAGGATTTGGTATTTCTTAATGATCTGATGACACTCAATACATCTGCAGTGGATACTGGTTTAAAAAATAAAGAGTTAAGTTGTCGAGGGTTAGAAACAGATGTGTGTGACTTAATTGACCCATTTGTGTGAGTCCCTCTAATGATTTCATTAGCCATATTTTCTCCAATAGTCAAGAAAAATGTATTGAATGCATTTGCTTGTTTATTTATTTGTGAAGAAGTTATAAGAGTATTTTCAGGATTTTTTATATCTGTTATTATGTTTTTTGTTGTACTTTTCTTTGTGCTTTCGTTTATTATATTCCACATTTCCTTTAGATTCTTCCCTGCCTTTAATTATTTTATCTGCAAAGTACTTATTTTTTGTCTTCCTTATGAGGTTTTGAAGTTTATTTCGATATACCTTATAATTAGTTTGTAGCTCTATATTCAATGGGTTTTTCAACAATTGTTGTTTTAATTTATCCCGCGTTTGAATAGAAACAATTAAGGCGTTTGTGATCCATTTTTTGCGTTTAGTATGTTTATTCGCTAATGTTTTTGTTATGAGAGAATGAGAGCTTTCATGAATGGTTTTTACTTTTGTAATAAAATCTTAAGTTGCTAGTTCTACGTTATTTTGTTGTGAAATATCTTGCCGAAATGTTGATTTAATTCCATTTTTGAATCTCTGTAAATTGAACTTATTAAAATTTATAGTTTTATAATAAGAATTTTCATAATTGTTTATTTTCATAATTGTTTATTTTTATTATTTTCATTGTTATCATTTGTTATGTTTAGGTATCAACAACATATTCACAAGTTGCTCATATACACGTTCAAAACACAAAAACATTCGAATGTTTAATAGACGCGGATTGAATAACGACTAACCAGCCAAACGCGGGGGACCGTAATTCAGGCTTGATTGCTGCCACACTCTTTCCCTCCTGATGCATAGTCTATATGGTCATGTCACTCCTTCTTGTGGATATAAATTTTGAAATATGGAATCATCGCATGAATGGATAGGGTGATGTATTTTAGGCAATAAAAGGTCCTTTTAATTATTATCGTCAAATCCATTCTTACTGAGTTATTTACGTTGAAGTTGTGAATTTTCCGAAAAAAAAAATCATATCAACCGTTTTACAGCTCGATGAAAGTTGGGCGTTCATCTAAAACAGAAATACAATCATTCAATGTTGAATAACTATGAACCGGAATTTTAATCAAAGAAAACTCAGAGCTTTTCTGGAACAGTAAGAAAACACCTTCAAAATGGTCGTTTGTTTGCCTCCCTGGCACAAAAAAAAATGGAGAATAAGATCCGAAACGCCCACTTTTGAAGCAAAAACCAAAATGTAGTTGCTGGCATTTTCAATATGCTAGTATCAATATGTTCGTGATGCAAGCCAAAAAAGTCAGTTTTCGATTACAAATACGTTTGTCAAATCTAAAACTCGACTGACTTCATTGAACCCCTCGAAAGTTGTTGGTATCTGCCGACGACGACCGAATAGTGAACTCATGCGCGGCATTTTTGAGAATTCCAAGTTCGCTCACCCCAAGCCGCGCGGGTTTTTCCCGAATTCTCACGCTACATCGTAAGCTCCTCCTTCACTCCATAAGCATACTGCTATCGGCTAGACCAATCACAGGCAATATCGCAACTTTTCCTCCCGACTCTTTGAATAAAAGGCAACTGCATTTTCAAATCGGTATGCAGTTCCAGCTTCGACCTAGACGTTGTATCAGTTTCCATCGACATCATCATCACCAACACCTCAGCCGGAGTCTCTGCTCCCCAAAGGACATCTCTGCGCATCGATAGTGCTTCGCCGTTGACATTTACTCGTCTCCCCGACTCGCAGGCCGTAGCGTCACGCCGTCCGGCACAGTACGACTGCTCATCCCCCCGCTATCCACCAACGCTGCTTGCTCGCTCTACCTGTGTTTGCTTTCACGTAAGTTTGTTGTATTATTTTACCCAGTGAATTCCTAGTGCTCAGTTATTATCACGTCACTCTATTGTATGTCCAACTATACATAGAGCTGCACTGATATAGCTACATTTGATTTGCTCCAGACTTTACATATACCCCGGTATATGGAACAGTGCAACATCCTAGTGACCAGGGAATATAGTGTATTGGGTGTATTGAACATTAGATCTCTGTCTCGCCCTACGTGCTGCGTATACCTGGTATACCAGTCTAGGCAGACTTAGCATCGCCCCATTTCTTCGCCCTCTGTATTTATGATCTGTATAACCTGCAGTAATAAACAGAGCCCAGTGCTCCTGTCTGTTTTTAATTTCTGTTTCAGAGCTAACTAACTGCCGAGCGTAACAACCTCACAGGGCCCCCTTGACGGGCCCCACATCACTTCCAACATCCAATGACCCGAAGACCTGATCGATATCACTCGGAAAGGTTAAAAATTATTTTCAATATACAAGTTCTTCCAAAAACTTCACTTTTTATCAATTACTTGTTCCTTCAAAACTTTGTTTTTTCAAAATAATTTCTTCTTTAGTTTAGTGGAAAGTGTTTGTTCCCTTAAAATCATTTTGTGACAATTCCATAACATCCAAAATTTAATCCGACGTAGAGCTCGAGCGTATAAATTCACTGTGCCTTAATTCTACAAGGAATTCGAGAGAGATTTGAGATATTAGACTATACTAGATTATTAGAGTAAGTGAATATTAATTGGCAAAAAAAAAGTTATATTGACTCCAACCTCTGAATCGGCGATATAATATAATGTGGTTATTCAACCTTCAGATCACGCTCCGCACGCCAATGTTTATTTTGTTAATAAATGTTTACAGCCATTCAGGCTAGTTAAAGTGATGAATTGTAATACCGCATATCACTTAGGGTATATGACAGAATATCTGGTCGTTAGGCTTACCCCAGGTTACCAGAAAGAGAGGAATCCTTCTTTATTTCTAAATATTATCTATCAATCAACGGCGTGGTCGAGCGCGTAATCGATCACTGTTCGGAGCAGAAACTCGCTCGCTGGCGTAAAGGGTAGAACTAGCGACATTGATAACGGTCTCTCAGGCTCCCACTTGGGATAAACCTCATCATCCCCATTTCTAGATTTTGGACTTATTCTATAATCGTTTGTTGTGTTGTGATGTATCAAATTTTGTTGAATTTTTATCCAATACATATTTATCATTTAATTTGATTAACGAGTTTATCTGGTAATTCCTAATCACCTGTCAGAGAATACGACCTTTAGAATTCACGCTTGAATAGATATAAAGATATAATTGTACGTGATTCGAGGCAGTCAATCAGGGAATCAAGACATCGTAGTCAGAAACAGCTTCTAGGTGGGCTGAATTATACACTTAATGGTGGCAGTTTAAGAGAACATTAAGGGTACATGGATCAACTAAGAGCTTTGATACCCGAGTAGGTTCCAACAAACAATTCTCAATTCATA
The DNA here is from genome assembly GCA_958510875.1 of Endomychus coccineus. Classification (NCBI taxonomy): domain Eukaryota; kingdom Metazoa; phylum Arthropoda; class Insecta; order Coleoptera; family Endomychidae; genus Endomychus; species Endomychus coccineus. The sequence goes on along the minus strand of OY294068.1, from coordinate 64,314,284 downwards.
TAACAAGTCGATGAAGTATTAACGCTACCTGAAATAATACCCAGCCGACTGTTACAAGTAGTGGTTCAGCGGTGATAGGTATAGGTTTTCAAACCTATTCACTTCCATGGAAGAATTAATTCTGGAGTAATTTCAGTTTCATAAAATATACGCTCGGCGGACTGTTACAATATTTCTGCTCTACTTTATTTTTCTATCGAAGAGCGATTTTGTGGAACTCTTTGCATAGTGAGGATTTTCCTGATGTCTTCAACCTCAAACATTTCTGAACACTTTCAATGCCTATCTCCTCTACCAACATTCCACCACTGGATCACACAATGTTCTGCTAACATTATAGGTTTTCATCGCGTGTGACGAAAATACGAAACAAAATGAAATATTGTTCAAGAAAGTGAAATGATTATTCGTATTTTAAACGATTGATGCTGTTACCGATGTATGCCGATATATTACAATCACAAATAGATTGGTCTAATCACCGCAAGGATATATGGAATGGAACATCATGATGCCTTATCGATTTTTAGAAATGAATAGCAATTTAACTAGAAAAGTATTCCTGATGGATTCATATAACATCTATAAAATTTGCTACTTTAAATTAAAACAACTAAAGACACTTACCTTGATAGCTGAGATATGCTATCAACTCCCAGACCTACCCAACATTTAAAGGTTTTACGACTGAAAATTTATTGCCTATAAACCAATTTTATTGGCTAGGTTTTATTATTTAAGTTCTTGTATTTTCATGTCAGCAATTGAAAGCACTGTTTTTCTTATTATGTAATAAAATATTCTCTTTTTAGACACATAAAAATATTACTTCATACTGATCAAGTTATAAATGATAAATTTTACCATTATGTTTTACTATCGAACTTTCAAATTCAGCTAGAATAAAAACTTATTATAAATTTTAACGATGGCGATGGATTTTAGTACCTCCTATGGTGCAAAATTTAGGACCTTTGCAGTTTCCTACAAGTCTTCCTGGTGAAATTCATTAATGACAGATTAATTGACTTATCGATCTTTGAGTTCAATCAAAATAATTTAAATCTTAAGACTCATCGTGAAGTTAGTCCTGATAAACGTTCAGTTCAGTATTTGACAATTATCACATATTATTACGTTCAAATTACTAGTAGAATTCACATCTTGATTATAAGTACCATAATATAAGTAGGTATAACATAGTGAAATCTGAATAAAGCTGTTGAGAGCTGAAAGCTTTTCATCGCATTTTATAGTTTCAGAACCTCTAAAGAATTATTGTTCCATGTTAGCAAAATCTGACTAGCTAACAATTACAATTCACGGGTAAAATTCAATGAGCAATTACTGTATTCAGATATTGATATCCCCGATACAAACTGCATATAATATTAGATCCTTATGTCTTCATGTATGGAGCAAAATTATTTCACTTCCAACAAAAAGTACTAGGTTCAGTGGCGTAACTAACCCGACCGGTGCTCCAGTTCAGCAGCGACGTAGGGGGGCCCCCTGGAGAAAATTTTCACAAGCAAAAAAAGAAAAAAGACAAATGTATACTTTTTGGGTTGTGTATTTTATCCATGTGTAATTGTACAATCTCACAATCAATCTTACTATCCATAGTCACAGCCATATTCCGATACAATTGATACTCTTATATCTACGTAACACTCCTTAAAATCTCGCCCTGCGGACTTTCGCCTTCACAAACTCATCGACTATTTCATCCAGGTTCGCCCTCAACGAGTTCGTGACCTTACTCTCTATCGACAATATACTTAGATCCGCCAGTCTCACTTGTCCCATCGAATTACGCAGATAATTTTTTATCATTTTCAGTTTTGAAAAGGAGCGCTCTGCAGTTGCAACGGTAGCTGGAATTGTTAAAAACAGTAAAATTACTGAGCGGACGTCCGGAAAGCTAGCGGAAAGAGTAAAATACTCGAACAGTATTACGTTAGCCAACTCCCTGATAGAATGTATCTTCGAAATTTGATCTTTCAGAAAACTGCGCAGGGACAATATTGATCATAGTTTTACAAATTTAAAAACAAGCAAAACAAAACCAACCAGCGGTAGTTACGCCACTGACTAGGTTGAAGGTTTCTTTGCCAGACTGGCCACAATTTCGTGTAAGTTAAGTACATTGAGAGATATATAATTACATTTTCTGAATTATGAAAATAACTCAGATAATATGTTAACATAGGGTTATAAAGATGAATAAATGTAAAATATTGAACCAAGGGCGGGATTCGGAACCGTATTCCCGGATGTCTAGTCCAGCTCGTTCACCAATTTGACCACTTTGGTCTCATTAGAGTCTTATATTGTTGTAACTATAAACCTCTGAAAAGATAGTAAGCCATTGTAGAACACAATACGATTCGATGCTCCGCTATAGGTAAACTTTTCAGGCACATTCATCTGAAGTTAAATCGTTTTGAATTGAGGAGTGTATAGGTTATGAGTATTACTATGATTGGAAATTACTCTGATAGTACTCATTCAATGGCAGCATCCTGGTTCTTATATATTTCAATAGAACCGATTGTGATGTTCTGGATAAGTATATGCAAGTTATAGGCGCAAGTTTGAGGTTTCTTTGCCTAAATGGCCACAATTTTCGCAGTTGGTGACAAAAATTCAAAGTATCGTCAGGCCTCACAAGAATATAATACCCCTGTGACTTCTATCTTCCATAGAATAATAGGCAAAAGTGCCCTGAAACCAAAATGCCTCCAACGCCGAAGTAAAAGAGCAAATAGTAAAATGTTTGAAGGCTCGAGCACGAATGGGATATACATGTAACAAGTAGTTGCAACATTTGTTCAACAAAGACATTAAAAAACACAGGATGGCTGGCCTGGCTTAGACTGGTATTACAGCTTCATGCCTCAAGCCTGAGCACCTCCAAAAAGCAAGAAGGGTTCAGATAAAACCAGAAGTCGTCTATAATTTATATAGAAAATTAGAAGAGGTGGTTATTAAAGAACAAATTCATGATGCTACGTTTGTCCTCAATGCTGACGATAGCGGGTTTGGAAATGATCCCTGGAGAATGAGGAAAGATCCTGCCAAGAGCTTCTGGTGGCTCTGGGAGGTAATCAACAAGTGTACTTGCTTGCGTAGCGGCCGATGGTTCCTTTTTGCTACCCTTCATTATTTTTAAAACTGGTGCAGTGCTGGCTAGATGAACCTCAACCAAGGCCTACCCAGGAACTGTTTATTCTTTGTCCACGAAGGATGAATGAAAGAGACCCACTTCTTCAACGGGTATGAATCTGTATTCGTAAAATAGGTGAAAGATTTGAGAGTGACAGGAAATCTACCAGACCAGAATGCCTTACTGTTGTAAGATGGACACAAAAATCACATGAGCTTGAGAATCATTGAATATGCACTCGAAAATGAAATCGTACCAGTCAAGTCATTTGACAGACAGGCTTCAGCTATTGAATAAGTAACATATGTGGCATGGAGCAGGGCAATTGAAGAAGGATTTATTCACTGAAAGAAATATTATTTACGGATTTGTTACTACAGGAATATTTCCAGCCAACGCTGACAAGTTTCCAGAAGAGAATTTAATCCTACTGATCTCACAAGATTCAATGAACAGCAGCGAGAAGCAGCTCAAGATGATGGAATTCGACAGGGTGAATTTACTGACGTCGAACCAGAAACAAACGACACGAAAGATAGCATTTTCATTCTTCTTTCATATGATTTTTGGTATTCTGACCTGTCTCATTTTTTGGAGTCACAATCGGCCATTTTGAAAAATCCGTATTTCGCGAATTTGAAACGGAATACTAATGTTATCAATCTAAAACCAAAATTATTCGGAAGATTTCATCATTCTGCATATAATATCCAAAATTCAAGCATTTTGCTCCGAAGATAAAGCTTCGGCGCCATTTTGAAAATTTTGGACCAACGAAAAATTCCAAGTTTTCGAGGTTAGAAATTGTTTACGAAACCCAAATTCTAGGTTCTATTAGAGGTTTTGATAGTGAGTATTTTAAGTCTAAGCAGATCGATTTGAGTTGAGTAGAAATGGAGCTATCTCAATAAATGTGTTTGGGCCTCTAAAGGGCCCAATTTTGGGCCTGTAGACAAAAACCTTGAATCAAATTACAGAAGATGCAGAAGTGGAACAACATCGATCAGTTCCGTTCACTTCTGTTCATTCCGTTCAAATACTAATCGTATTACTGTGTCTTCAGATATTGTTGCTGTGTTTTCACCAGCAATCGTTAAAACTTTGAACAATGACTGAAACAGATATACTGTTGAGATAAAGACGGTTACTCCGGGATTGAAACAGGCCCAGCATAGACAGGTATTAACGACTACTGAAATTGTCGAACGACTCAAGGGAGCTGAAGACCACAAAGAAGAAAAAACTACAGGAAAAATAGACCCCGCAAGAAAAAAATTCCAATGAAAAACAAGAGAGAAAACGGAAGAAATATAGTGAAACAGAAGAAGAAAACAAAGTTATTCCCTAAGATGAAAAAACTCTGATGGAGAGCTCAATGAGGATGAATCAGCAGAAGAAATTGTAGCTGAGACCTATCCAGAGGTATAGTATAAACTACCGGAGTGGCGCTCGATTCTGTCTGAAATTTACTTAATGGTAAACTTTCTTGCAGGATTCAGAAATTGCTGAACCTATAAATACGTCTGTCGTGTGCATGATGTAGATAAGGAAACTGGAGACATTAAAGTTGTTGGATTCAGGCGTAATGGCAGATTTGGAGCTGAATATGTCAAGAAAGAAACTGATATTTCTTCAATTCTATTTGGAATGATCGAGGCCCTGTTACCTGATCCAAAAACTTCAATTAGAAAAAAATAATAATAGGAAAAAAACTTTTTTCAGTCTTCATACTTTGTATCTCATTAAATGCTCATATGATATATGGAATTCATATTAATGAAAATAAAATCTCTACAACCTTGTTGTACGGATTGATGATTATTTTGATGATTCTAACTTATTAATGTGATGATGACAACTTATAAAAAATTCTATTACAACATTTACGCTTATTGAAAATTCCAAAATATATAACGTAAGCCGTTGCGCTCGCAGAACCAATTAATACTCGTAAAGGAAAGAAAGAATTGAGCTAGCAGTAAGAATAGGGTAAATTGAGGGGATATTAATATAAAAGACAGTCTTAATAAACATAACTATATTCAACTATACACTTACATTATCATGCTTACAGCTATACTTATGATAATTGAAATTTATTACCATAGAAACAGTTCAATAATGATTAAATACAGGATGTAATTACTCTTCGTGGTACAAACAAGCACAGTGAGTATGTCAGTTTTATTTTGATTATAGGTAATACCGATTCAGTAAAATGAATACAATTTCGCCTTTTTGGAAACATATGAAGCTTTAGGACTGCAAATCTCACTTTGAATATTGTAATTGGTGAACACGATAATAGATTTTTCAAAATATAATTATTAGATTAGGTTAATTCAGGGCCATATTATTTTTCCTATTTTATTGTGTAAAACGTAAAATAAACAGTCAGAAATTGAGTAGAACATTCACTTAATCTGAATCACACGTAAGTTATCATGATAATTATTGTTGCCTATCAATAATAAATTTTAATTCAATTAAGTGTGATCTAGAATTTTTCCAAATCCTGTTGTCAAACCTATTGAGGATTTGTATGTCAAATTTTCATCTACAACGTGAGCAGATTCTCAGAATCATTCTCATTTTTCGTTTGTTACCTCATAATACACCTGCAAATCTCTATTGCAACCACCGGCAACTATATCCTCTATTGTATCGGTTTGATACGCAAATGTTCAGTGATACGAATGATCTGAAAATCCAATGTTTCAATGGATTCTTTTCCCTCGACTCTCCGAGCTTGAATGCAGCTTTAAAGTTTTTTCATCATCAATTACTTTTCCTATTCCACCAAGCTTATCACTCATATCATAACTATAACAAATTTTGTTTCATTTCAGTTATTAGAAGTTGATATTGACAAACATAAGTATCATCATAGCTTTATATTTTTCGTACGGAGTAAAAGAATTTTGGAGGTATCAATTTGCTGATAGAAATTCTCAACAATTCGCAATTCGCAACAAGCACATTTGTCAAGGGTTCACTTCAATTCAAGAAAAAAATTAACAAAAATTGAAAAAAAAGTTCGTAAAACCCTAAAAATGGATGACTATCAAGAAAAATGTATTTGCCCCAATATTCAAGAAAGGGGAAAGAAAATCTATGATGGTGTATCCTACATAAATTATATAAATGGTAATAAAGATAATTATATAACTTTACCATATATTCCGAAGACCTCAGAGAAAATTAAGAAATGTTTGAAAAAGCATGCGCTTGAACCTACTAACAGTGTTCGTAAATATTTTTCAAATCTAAAACCGTTAATACATAAAGATGAACAAACGCACACGGTATATAAATTCAATTATTCAGATTGCGATGGGTATTATACAGGAATCTCTAGACAATATTTATTAAAAATAATGTATAGCACTAAAAACTAAAACTAAAATTCCATTGCCCTTGCTGCTAAACCTTGTTTTAATCTTTAATCATTAGTTCGATTATAAAAATATTAATATTTTAGTCAAAGACTAGATTATTACAAAAAATCATATCATGAAGATGATTCATATAAACGAGACTTTCAAAATTTCACGTACTTTTTGATAATGTTTAAAATTTTGTAATTATATGTAGAATGCTGATACGAACCAGTGATATTGGTATAGCACAGACCTTTCTTGTCGTGCTCATACATTTTGAATTTGTAATTTCAATATTGTGGGTAGTTAAAGAAATCCCGAGGTTTAGTTGATGAGAATTGGTTTTAAACGTTCTGATGATGGTCTTGAGATCGAAACGTACAAAAATATAGTAGACATAAGTGTTAATGTGACCTATTCCCAAGAATTTACATATGACAAAATATTTGAAGATGAATGGTCGCTTTCTTGAAATTAAATAGATTCTATAAAACGAATGATATACTTGAGAAACAAATAACTATAAGCAAGCCCATAGTGACAATTTAATTCGTGTTTATGGATTCGTTGATGCTGACAAGTAAAAATGTATCGTGGAAAAGCTGTCTCTCGGGAAATTAGGAAAATAATTATTATTCAAAATTGGGCAAATCGTTGACAGTGCTAATGTATCACAATACGAAATATTATTAAACTTCACGAAACAACTGAATCTGCGGATCAGTAACAGAGAACTGGAAATGGCCCACTATTACAATGTGGTCTGAGAAGAATAATCAAGCAAAATAGTCAGGCTAATTTTGGGGAATTGAAATTATTATAATATTTAATCAATTGAAAAAAAATCTGTCGTTTCACTCTTTACTATGTGATACGTAGTTTTGTCGATATAGGAAAATTAAACATTACTATCATATCAATTTTCATTCGTATCTTCCATTACTAGAATTTCAGCATATTACTCCATCTTCAGACGGTATTCAATTACTTATTACTGAACCTATAGACCCTCTTCTTATCGTGTCTTAAATTAATATTTTCAAATCTATTTTTTATAGTATCTAATAAGTGCTTATAGAATAATTACAGATTGTTCTTCTGATTTTTATTATTCTCTCTATTGCTCAAACAATTTCTAAAGTAAGAAAGCTTTAAATTTTTTTATAATAATTGAATGATAAAATTTAATTCAATTTATAATTCGAAACTATATATAATTTTTATCTTTATCATTTCCTTTGTTTAATGTGATCAATAAGTAAAAGATTATCTGAAAATAATCTAGTTCCGTTTCATTTTGCTGAAGGTGAATCAGAATTGGTTTAATGTAGAATATAGAAGAGGTGTTGCGCCATAGTTTCTCTGTTTGATAGAATTTCATCATAATAATAATATGTTCTTTAACATTCTCAAATGGAGATACGTTTTTGTTGAATAGTATAAAGATTTATATAGATTATACAATTAGGGTAGTTGACTGTCTTCTGAAGGCTTGATTCGCTGCAGTTAGAGTAACGGAATTACAAATAAAATAGATATGAACATAGTAGTATAATGTTTTATTTACCAATTTTCAAATTCACGTCCCATAAGCAAAAGAAAAGCTTCCGCCTACTAACAAAGAAACTGAAGGAAAAGAAACTGTGGTTGCGTGGTTCTCTCCAAGAAAGTCAGATCAAATTTTCTTCAGATGAATGCCAAACGTTAGTTGACATGTCACGACGTATCAAAACGGTATTCAATAATTAAAATCCTTGACTCCTTTCCAGGAAGGATGCGTGATCCCCACCACTCAACCTCGCTGAAGAGATGTTTAGGGGCGCCCCATGTTAGAAATCTCGCGACATGAATGAAACGGGGTCAGTGTGAAAGCCCTTCGAATCGAGTACATTATCTCAAAGGTATCTATGGTTGAGCGTGGCATAGTGCCTCTCGATTACTAATTCCATCTCTGGCAGTGAGCAGGAGTGGCTTACGTTAGAAGAGATTTTGGACATATTAATGTAGATCACAAAGTTCTGCATATATTTATGAAGATACCTTCATCACAAAACCGAAGATCTCCGATTATCAAAGGAAGAACTTTTTTGATAGAAATAATATAATATTCCTAGTGCGATGTTATTTTATGTCTGCCCTCACATGGAGTACCACTTTGTATGGTTGGAGATAAACTATCGGCAGCAGAAGTAGTGGAGAGCTTCGATTGGTTGAGAAGAGGATTAACAGGTTTCGTGTGGAAGTTTTTAAAGATCGTCGGCTATTGAAACTTGAAGCTGATGATATTTCCAAAAGATCATAATAAAATGTGAATGAAAACGAATCAGAATTACGAGAACATCCTTGATAATATAAGAGAAAGACAATATTGTGAATGAAAAGGGAACATTCATAAAGATTACTAAAGATTCATGATAAAAGTTTGCAAGATTAAGACAAATTGAAAATCTGGTAATCAAATTAATTTATAGAATTGTTATAGCATTGACAAATGTATCTGTGTTTCGAAACTGAGTTTATTATTTGGTTAAAAGGAATAAGACAGGCTGCAATACCCCAAGGACTATGCTTAAAATCAAATAGTTTCATAAATGATCATAACGATTTTATGGTCATAGAATGCAGCTTTGTTGAAGAAGTCTATCAGGTTAATATCATAAAATAATTCTTTTCTCTCAATTTCTGAATAAGATTTGTCTCGTTTCGTTCATATTTTAAATTTTATCATATTCCTTACTATCATTCATATTCATATTCCTTAATTGCCATCATATTGAGATATAATTAATTTGGGCAAGTACAGAGCACTTCTTACTAATAATGAAAATATGATTGAAGACAACATATTTTTATTAACATGCTACATTCATTAGAAATTTATTATGTGAATATGATTCAATTTGACGAATGTGACTGAATAGCTGACTTTTAAATGTTTTGAAATGTTCAATAGATTTTATAGATATGGGCAAGGTACTGTATAATTTCATGAAGAATAAGAAACACTTCTCTCTAACATTCAATCTATGGATTGGGTAGCAATATTTTTTTTGTTCCTGGTTGGATACGCATGATCTGGCAGATTAGTTCGAAATTTGTCTACATCTTCACGTAGAAAAAGCACACTTCGAATGATTAAAATACCACAAACAGTCAGCAATGAATTTGTCTTGAATACTCCTCTAAAAATTTCATATGAAGTATATTTCAAAGAATTCTTTTTGGATAACAAATAATCTCATAATCTGAGAGCTATGACCCTAAAAAGGAAAGCCATATCTCAATATAGAGTACACATTTTCATAGTATGCAGTCTTAATAGTATCGAAAAGTACAGTTTGCGAAAGTAGGTACTCGATTTGCATAAGCAGCTATTTAGGTTAGAACATAACATAAACAACGTGATAAGAGTAATCAAGTTTTCCATCCAAATGAATTTCCAAGAGTTATATATATATGTAGTATATATATAGTATATGTTTGTGTTTTTGTTTAATTAGTACTTTTTGTCGTCTGCCAGTCAGTTACGATCTAAGCCAATTAAGAGCAACGCCGCGAACACCATATAAATGCATAGTCCAGTCATCCTGTAAAAATTTTCTATAGCAAAAAAATCCAAAAAATTCCAATGGACTTTTTCAACGTATAAGGGGGTATTTTGGTGTGCTAAACACGATGGTATGGTCGTCCAAATTGAGCTACCGGATACGGAACATGCCGCAAATCGCCGATTTATGGCCATTTTTGGGTTTTCCGAAGATTTAACAAAATCTATGCATTTTTATGAAAATAGTCAGGAGAGCAAAATTGTAGTGCTTATCAACACTCATCATCTGGTTCAAACTAGATGGCGCTAGCGTTCTTAGAATATGGCCATTTCAATGTGGCGAAAATGGCAATTTTTGCGTTTTTCGAAGATAGGGCCGAATCTATGCATTTTTATAAGAATAGTCAGGGGAGCAAAGTTATATAGTCAAAAATACCCGTGATCTGGTCCAAAAAATCCAAAAGACGCGTTCGCCACCAGATGACGAATCAGTAGAAGAGGGCCAAGATGCTGATATGGAAAAAACAAACAATGAAACGGTATATATCTTCTAATATATAAAATTCTCGTGTCACAATGTTCGTTCCCATACTCCTCCGAAACGACTCTACCGATTCTTATGAAATTTCTTATGCATATTCAGTAAGTCTGAGAATCGGTTACTATCTATCTTTCAAACTCCTATGTGATGAGGGGTGTCCACCCCGGAATTTTTTTTTTTTATTGTTTGAATAAAATTTTCTTTTATTATTTTTTCATCATGTGGCATTAAAAAATACATACAACCCTAAATTTTCACTCTTCTATCACCAACCCCTGCTTTTTAATAGTCATTTCAATAATTTTATCATTTTAGAAATACTCTAGAAATTATTTACATGGCAATACAACGTTTGCCGGGTCAGCTAGTAATACATATTAATGTATATATAATTATTATAATTAATGTGTCAATATTAAAATTACCTAATCAATTTATTAGATCGATGAGTCATTGTGCGCTAAAGAGATTCCTATGAGTAGTATCTATGGGAAGGACTCTTCTTCTATTTTATAGGACGACCCAAGTTTTAATGATGATGACGAACCGATACAAGGACCAAGTGAATTAGAGCGATCACTGTCAAGGTTTGAATTTGATAAGCTTTGTATAATATGCGCTAAAGATGCTTCAGAAGTTTTTATTTCTGCGGAAGCAAAAAAAACCCAAAACAAAAGGAAAAAAGTTTGTAAATTCGTTAAAACAGACAATGTACTATATTCCCCGAACATATTTATAGTTGATTCTGAATTAAAAGCGAGACTTCATGAGAAAAGAATGACTGATATAGAAGCTGGAAATCATCTAGTTATTATTTTTTTCACGCTAAAACGGCCATATTTTGAGTTTCATGACCGCTAGCGCCATCTAGTTTGGACCAGATTACTGGTATTTTTGACTACTATAAATTTGTTTCTCTGACTATATGCATAAAAATACGCAGGTTTTGTCCTATTGTGAAAAAAAGACAAATAGTTATAATTTTTTTGACGCTAAAACAGCCATATTTTGAGTTTCATGACCGCTAGCGCCATCTGGTTTGGACCAGATTAAGGGTATTTTTGACTACTATAACTTTGCTCTTCCGAGTATTTTTATAAAAATGCATAGATTCGGCCCTATCTTCAAATTAGAATGGCCATATTTTGAGTTCTAAGAACGCTAGCGGCATCTAGTTTGAACCAGCTGATGAGTGTTGATAAGCACTACAACTTTGCTCTCTTGACTATTTTCATAAAATGAATAGATTTTGTTATATCTTCGAGAAACCCGAAAATGACCAAAAAATGGCCATAAATCAGCGATTTGCGGCATGTTCCGTATTCGGTAGCTCAATTTCGACCATATCATCATGTTTAGCGCACCAAAATACCCCCTCATACGTTGAAAAAGTCCATTGGAATTTCTTGGACCCAAATTTTTGCCAGGATGACTGGACTAGCAGTCAATATGTCACGATTGAATCAAACGCTTTGGATAAGTCCTGAAATATTCCATATACAGCTGATTTTGATTCTAGAACGTTTGATAAATAATCAGTGAAATCAAGAAGACCTGTTTCAATACCCATATCTTTAATGTATCTGTGCATTTAGAAAAGACTTTTTCAATCAAAGATTATTATAATTCATCAATGACTATCATTCAGAATGTCTCTTATCGGTACTGTTCGCCTCAGGAAAGATGAGCATTTTCTGAAATGTCAGACGCTCATGAATTTCTAGAGTTCCGCAAGCATCCTAAGAGTTCCTTAGAGTCGTTTCACTTTGTTTATTAGTAATAATTGTAATAATATTCTCGTGATCGTCAAGAGCAAAGAATCTATGAGCTAGTTGTAGCGTAGTATATTTATTACCCATAATTGTAAACGATATGGTCATAGTAAGAAATGTAAATTATTACAGAAAATGTAGTACCTACCTATGCAGTCATACTCTTCGTCCTAACATTTAGTAATTCGATTTCAAGTGAAACATCAAGTATTATCACTGGGGGGTCTAAGTTATATCACAAGGCCCTCACAGACCACGATCCTTAAATAAATCAAGCAAGACTTTTGGTAACAGTTCGATAAAGCAACACACGAAAACGTTTAAATAGTCAAATCATTTTCAATATGTTTTCTGTTCCTACAATCATTCATATTTGACGCGTTATGTTTCTGAGTGATAAAAAGAAGTTATAATAGTTTTGATACAATAATACACTATTGCCTTTTAGGATTGCTTCAAGAAATTGATAAATAGATGGGAATTGTGCGACTTTTAAATTTTATTTGAACTGCCTCTGATAGTTTTTGTATTTATAACTCTACAAATAATGATTATTTATGTCATGTTCGCAGCTTCAAACGATGATTGTATCATTTGTATCATTCAAATGATATGTAACAGAATAAATAATGCTTTACAATTTTGGTTCTAAAAAATAATTTAGTCCACGACTATTGTATAAAATATGCATAATGCATGTGTTTCCTCAAGCATAATGATATCCATTAATCACTAGTGAATAATGAAATCATTATTCACTACCATCAATATGACAAACATGATAGAAACGTATAGACGAATACGATAAAAATAGAGCGTGCTATGAAACGTCAAGTCAGATCGAATTTAATTTGAAACTTCAACAATTTTTTGGTTCGACTTGTTTCAACAGCTAAGTTTATTAGTATCAAAGTATTATTTATGGGTCGTGGACAAAGTATAGTATTCTACTTGCATATTATGGCTATTATTCGCCTGCGGCTCGTGCCGTAAACTTCATCCACGTGAATAATAGCCACCATAATATGCTCGTTGAATAATATACTATTATTGGAAATCACAATGATTATTTGGAGCCACTCGTTCTGTCAAATAAGAAGTAAGTATGAAGGAATCCTTCACTTGTTACAATGTGAGTGATTTTACATACCAAAGCCTTTCAGTACCAGCTTCGTAGAGTATCTCTCGAGGATGCTGGTTATCCAACGTTCTGTTTTCCTTAATTCAAATAATTACATACAGTTACTTTTTCCTTGGAACATTTGGTAAATACTACAACTATTTGGAAATTACATTTAAGTTAACAAATAGTATTTTAAATAATTTTATATAATAAGTGAAGAACACAATTTTGTTTGTAACACAAATTATTATACTACGATGCTATAAATGTGCAATAGCATATGACACCCTGTTAATCATTCTGTAAGCAGAGAATGGTAAAACTTCGATAAAATCAGCAACGACAATTTGTTGTTATTTTCACTAATATGATAATTGAGAGTTCAAAGCAGATGAAGTGAAGGTAGACCGCAACCTCCTTTGAAATGAATCGGATGTTATTTAATATATCTCGGAGTGATACCATTCCATACCATACCTGATTGTTGTTAATATGATTGCCAGATACTCCCACGTGTGCAACGACATACATTTCCATATTTTTACTTCCTTGCTATATATTGTAAGAGAAATACTGTAATCGGTCCAAAAATACATGAAGTAAATTTTATTTTATGAATTTACTCTGTGAAAAATTTTGATAGTTTTTGTGACAGCAGCTGTCAGTATAAAATACAGAGTAGTTAATTCATTATGTAGACTATTTGAATAAGTTTCAATGTGACGTAGAGTATATCTTAACGTCTTTCATTAGTGGTTTCAAAATCATTTTCAGTATATTTTCTGTTCATACAATCATACATTAGACCCACAGAAGTGTCCGAGACCTATTTTGCATACAAAAGTGAGGAAAGTTACATCATCAATTGATCAGTTTTTATTCAATAGCAGCTCTCTCTTAACAGATATTCAAGGGTTCAAGTTCTGAGATGGTGTGCTCATCTAATTCTGAAATATCTCATTCTCAAATATTAAAATTCAAATTTTATGATTTATATCGATTCTATTATTCAATTTCAAATTTCTTCGATTCTATTATTTCGATAGTCAAATTCGTTTACTGATTTATACCATTTTAAAATTCAGTTTCAAGATATGAGTATTGTAATGTTTGCATTCTTCTGAAAAACATTGTAATTGATTTTATACCATTTTTCCAATTGTGAAAATTGTATATTTGAAGTTATTGTTATATCAAATTTTGTTTCAAGGATTGAACTTTGTTAATTTTGGAAAACCACTGTTCTTTTATTTTCTCTTATTCAATTCATCGACTCTCTGACTACCCCGTTATGTCGGAAGTTCTTGATTGAGGGTTCTTCCTCATATTTTCATCAGAGCTGTTGGCGCCCTTAGGCAACTCATCAGCAATCAAGGATCGAAGTAATACAATTGAATTTTACTGTTACTAGTTAGGTTATCTGGGTCATCCCAGGTACATTGTGAACAAGTTAGGTCCCCTTAACCTTACAAGTTTTATGTCTCAGATCAATATGATGAACATGCTTACCACACAACAGTTTTGAATTAAATGACTCGGGATCGCCTATTTATGCCCATCTTTGTCGGATCTCGCTCCTCCTTATTGATTTACTATACACCGCTTATGTGACTCGAGCTATGTTGGCACCGTAACGATTGGTCGTGACTTCTCTCTCACGCTTGCAATATAGGATTGAATATATGAAAGTACATCGCAAATACCGTTGTCACTCCTAATCCTATGCCTAAGGCGGAATAAAATTGAAAAATAAATGTTTCTGAGTGCGCTAACCCCAAATAATAACTGTTAAAAAAGTTAATTGGTGGCGCTGCTTTAATAAGCGAGTGAATGTCATTATGTGCCGTAACATTCCACTCAGGAGGGTTCCAATACAATTCCAGATTTTGAATAAGTGTCAGTAATTTCATCTTCGTTTCCGACTGCACCTGTAAACAGTGAACGGCCACGTCGTACATTCTCAGCTCGGGAAGGGTGTTACCTTCTATGGTGCAAGAGTTAGGACTCTTAAGTCCTTAAGTTACTTAAGCATTTTTTTATTGACTAATTGGTTGACTTATCGATGTTTGAGTACAATCAAAACATTTTCAATTGTGTCACCATGGCAACCGAGGTATTTTTGATAAGTTTTTTCTTCAGGAGTACCCTAAAGCGGATTATAGTGGGCTTTTTTTGACAATATCATGAAATAGTTTCCTACCAATCGCAGTGAATCAAACAATGTAATAATATTATACAGTATCGCAAACAATTCTTCTGGGGTATAGACATGAATCTACACATGCAACAAGGAACGCAATGATATAATAATACCACATGAACAAGAGAGGCGCACTTCTGTGCGCCCCTCCTCTTACCCCACCCGAGGCGTTAACTGCGACTCGCACATTCTCCCGACTGGTGCTAGTATGATACTGACGTCCTACGTTCTGAGCTGACCGACCTGAAAATGTAATGCTCTCTCAACATTAGTAAGCTATTCTTTACGCTCTCATGAAACCACCATACCCAAGATAAATAATTTCCGAACCTGTATAATGTGTTGAGCGTTGAAATGATATTTCTGTGCAACTACATTCTATTGACAGGAATAACTGTAGAGCAAACTAAACCTGTAATCAAATTTGATAAGACATAATTTTCTACCAATTTTGTAGTAATATAAATTAAACATACTGTGAAAAAATTAGCTAGTAATAATATTAACGAATTAATAGAAAATTTTGGACAATGTCTCAATGTAGTCTCCAACTTTTATATTTCTAATGCAGATAGAACTATTTCAAAGATCAAGATATATGTTGCAAATATTGTAATCTGCTTGAACATTTATTGTAGATAGTGATTTTGTTTTATTTTAATTCAATTTATTAACTTACTTCTTATTAGCATTTTCTATTGTCTCAAATGTTTCAGTTTAACTTTTTTGTTTATTTAAATATCATATAATTGATGATTGTTTTGTCAATCCTATAATAAATAACACATTTACCTTCAGTTTGTCTTCTCTTAAGTTAAGATAAAAATGTGTTTCATTTGCAGTTTCAGAATAATTGTTACGCAGAATATATGATTTGTAACATGATGAGCGTTTCTTTCTGTTCATAAGTTAAATAACACTCACTGAAAAATATGAAAAACAATAGTTAGTTGTTATCAATATTTACTTTTCTTAAAATCTGTACAATTGTAGAAGACTGCAATGTTAGATTCTTTGTTCAAAATTAGGGATAATAAATAAATAAATTCCGTCTAAATAGAGGAAAGAAATATTAAGAATTATTCAATAAATACAATTATCTCTTAAATCTAGTGAACATGTTAAAATTGACCCAACATGATATATATATATATATTTTAAATGGAAAATAATTCTCATCCCAATGATGTTTAAGCCAACTATGACTTCGATATTAAATCTCATTACACAAATTTTGAAATTCTTTTGGGAAGAGTGACTACGCTACTGCATTACTCTTGTAAAAGTGCCTGCATTATGTAGAAACTATTTTATTCCAATTCCATAAATATCTGATATCTACCTGAAAAATGAAAAATCGTGTTTTCTCAAATAATTTGATAACAAAAGACGAGAAACAATTTTTGATTTCAACATTGACATTTTCCCAAAAAAGAGATCAAGGATTGGTGGTTCTGTTCTTTTCTCTCATACTTCCCTATTAAAACATCGAAAGAATATACATGGCGGCTAATATTCTGATAGCGAATGAAAAAATTAAGTACTTTGATGATCAAGAAAAATAAAAGAAAGTACATGCATTTGCACGTCTTCTAGCATATATTTTTCACAATTTTGTGGAATATGGACCCTTCATTCTATTTCTAGGTACAACCATTAATAGAATCGAGTAAAAAAGATATTATTTTCCTGTTGTTGCTATAACGAACTTGTTACCACATGTCACATCATTATTGATGAATCTACTACTATTAACTATTCTTATTTGTACAGGAAATACACAAGGTGACTATATTTATAACGAGATATATCATTAACCAGTAATTTTTTATTTCCATATCAACGAAGTGCAAATGCTTGAACTAAAACATTGTATCTGTTGTATTAAAATAAATTAATCAGTTTTGGTTTTCACCTTCACAATGGTAACATCTAAAAGCTACGTCTTATACACACTTACAGCTATATCAATCATGTCAACAGTCTCATTCCATGAGATAGGAATATCTTATGTTGATATCAATTAATTAGATGATAGTTCGCGACTAAAATTCTAACAATAATTTGTCCCATCAAATCGTAGATACTAATTTTAGTTCCAGAGAAGAGCAAACAATATTCTATCCCGTATTTTGATAATTATATATACATACTAATAACATTCACAGTCGATAACTCTGAAATTGTACATATAAAATTTAGTTTCAGTTTGAGTTTCTAAATTTTTACGTGGAGGACGAAACGTTCACTAGAATGTAGGTGACATGTAACATCGATCACAATTGAAATATGTACCTATATACAATATTTTCACACATCGTAACAGATGAAGACAACAAAGAACAACGAAAACTCTCAGTTTAAATCTCTCCTTCTAAATGAATAATTTACCAGTTATATATAATTAAAACATGCTTCCAAACCTTCTTCAAACATGTTGAAAGTATGATGCAATTGAATATCGTAGTTGTTAATTGGATCAACTTTTCTTCCAATCATAATGAAGGTAATTATCAAAGTTTTGAGTTCAAAAGAGTTTGATTTAATCAATTTTAGTTGAACGTTTACATTGTCAAAATTTCGGTTTTGATACACCAATAATTTGTTGAATTAGTTATCTAAAGACCAATTCGGTAACATTTGTAAGTGAAATTGAAGTCAGTAACACCAATATAATGCCTTCTAGTAAAACTTTTAGCCAATTCAAATAAGGTATATTGAGCTTAGTGATGGAAACGTAAAGCTTTTTATCCAAAGTGAGAGGCATATAAGGTTTTTGTTTCTGAATTCTCATCACCCAATCCGTACAACAGAAATAAAAATGATGAGTGAAATTGATAACAGGAAGTAATTTTACTTGGTAGAATTCATATCCATAATATGCATATAATTCAAAAAAACTCAAATCACTAAAAGATGGCAACATGGGTGATGTCTACAAAGTGCTCACGAGACGAGAGATCTGTCTATTCTCAGCAGCTTTGTGTACATCATTTTGTGATTACAATTTTACTTACTTGATGAATAGTTATAATTTGTTCCTATATTCATGAACATATTCTTCGTATTTCAATATCAGTTGCAGTATCAGCCACGGAGGTGGTTGGTAGTTGCTTAGAAATTATTGACACTTTAGAGGGATCCAAGTGGATTAACTCATCATTCAAGCAACGTAGCCTTATAGCCTTCGAATTGTAAATATGAAAATTTGGGAACTGCTTGATTCGGGGTTACCCTGAATTATGAACTAAAATCCGTTGTAGGGAAAATACAGTATAATGTTGAGACGACCAGTACACATTATTATATCATACTCTAAAAAGGATTACATGTTATACTTCGGAAAATGGACGAACATAGAGGTTATAACTTTCATGAAATCAATGCAAAAATGACAGCTGAACCCAAGACGGTGGAGGGTGAAATAAGGTTAGTGTCAGTGGTAAATCCAGAAAAACCTTTGACCCTCGAGGTTAGGCTAGAAACGCACGACGATTCTTGACTCGCTTGCAGTTAGTTTGACGGCTAATGAATATGGATTCAACCTTTTGCGTAGAGCATTCAATTATCTTTTCTTTGAGATATCAAACAGCCCTCATACTTCATAATTTTAGAAAATGGGAGCTAGAAAATATTGTCCTTGATTATCACAAAAGTTGTTTACAAGATATTGATACGAATCTGCTAAGTGACTCGATATAAAAATGAATATTCACAGTGAAACCATTCAAGCCGGCATTCACAAGTACCGCCACATTGTGAAAGCAATGGGCAAGATAATTGTTTCCCTAATTTTACAATGTTCAAGATATGTGTAGGCACTGCTGGCACAGCGCGTATATTGCAATGATTAGTTAATCGTGCTCTTTTCTAAATTTCATGTGGCGGAAATTGTCTATTGATATTTGTGTGCCTTTGCCTTAGAGTGTTGTAAAACACTTTTCTCCTGCTCCCATAATATCTTTTGGATTAATCCTTTTCCTCTCCTGCTTCGAGATTGGGAACATTTTTATTCATGCTGGCAATATAAATTCACCAGAAATCTTAGAGCTCATATCAATTAGAGTCAATTAGAGAAAGACACGATTTCTTCAACATGTCAAGCAACTCTTTCAAGAGTATTGTAAAAACATTATAAATAGATTTACATTTACTTAGTTTTTTATTATTCAGTAGAATTGTGTAATTAATCAGGCAACTCATACTGTTATTACAGTAGATGTATGCTTTTGTTTAAATGATTGTCTCGAATAATTGAATGATAAATTGTCAGTTAGTAACCCGATTCTGAGGATGACACTATGCGGTTAGATTCAGTTATGAATTTGGTTTTTATTCGCAAGATATTGCCTAATTCCTGATAAATTTGAATGAAGAAGAAAATACCGAGCATTCACAATTAGTCTTGAATTTTATGCCTGCATTTTATTTTAATGTCACGATTGTTACATTGAAGTCATAAAACAAAATTGTTAAATAAACTGAAATATAAACACATACCGCTAGATAATAATTGTATTCGGTCAATAAAATTCTTATTTGAGGATATACTACTCTCTGTATTGTACCCAAAGTTTTACTCCTGTTCTCGACATTGTCTTTCAAAAGTACCATAAAATTCATATATTGTTTGATACCAGGTGGATGTATTCAATATTATGTACCTCACATTATCATTTCCATTATAATATTCGGATGAATACTGTTTGTTGTCAACTTAGTGGTCGTTTTCTCTATACCGGGTGTTTCAAATTCGACTCCCATCTCGGAATCTATAGAGGATACGAATATGATTGAATTGGGGCAAATTTGCGTATCGTTGAGCCCGATAATATTCCGTTCAAAAATTGTTATCTTTGGCACTTCCAGAAATACGGCGGCAAAACTGAAATTTATGGTTTTCTTTTTTATTTTTTAAGAGTTTAAAAAAAAATCTATTAATACATTCTCAATGGAAATTTTTGAGTTCCATCTTTTAGTGAAGTCGAAAATTCCCTAAGACTTTTCGGTCTTCTCAAATCATCATCAACTTTATTTTCTCTTATTGGCGTCATATTGGATTTTTGCAGGTTTGAATAGCCCCTCACATTACCTTTTTTAATGATGTATCACAAGCTACCCTTCTAGTCCCAAAAATCGGAAAAATTATACAAAAAGTTTTACACCATAGGAGGCAGGTATTTATAGAAGCAAAACTTTTCGGGTCCTGATTTCTTCAACGGAGAAATCTATTATCAGTTTTTAACATCATCTTTCGAAGACTATTTAGATGACTTCCTTTTGGCCAACTACAACAGCATCTGGCTTCAACACGATGGTGGTTCACCTCGCAACAGAAGACAGAAAGATATGAATATCTTATCCCCTCTACACATTTTCTGGGGTATGCTGAAGAATTGAATTTATAGACATTATTAGGAAATTTGGGAGAATAAGAAGAAGGGAAATGAATCGCGCAGGGCATAACATACAGAGAAGAGGTTTGTTTAGAGAATTACGAACAACATTTTGAGCATCTGTTGTGATTTGTTGTTTTCTTTAGTCATTATTATTGATAGTTTTTTTTGTAAGCATTCTTGGGTGTTCTCATGAGTTTTGCAAAAATAATTCTGCCTCACTTTTTCATACGAACCAATAATCTGCACAAAGTTCGAAAAGGTTGTAGTCTTTCAGGATACATGTTCAGATACATTTCCTCTGTTTTGACACCGATTCTATGGTTTTTGCAATAAAGCTTTATCATTTCTCGTTTGTTTTCAATTGATAAGCTCCATTTCTAATGACAGAATGCTTGACGAGGTATCAAAATATCATTTACATGTGACAGATTGAAAAAATCGAAGCCTACTATGGTATAAAAACTTTCTTTAATATTTCTAATTTTTGGGATTACAAGTGTAACTTGTGATACATCATTCGAGAGGAAATGGAAGGGGGTATTCAGAATTGTGAAAGTCCATTATGCCACTCATGAGAAAAAATTAAATTGACGAATTGAGAAAAACCATACGTATTAAAAGATTTTCGACTTCGCCAAAAGATGAAGCTCAAATTTTTCAAATGAGAATGTATTTGTAGATATTTTTGACCTTTGAAAAAAACGAAAACCTTAAATTTCCTTTTTTCTGTCATATTTCCGGAAGTAATAAATAAAACTTCAATTCTTCGTATCTCTTTTCTTACTTTTCAAGATCCCCATGATGAGAGTCGAATTTGAAACACCAGGTATAGAGGAAGATATGTTAGAAAAACTTGAATGTAGATATAATAAAAATATCTATGTCAGACTTCTTGGAATTAGCTGGTCATTCAAGTTATTGTTCAGCGAAGCTCAAAAATGTAACATAAGAAAGTCTTTAGGAACTTTGAGTCTCGATATATTCCCCGGTTAACGAACCTGATCTGTGTATTGACTAGAATTGAAGTTTCTTGTTCTGGAAGATTTTAATGACAGTAAATGTGAAAGGGCTTTATCATCTCCACAGGATAAGCTGGTATCTCATTCAATGGATCATATATCAACATAATCTAACGACTTGAACATACAAAAAATCACATTACTCAGGTTTAATCCTAAAATGATCTGATACCATTAGTTTAGTTGTGAAAACATAGATTCATATCTGTCATGATATTTTTTTTGCTACTCTGTAGATCTTTTACCTCTCTATCTTCAGTTATGAAAGAATTGGAAGACAAGAATGAACATAACAACTCCAATAACATTAAACTAACCAGAACATTATCGAAGTTGTTAGATAGAAATGCTTAGACTAAAATCTTGTTTCCAATAGAAAAATGCCACTCCAACAGTCTGTACTTCCTTGTTGGGGATATTTAATATTAATTTCCTAATCTAAATATCCCAACAAGGAACTATATACTGTTGCAGTAGCATTTTTTCCATCCATGGATTCTTGTAGTGTAAAGATCTTTGAGACCTGGACAGAGTCAGTTCCACTTCTTTTTCTCGGTTTTCGATATTCTATATGAGAGTGGTTTTTTCCTTCCTGTAAATGAGATCATCTGCATTATCTATTTTGTTGTGCAATTTGTAGTAATGCATCGGGACAATTGTTGATCGATTTGTTCGGAGTTTTAGAATAGACGGCCAATACTTTATCTAAATTATAAGCGAGCATTGAGGTGATATATTATTCAATCTGCTTCAATTATTTTGTTAGCAGAATAAATCAATATCCACAACTATTAATGAAGAGGTACTTCGAGATTATTGATTCTTTTGAATGCGAGGATAATAGGAGATTAACTCGGCACTCTATAATTATTAGTATGCTCAAAAATGTATGAGTCACTATAAACATCTTCGGAATAAATTATGCTAATAAACCCCTGAGGTATCTTTGGATATTGTTGACGTCTTCCATGTAATTCGAACGATTGCATGGTGCTATGAACTATTTCGAAAATTGATATTTCTCAGCTATCAGTTTTGGTTAAATAGTACTTCTAATAAGTAGATTTCGAAACACTCATCACAGTGAAATTATTTCTCGAAAGAAGAAGTTGGATTCATTATAATATGTAGCATGTTTTGCGAGTTACAATATTCAAATGAATTTTCATCTCTACTATACCATCCAGGAGAAACACAAGTAAGTCTAGTCTTTTTTTCCCTCACAATAATGGTTATTGGGGTGACTTGGCAAATAGGTTACTTCGTTTATCTTTCCAGATAAAACTCAAAATAGTTTTGCAAAATTACATGAAACTAAAAGAATTCCAGAATCTGAACGTGTCATTCATCACAAATGAACGTCAAGAAGATCTATAATTAAGAAAACTATCTACCATACTGAGAACGTATGGGTTGAAGTTTAAAATGAATCATGTAATACAACTAATTTGTAAGTAAAAATTCAATGGTGGAAGCCATCTTTGTGAAAATTTATCATATTGATGTAATAAAATAAACACTTTTACTTTGCTTTTTATCACATATATTATAGAAACAAATCGTGATTGTAGTTTTGACACAAGCGTGTCATCTTCAAACGATACTAATGTATGAAAAAATTAATATGAATTCATATTTTCATACCATTTGAAGATGACACGCTAGTGTTGAAACTGTAGTCACGATTTGTTTCTATAACATATGTGATAAAAAATAAAGTAAAAGTGTTTCATTTTATTATATCGATTTTCTTATACTTCGAAGAACCTTATGTATCAAGCGGCTCTGATCAGAACATGCCCTCTAGAAGCAAACAATTGTATTCGCACGAACAATATACACAGACTTTTCACAAGTTGTCGAATGTGGAACATGTTAGTGAAGCGACGTTATTTACAAAGGGAGGATATTTGATTTCCCGCTGCATCTTTGTTGTCTTCACTCTTTCAATGAAGCAAAATTCAATCACAAAAATATAGCATTTCTTGGTAAGAAGATACAGTTTATTGCTATACTCGTATTCAGAGAACAATTCATTATTGTTGCTTTTGGGACGAATATACATTTTAAAGACGGACTTTTTATCTTTGAACATTTTATATTCCATTCACAAACTTATTTACTAATCACAAATGTTCATCATCCGTTGATTTCGATGCATATAACGTTGTAGGTACCTGGAACAGAAAAAAAATTTCAATTCAGCTTTTATGAAGATGTCAAAGTAAATGTTCACAATTCTTATTAATTTTTGTTATGAATTATTGTACAAAATTTTTCAATAAATAATAAATAAGGTCTTGGAATTGATCTCAATACAAAAAGTGCTAGTGGGAACACGCAAAGATAAGAATAATACAGCTTACATAGGTAGTCAGCAATATAATTCGTGATTTATTTTTGGTTGCTTCATGGAGAACTATGTTTGATATAATTCAATCTTTAGAATTGGAAATGTACTTTACTCCCTAACTACTACTACAACTAACTAACAGGTTATGGCTTCATTATCCCATTAGCGCCCAATTTATCTATTTTGCGAATTTTTTTGTAAGTCTTAAAAATAGCTAAAAAGCAAATTAATGAAAATGCACAAGAAACACCTTTTTCTTGTAAGTAAGGGCCATCCTTGTTTGAGGACGCGATTAGCGATTGTGTGTATAAAACATTTAATGATAATTTCAGTTTTTTTCTTCATGTAATCTTTATTTTAACCTTTGTATTTCAGATATGTATTATGATATTTAGAAAAGCAAGGTACATGTAGCGTTACATTACACTTGTTTGAAAAAGTTCACGGTTTTCCTTTGAAACTTATGTAGGTATTGCTATCTTCGTGGATTGTGTCATTTCTCCAAAATGTGACCTTTTGCGTCAATTCTTATGTCATCCATAACACAGGTTTTTGATGTAGACGGAAAAATAACTGGCCTTTCTTTTAATGTACGATTTCCATGGCCCAATTTGATATAAGGTAGTGTTATATTTGAGTTCCTTCATGCGAATTTTATGATTGGGATACATTTTGCAATATACAATGTAGATGTGAACAATACACATGTCTACAATTCTGGTAAATAAACACCAGATCCATTCTTTTCCTATAATAGCAATACTATGCCTCTCTAATAACTAATCAAGATGG
The DNA here is from genome assembly GCA_958510875.1 of Endomychus coccineus. Classification (NCBI taxonomy): domain Eukaryota; kingdom Metazoa; phylum Arthropoda; class Insecta; order Coleoptera; family Endomychidae; genus Endomychus; species Endomychus coccineus. Next base: position 64,288,989 of record OY294068.1, on the reverse strand, counting down.
TCAACTCCAACCATATATTTGTTGTAGTTTACTATAAAAGAGGATTGAGGGATTAGTACTTTCCTTTTTTCTCTCAACTCCATCAATATACTGATGCTAGCGGCTTTTATCACAATAAGTTCCCATTGGAACAGCTCGATTGTCATTCCACCTTACAATCAAAATTCCTTCGGTGTTTTCAAACTGAAAATCGTGAGTTCCTCTAGGTCTCTTCTCAATTTCTTTCGATTGTTTCAGAGGACATTTTAGTATTCGATTATCCGGCATGGTATACGTTGCTCTATAACCATGATGTCAATACATCCCAGCATTTTATATACTACTAGATAATACATTATCTTTTTAGGTCAAATTAAATAGACAATAGAAAGTGATAATTCAAAATATCTGAATTTGGTTATGTTTTAATCAGATTAGAGTGAATTTCATCATTAACATAATTGTTCCTTTTAATTTGGATACTTTCTTATATAAAACGTTCATCAAACGTTTCCAAAATTCAAAATGTTTGTATTGTTGTAGTCAAATGAATGATTTGTGTCTTTTACATGTTTACTAAGTGTAGTGGATGAATTCTTTGTATATTTATGCCCATTCAATCTTTTTTCGAGATATTGGCAAGATTGGCTGACATCAGTATACATATTTTTACTTATATGTAACTAACTATATAGGCTTACAACTGTACAATTTGTCACATCTTATATTAAATCTGCCTGTATTTTATAACACGTTATACTAAGAATCACTTTATACACATACATTCATGTTAATTACTGAAACCTACACACAGATACATGTATATCTAGATATATATGTATCTCGTAGGTATTTCTCTATTTATCCATACACTTATTTTACCTTGTAATCAGATTTTATTCCTTTTATGAATTACTGTAACTATGCTAAAAATAATCATTCATTATTATTATTATATACTTTTCCGCAACCTTTACAAAGGATGGAATATACAGAATGGGTTATTTTTAAGAAATATATGTCGTTTTTGAATTTAGTAAAAATACTTTTCTGGTTTGAATAACATTTATGGCATATATGTAGATCATGAGGTTTTACTATATTACTTAAAAAAAAACTATTAATAGATGGTGATGGGTTTTTCTTTTGATCTCTCATTACTGGTATTGGTTTAACTAGAGGAGTTACAATCTATGAATTCCGTCCATTCTTGTAGAATTGACCAAATCAAAGGGATAACCATTCTTTATTAAAATTTCTTTTGTTTTTTCAAATACATAAAGTGATTAGTTCAGGAGAGCTCAGTTCAATAGCTCTATCTAGCAGATTTATAATGAAGTTCTTCTTTTTTTTCTTAGGTATATCAAAATTGAAATTATCTTCCTGACCAAGTAAGTTTGGTGTACCATTTACGTAGAACTTTGATTTTCGTACTAAAAAAAAATATCCCAATATTATTTTCAGCCTCAATTGTGAATTGTAATTTATGTTAAAAAGAATTGAAAGAACTCGAAAATTCATCATATGTATCCATTGGAATGGCAGCGATACAATCTCCAACATATCGTTTGGAGAAGTTTACATTATAATTTGATAGAGGTATTACTTTTTCTTCAAGGAATTCCATGACTATCAGGGCTATGATACTTGATATTGGAAAATCCATCGTACAATCATCTTCATATTTAAAAAAAGTTGCTGTAATTGTATTCTATACATGTTAAGAACTCGTACATAGGTAAATTTGTGTATAGACGAGCTTAGTTCCACAAAAACTTGGTTTGCTATTCCGTGTTTAGAGCTACTTCACACTTCAGGAGCTGCTCATAATCTACAAAGCACATACTCGACCTGCCTTGAAGTTATGTTCATATGTTTGGAGTTTCTATTCAATTTAAAAAAGAGCAATTCGTCTAGGACATAGTAAGTGGGCGAAACCTTTTCATCATAAGATCATCAGAAATCTTGTCTGATATTCCACCATAAAATATTTCAGATGGACGAACTAGACGTGCTCAAGCTGGTCACCTCTTTATTGACAGGCTCGAGACCACCCGAACTTCTGTCTACCAGACTTCAATTTTCTATCGAATAGCGAAGATGTGGAACTATTTTTTCTACTGATGCCTCCTGTCATAACATTTCATCGCTAGCTCACGCAATTTTCCATGAACATTACATATTTTCCTCCCGTGTAGTGAAAGGATATATAAAGAGGGAGGGGACAGCTCATAAAAGATTGGTGCAGTAACTAAAGTTCCCAATAAAGATACGGTCGTAATAAAAATGAATAATTTAATATCCTACTAGTCTGTTATTTTCCAATAATTACTTCATTTTCAGAAAGAACACATTAGAAATGATGACCTAGGGCGTTATGAACATTTATATTACCTTAACATATTGTGGCTTTATAACGTATTATCATAGCAAGAATTTAATTTTAATATAGAATTACATAACCTTTATCAACATCTCAATACACATCAAATGTCATACATCTATTTTGTAATTTAAAAGGTACAGTTTTCGATTTAGGTACCTTTTTATGACGCAAAAATGCCTCGTCCATTTTGGCATCCTTCAACAACACTTCTTCACAAAGATTCTCTTCTTCGAACATGTTCAATACAAAACAAAACAGCTATATTGTCCAGCGTTATTGACAATAACAAAATATTTTGTTGCTTGGTAACTGCCGTCATTGTCATAGACTATTATCTTTAATATCAAATGATCTGCTGTAATCAATTATAAATATCCAAATTTTGTTCTTACCCTGCATTTTTCGAATTGAATAACAGACTAGTAAGACATTGAACGTTGAAGGCAGAAAAAACATCTTGATAAGTATTTCAAAGTGTTTTCCGGAAAACGAAGTTGGCACCCGTAATTTTTTTTGCTTTAAAATCTATGAGCAATCAATATTATTGATGAGCAATGATTGTAAGACAGTGGTCAATCGCAAAAAATAATTAAATTCTCAAAATTTCATGAATGTGGTGCCAGCGTTGGCATGGCATCCGAAAAAGTTTTTTTAAATATTTTTTTTGAACTAATGATATTCAAACGAAACTGTTGACGGACATTACAGGTCAATCGATGGTGAATGGAATGTTTCATTATTATTGCAAATTTTCCATTTTTGTGGTGCTATGTTCACTTAGATATTCCTTTTTCTTCCGACATCATTTAGTAAACTGGAAAAGAGAAACAATATTAGAATCACTTTACAGATTATATTTTTCCTATTTCAGATTATCTTGGCACAAGGATGCAGTTGACTAGGATACCCCATCCTATTTCCTCTACAATGTTAGTATTTTCTGGAGGCGCAGAGTTGTGAAATTAACTTTTTTACGTATCCCCACAAATGAAGTCCAAACAATAGAATTACCAATTCACTCAGTGAAGCTATGCATTGAGATAAAATAAAATGTGCAGAGAAATTATTTTAGAATCATTCTTCTCAAGGATAGGAGGGTCTCTTTAGTCCGAGTCGATCAGTAACGTTACAAAACGTATTCCCAGACAGCTGTTCCGCTCTCCTCATAGACCTCATTAGTAGAACGAGTAACTATGCAACGTTATTGAATGATCTCTGCTGAAGGTAATCAACCAGCATTCAACGAGGTAAAAACCCCAATAAATCTCACGCCACCTATGAATAGATGTCCCACTAAGAAATCCTGAAATGCACCACATTGACAGATTTCTCAAACTGTACAAAAGTTACGGGGAATGTGAGAATATTAGAGTGCGCAAGATGGCGACACCGAACCAAACAAATGTAAGAGAATTAGAAACAAATGAATATATGAATCAACTCATTTATCTCACGTTGGCTTTTGCCAGATAACAATGATAAGGTCTTTATAGTCCAGATCGATCAGTAACGTCATAATCTCAGAGTCCCAGGCAGCTGTTTCGCTCTTCTCATAGAAATCATCAGTGGAACGAGCAAATGTGCAACGTTACTGAGTATATGCATACATTCATTTATTTCTAATTCTCTTACATTCATTTTTCACAGATTTTTTTTTTGTTTCAGATTAACTTTGCACATGAAACTCAAAATTGGCCTATTTCTGATGAACATCAGGATTCTTCATCCTATCAAGAGCTTTCTAAAACGGGCAAGACCAAGTTTCAACAGAAACGAAAATGTTTCTCAATGTTCATAAGCACAAACAGCCCAAATTCCTTAACAATGCTGTTTTCGTGACCGTGTGAGATCACTTTTCGTTCTTGTATACAAGGATACTGTTTTGACATTAATGTGTTGCTATGAGAATGAGGAGAATGAACAGAAGATAAAGCTGAATTGCATAATTTTTGAAGCATAACCACCTGGAAAACTTTGTCTACATTATAAATGCGCTAACATGCAGGAAATATATGAACAAACAAATCGTAATATGCACCAATTTCAGCCAGGTATGTTTATCGCTATTCAATTCCAAGTTCCTCATATTCATCCAGTCCTAACCCTGTTATTAAGTCAAGTGTCACTTTGATGCAATACACCTAATAAGAAAAACCCGGTTGCAGCAGCATAACTCTCAGTACAATATCAACAGTATTTTCATATCATTCCTACAAAACAGTACATATGATTCTATAACTTCACAGACTTGGACTTATAGTTTTGAATAATTGATAAATACATATTAACTAATAGTAATATTGGTGTCGTATTTACTTACCTTTAAGAGGTCAATTAAGTGAAGAATGTTATTTAATGTTTTCTTAACTTCTTCCTGTGGCTAGAGTTACAGCGAATCGCTCTAGAGGTGTAATGCAATTCCTCATTACTGCATCCTTTGTAATACACTTCCACACTTTATTTAAAACAAATATGAGGCTAATGGCTATGTGTCCTCACCTTCTGATGCCATCGAACTGAGTGAATCATTGGAATATCACCGTAGCGTGTGTGAGTTGGTTTGTTCAATGTTGAGGTTCCATCCACCTGATTTTTATTTCTATACTTTGTCTACACAAGAAGGAAAGGTTCAGAGATTATGAACATGACGAAAGGCCTCGGTCCACAACTTCGCTGTTCGATAGAAAAATAAAGCCTGGTAGGAAGAAGTTCGGCAGGTCTCGAGCTTGACAATGCAGGGCTGAATAGCTTGAACTCATCTAGTCCGCCTATCAGAAATCTCTCGTAATGGGATGATAGACGAAATTTCTGATAAACACCGACCATGGTAATATCTATAGAAAAGGGAGAAATCGCCCATATCTCTACGATGTTTTAGATACGTCAATGAGATCGTAAGTGTGACATCGTCACTTAGACAAATACATCTCTTCTGGATATAATCCAAGAGCTTCATCGTATGTTTGAGAACCGAATTCCAAACATGTGAACACTCCAGGATAGGTTTAACCTGTGCTCTGTAGATCATGAGGAGCTGCTGGGATGTGAAGAAGCTCTTCGCATGAAATAGAAAATCAAGTTTTTGTGAAGTGGCTTTCTCAATGAACCTCACATGAACAAACATGTGAGGGTCCTGTTGGTGGTGATCCCGAACATCGATATGGATGACTTCATAGAAATAGTTGTATCTGAAATAATCATATTAGGGAGTGTGAAACTCGCCTTCTTGAAGAAGATGCAAGCTTGAGTTTTGGTTGCATCAGACTCTACTTGATTATCAAAAGCGTTACCAGATGTCCATTGATTGCATCAACCTGTCTAAGTCTCACACCTCTGGCTTCATTGGATGGTATAGGGATTCTAGATGAGAAAGCAGTATGAAGTGTACTGCTGCAAAGCCGTGGACGCGACAGGTGGTCACTTTCAGCAGATCGTTGATATGGAGCAGAAACAATGTTGGGGCTATGACAGAGCCCTGTGGAACACCTGCGTTGATAGCCATTGTATCGAAGGATACAATACCATCACATGGAGTGATCTATCTGTCTGAGATGAAACTTGATTGTGGGCGACAAAGTTGACGGAAGTTTCCCATGGAGACATTAGTGACTTGGTCAAATGCTTCAGAGGTATCCAATGTTACAGCTAGAGATGTAACATGTTTTTCAATAGGTTTCTGGTGAACATGTGTCATTCACCTCTGGGTACTAAATGAGCTCGATGTTGATTACTTTCCAGCTATAATTATTAGGAAGTTTGTGTTGACTTGCCATATACAATGTGTCCCATTTTAAGCTTGATGTAATGGGATCTCATTGAATATAAGAGTTAGAAGATAGGTTGATTGGAGAAAGTTTTGTTGAAATGCTGAATATTTCGCCTATTATTTCCTCATCGAAAAATTACTCAAAATGCTCAATATTTTGCCCATCATTTCTCATGATTTCTTCAGAACTGTCCGTATTGCACTCATTAGCCGATTTCAATTTATGGTTCCAATGACTTTACTCTATCGTCTACAATGCCTAGAGTTTTGAATTAAAATTTTATTACGTATCCCTAGAAATAAAGGCTGAACAATTGACATACCGAATCGCAGTGTTATCTACTCGCCTTGATAGGAATATTTTGAATTAAGTAGGCTATGCATTAGGATTAAATAAAATGTAGATCTGTCAAAATATAGGTTTTATCTTTTGTGTCGTTTTAGATGAATTCCATACTTTGTTATTATCAGTATGCGAAGCGGAGCATTAAGGCATTCAATTAGACTTTTGCCTAATTTCATTAACATTTTTATGAATCGTAATAATTGAATGTTATGGTGCGAAATTACCTTTGAAAATGTTCAATTACAGAACTTGATGATTTATAATATATTCAGAATGTTGTAAAATGATCAAGCGTGGCACAGAGTTGTGAACAAGATAATTACTTCTATCAATATTTATGAGAAAAAGTGCAGATCCGTATTTAAAAAACAAAAGTTGATAATGAGCGTAAGAATACGATATGTCGCATACAAACAATTTTGATGCCATTTATGGAGGAGAAAAATTGTCATAGGTTTTATTATATCTCTCCTAACAACTCCTGAAAGTGGAAGTTAAGAACTTGGCTTTTTTATTTCCAAAATATCAAGGTCCCAAATATACCAAGCTAAAAAATGGGAAACACTGTACAGTTCAAGACATTAGAGAACGCTTTGCAGAAGCATGTGAGTCGATTTCATATTTTCTTGATATCTGTCGAGCGGTGAACATTCCTTCAACAACTCTGTTTGCTGAAATCCTGTTTCAATACAACCGCTACAATATATAGTCCAGGCTGTGAACCAGAAAATAAAAAAAAAAAAAAATGTAAGTTCCAATCGAAAAATTTTTGTTGCATTGGCTTCAGGAGGTTCTCAGGATCATTCATACACCTTAAAACCTCTTGGAAACCCAAACCCCACCCATTGGGGGTGAGAATGGCCCGAAATCTCTCTCAAATTTGCAACATGCCAAGTCTTGAATTGTATTTTTTACAAAAGAAGGTATTTTGGCATTTCGAGTGCACCTAGATAGTTTTTTAGGTCGCCGAACACGAATCCGTAGCCGGATCTACTTGCAATCCATCGTAGGGGTGGTCAAATCGACGAAATTGGCCAATTTCGCACTCCTAATATGTTATTTTACAATTTACGTGTTTTTGGCATTTTGAATGCATCAAGGAGGTTTTTTGGGTCGCTGAACACGAATCCGGTGACAGATTTACTTGCAATCCATTTTAGGGGTGGTAAAATCGAAGAAATTGTCCAATTTTGCATCCCTAATATGTTATTTTGTAATTTACGTGTTTTAGGCATTTCGAATGCACCAAGGAGGTTTTTTTGGGTCGCTGAATACGATTCCGAAACCAGATTTATTTGAAATTCATCGTTGGGGTGGTGAAATCGACAAAATTAGCCAATTTTGCATACCTTGTATGTTATTTTGCAATTTACGTGTTTTTGTCAATTCGAGTGCACCAAGAAGGTTTTTTGGGTCGCTGAATACGAATTCGAAGCCAGATTTACTTGCAATCCATCGTTGATGTGGCAAAATTGACAAAATTGGCCAATTTTGCACCCTTAATATGTTATTTTGCAATTTACGTGTTTTTATTATTTCGAGTGCACCAAGGAGGTTTTTTGAGTCGCTGAATACGATTCCAAATTCAGATTTACTCGGATATCATCGTAGGAGTGAGAAATTTACAAAAATGGCTAATTTGACACGCTTCTAAATTTTTATTATTCATGCATTTTAGAATTACTTCGGAGTTTTCTCCTTTTTCAATATTAAGAGGACAGGAATATTAGTAATTGTTTGAAGAAGAACACAAATATTTAATAACTACACTTTTTTTCATTCTTAACCTTATTTTTGTTATACAATTATTTACAATACTTAATATTCGTCATCAGAATCATCATTTTCAAGAATTGGCTCGCCTCTATTATTATTAGCATGTTGATCTTCATCTTCGCAGTTGGTAAAATCTATATTATCAAATAATTGTGGATCATCATCTCCCTCATCATTGGCATACGTGTCGGTGTCAACATTGGCACAAGTAGAACCTTTGCAATCTGTACAGTTCACTGTAAATCGCACTCCATTCTTTCGGAGGCCGCATGTTCTACCACATCTGTTTTCCACACGAAATCATATTTAATATTTGTTCTGGTGCTGGTACCTCTGTCATTCGGACAGGATTGAGTTCACCCGCCTGTATTTTCCATCCCCAATTTGTGAGTTGCAGCTCACCCCAAGTCTGCACTTGAATGTAGACGTGTTTTAATTGTTGTTTCATACCATCCACAGAAGGGAACAGATTTGTTATAAGAGGGACCATAAATATCATAATAACGGATCAACTGATAATTTTGTTTGAAGAAGAATAAACCGCTTTGATAAGGTAGATACTTTATTGTTAACATTGACAATGGATAAATAATTTTATAGAGCCTATATAAATGTACAAAATCTTCAAAAATCATTAGAAAATGAATGAATTGGAAAAGATATAACCTTTTTTTGTTGATATACTTAATAATCCCTCCATAAACAACGCTGAAAAATAATGTTGAAAATCTGTCACCGGATTTGTGTTCAGCGACCTAAAAAACCTCCTTGGTGCACTCGAAATGACAAAAACACGTAAATTTCAAAATAACTTATTAAGGGTGCAAACTTGGCCAATTTCATCGATTTTACCACCTCAACGATGAATTGCAAGTGAATCTGGCTTCGGAATCGTATGCAGAGACCCAAAAAACCTCCTTGGTGCAATAGAAATGCCTAAAACACGTAAATTGCAAAATAACATATTAGGGGTGCAAAATTGGTCAATTTTTTCGATTTTACCACCCCTACAATGGATTGCAAGTAAAGCTGTCACCGGATTCGTGTTCAGCGACCCAAAAAACCTCCTTGATGCATTCAAAATGCCAAAAACTTGTAAATTGTAAAATAACATATTAGGAGTGCAAAATTGGCCAGGTGCACTCGAAATGCCAAAATACCTTTTTTTGTAGAAAATACAATTCAAGACTTGGCATGTTGCAAATTTGAGGGAGATTTCGGGCTATTTTCGCCCCCAAATGGGTGAGGTTGGGGTTCCCAAGAGGTTTTAAGGTGTATGAATGATCCTGAAAACCTCTTGAAGCTTATGCAAAAGAAATTTTTCGATTCGAACTTACAAGTTTTTTTTTGTTATAGCTAAAATCCCGGTTCACAGCCTGGACTAATATCCTGATACGCGATGTTACCTCTCCCTTGTCGCACTTGGGACCTCTTATGTATCGCACTATACAAACACCATCAAATTTGAAGGAATTTGAACTGTTCATTAATTATGAATACATTCCGCCATTGTCCAGCTTCATTGCATTAAAAACAACATACTTCATTCCTTCTATTCTGTAGCTTGAAGCAAAATGCACTGCCATGATTGTCATCATGAACGGTCATATGTCGTCTTTCTGCGTCTTCATCCGAAAGACGTCCATCCACAAATTATGGGTTATCTTGTCAATAATTGATAATACCGGCGATAACTATGATATAAGATTTTGGTAGTGTTAGTGGTGGTAAAGAAAACTCAACGTATTTAATTTCATCTATACCCATGAGATAAGAACTCCTCCCATTCACATCTTTTTGCGTGAGATAAGAAGTTTTTTACCGCATCCCTTTTTCTCACCTAGCTGCTTTTCATCAATGAAATTAGATCAATGAGAAGAATAGTATTGTGGTTAACAAGGAAACGCAGCTTATATGTTTTAGTTTTCCCATCATGATAAATTTTAAATTATCATTACCATTTATTTTTACTGAACATTCCACGGGCATATATACAAATTTGTACAATATACGTGTGATATCGCTTTATTAAAGTACTCAGGCGATTGTTCAACTCATATCCCACTTACTGTATACTATGACAGACTTATTGCTTTGACAATCAACAAAATCTATATATTCAAAAATGTATCGAAAACACATTATTCATAAAAATTGATTACATGATGAATAGCCATATACTCAAATTAATATTAAGAAATGTCATTCGAAACATGACCTTTATTTTCTGAATTTGATTGATTTAAGAATATAAATTTGCTGTTGCAGTTTTTGAATCATTTTTGATTCCATCAACAGAGTTTACTATATTACAAGTTCTTTTCATTTTCTTGGATAAATTTGTAACACATTGTGTATGCTGGTTTGATTTCGCGTCTTTCATTCTTAGATAAGGAGAGGTCAGGCAATATGTTTTATATTTTACTTTCGACACATTTTGTAAAAGCATTCCTTCATAAATTTAGCTTTTAATTTTATACTTTTTCTTAAAATTTTCTGTTACCCAGTTTGAGGTTTCAGTACATTTTTTTCCAATTTTTTCCTTCGGAAGAATTATCTCCGCTTATCCAAACATTTTTTTCGAAAAATATTGTTTGCTCAATCTGGGTTTGTCTAGCATGTCACTAACATGTTCAATCAGATTTAGAGAACTAGATATGCATTCAGAGGAAATTTGCTCCGATATACGGGACATGATCTTGCAGAACATTCCTTTATATCTATCTACCGTTGAAGCACCGCCATCGATGATCACCAATTATGTGCGGGTCTGTAAACATATGCCACCCCAAATTGTGAAAATGCCCTGGCCGAAAGAGACAGTAGCAGTAAAATTGAACTGTTTGTTTCATTCCCCTGGACGACGATACAATATTTCCCTACCATCAATTGGACTTACACAGAAATGGCTCTCATCCTTAAACAACACATGACTACCTACACTATTCATCATTCCAGTTTTGGCATTTCCGAGCATTTTCGTGCTACTAGATGGGCATTTCTATAGATATTAAATACTATAGTCGAAGCTCATCAGAAATCTCGTCTGTTATTCCACCACGACAAATCTTTTTTCTACCACAATACACTTTTCTATCGAAGGACGAATTTGTGGGGCTCGTTGCCTAGTGAGGTCTACACTTCCAAACTCTCAATGCTCCTTCCCCCCTAGCAGATTCCGCCGCTGACTCAAGCGATGATCTACAAACATTGTATCTCTCTCTCCAGCTTAGAAGAAGCAAAAAAAAATTACATACCGGCTCCGAACAACCTTTAACAGTTTCTCATAATACACTCTCACACACTAGGTACCCATCCAGAGTTTTCTACAGTATTCATTGGATTTTAATTCACACGACATCTGCAGATGGATTTTAATAATCACGGACATCCCTTCTTGCTTCAATTACATGGAGAAATTACTAAGCAAAACAATTTATGATAAAGGTAACTTTCGTATTTCGTGCCCCCATTTATCACTTTGAATGATTTTGCCTCCACTGCATAAAACCAGATATATGAGAATAAACCGATAAGCAGGAAAGCAATAGTAAAAATAACCTTACCCCTAATTAGCAAGATGGTTGGATTAACCACTACCTCTAAGATATAGACTTGGGACTTGCCCACGAACACCTATCCCAGAATGTCGTCCGTTATCTATATCCATTGTACTATATGTGAACTTCTTTGTTACTCTTCATTTCCTTTGCTTGGAGCAAAGATAACTCTACTACCGTAGAATGAAATGTTCCGTGTTATGTACCGAAACCGCGACAAGAGCGCCGCGTGAGGATTGGAAGCGTACTAAATGATGGTTTGGAGGGAAATTCGAAGTTACACAGCACATAAATGCTAATTTTGTTTTCTTACAATTTAAGTAGGAAATGAAAGTCGACTGTTTTTACCAATAGTTTTTATTCAACAACAGAAATATATATAATATACATATAAATACAATTAAACATCAAAAACAATAGAACATAAAAATATTATTAAATATTGAGACTAATGACAATGGGTTAAAACAAAAATACATATAAATACAATTAAATATCGAGACTAATTACAATGGGTTAAAACAAAAATACATAAAATATACATATAAATACTATTAAATATCGAGACTAATTACAATGGGTTGTTCTGCAATTTGAAGATTTAGATATACACTTATTTTATATAATATGACACAAATTAAACTTATCATTAATTGCCATAAGGTTAATAGTCGATGCAACAGTTCTACTCAAAACATGAGCACATATTGATACCTTCATTTTCTTCACTTTATTAGGAGTTACATGAAATCAATTTTGGCATTGCTCTCAAGTATCCACTAACATTATCCAGTTGCCATGCCTTTTGTATATCTTCCCATTTAGCTTTTTTTGGAGTTTCGTTTAGCGTGTAATGAACGGTTTTTGTTAGGAGCTTGTTTCTCACACCTTTTAGTAAATGTGGTGGATCGTATAATGGAATAATATGTTGTCTATCGACTTCTGTCGTTTCCTTCACTAATTTGTTTATCGTACTGACATTATTTGTACCTTGATCGCAAATTGTGGCCACCACATTGAAACCAATTTCCCTGAGATCGTACAATGTTTTGAATTGAACATTTAATGATTTCAGCTTTTGCTGCTCCTTCAATAAATTGATACATAATTGGTTGTTTCCATTTTCCCTCAATAACTTGCAGCATGAAAAGCTGAAAGAGTGTCAGTGAGAGAAATTCAATTATTTTCATTGACCTATACTTTACCCGTTACATGATTAGCTATATATATAATATATATAATATTGTAGAAATAGCGTGTATGATAGCAAGCAACAAGTCGTTATGGAAACAAAATCCACAAATGAATTAAACATGGCTACTATTGAACAACAATAACAATCGCATGCGCATTATAATTTCCAACGAACGTATATCCGAGTTCGTTGATAATTTCTATTAATTTCGGACGCTTGACGCGCCCTCCCGTGTTTTGGGCGCGTGAATATTTTCGCCGGCTATGACAGTGTTGGTCCCTTCCATAAGACATTTCATTCTACGGTAGTAGAGTTATCTATGGCTTGGAGTTGCTTGGAGACGTGAGGTAGCGCTGTCCTTTCGTGACATAGTAAACGCAAGCGCGACCCAACGTATAGGTTGAGAAACGTTGGCCTAGAGCTTCACAACGTTAGCTTTGAACTGTATTGAAGTTTTGTATTATTTTCGGGAGCAATCAATTGCGCAATAGAGGAGGCGTCCAAGCCAGAATTAGAAACGGTCTAAATTGTAATCTTCAACGTACATACAAGTGCGAACAAAAAACTACATTCTGGACACGTTTTTGGTTAACAATCGCCATTAAAAGCTCGTAAACAATACGATATAAGCAAAATTATGCATAAATGACAAATGTTGCGGCCATATTGTCATAAAAACGGAACTGTTACGGGTCTAGCAAACCAACGTATTATTTATTCCACCATAGTTTACGACTCATAAACATTTTTAGTTTGTAAGCAATTACACAAATTAACTATGGCCAACGCGGCATACATAAAACTTTAATAGGTATTCATTAATTAGAGGTTGCAGAGGAAATATTATAATGTATATATTGAAGATGGAGGTAGTTTGTTCTATTCATTATGATGATTAATGCCATACATCTGAACATATTTATTATACCGATGTGAATGGATGATTCTGTTTCTGCGTAGTTGAGATTGCTAATTTGCTGAAGACTCTGATTATACTAGAGCAAAAAATTGTTAATGATCTACACGCGTTGAGCTTTGCTGTGACTAAAATATATCAGTTAAATGACGCATCTAGAAACTACACAACGTCCTACGGCCTTAAAGTGGTGGGAGATTAAGCTCGCTACGACTCACAATGAAATATTCTCATTTTTAGATGGAACCATGAACTTTGAAAATAAACAATATATTATGTTCTTATGAACCAGGAAAAGGCAACTAAAATGAACTTTTCAAATTTACTCGATTAGGCTGACATCGTTGTATCTGTTTAACTCAATGAGGTTATGTAAAATATGATAACAAAAGTAATATAGAATATAATACAAGGTGTTCCATCTCAGACGAGCCACCCCGTATATTTCTCATCCCATAGTGAGAGGAAAAATCTCACGTCGAATGATTTTGTTTGGGGGACATCTTTTGACGTATATTTGAGGCTTGAACGAGCAACCCCCTAATAGGGGGCGCTTCAACCCCTCAAAATTGAATAGGAGAGAAGGGTTGAGTGATACGTCAATTGAGAGGTCTTGGGAGCCTCTTTACAACGGTGTATGAGAAACGTAAATTTGATGAACCGTTTGCGCCAAAAATTAATTTCGTTGCTCGAATGCGCCACCTTGAATATTTTGGTTATTTGTACAATGTACAAGCTCATTTTTATTAAGCCTTTTTTACAAACTTAAACAGTCTTCAAAAAATCACATTCGTAAAAAAATTGAATTGTGTTGTCATGCTTACAATGAAAAAAATTAAATCTGCGTCTTTAAATCAAATGTTCAAATTGTCCTCCATGGACTTCCATACAATAATACATTCTCTCAAACTAATGAATAAAAAAACAGAAAACATTTCCTTATGTTGCCTTCATTTTTTGTTCTTAGAAGGTGTTTATCTGATTTTAACGTTTCTTCGATCATTTCATGATTTTAATCAATCTGTTGAGTTAATACTTTGCTGATTTGTTTAAAATTCAAAAAAATATGGTGTACACATTGCAAGAACGTGTTGAGCTGGTTAGCCTTTATTACCAAAATCAAAATTATGCCCGAGCGGCTGCAAGGATACTCAACGAAAACCATCCTGAACGTAGCGTTCGCCATAAGTACGTAATGGAATTGATTTCAAAATTTGTGGAGACGGGTTCAGTAATTGATAAAAAAAAGGGCACCCATTGGAATTGTTAATGATGAAGGAGCAGCTGTGGCGGTATTGGGACATGTCCAACTTATGCCAAACACGCAATCTGTACGACAACTTTCTGCAGCTTCCGGTATTAGCCAATCTAACGTTTTCAGAATTTCACATAAGCACAAGTTCCATCCGTACAAAAGTAAATTAATTCAGGAATGAAATGATGATGATTGGGATCGAAGGCAGGAGTTTTGCGAAATTATGGTCGAGCGTATAAACAATAACCCAAATTTCTTGTACAACGTTTGCTATTCTGACGAATGCACTTTTTCACTTAATGGAGAGGTTAACCGGCATAACTGTAGAATTTGGAGCGATACAAATCCTCATGTATTTCGAGAAGCTCACACTCAACATCGGGAAAAACTAAAAGTTTGGGTAGGAATTTTGGGAGACCACCTAACTGGACCTCTGTTTATTCCTGGTAATTTAAATGGCGAAATTTATCTTGAAATGAGGATTGCTTATACACCAATGACTTAACAAAGAAAAAAGTCCAAGGGTGTAAGATCATACGATTTTAGTGGCCAGTTGGTAGGACCATTTCGCGAAATTATTCACTCAACAAATTAATTGGGTCTCGGGTAGTGTGCGATGTTGCGCCGTTCTGTTGTAACCACTTCTGTCCCAATTCTCCAACGTTAATTGCAGGCCAAAGAAAATTTCTTATCATGTCACGATAGCGCTCTGCGTTGACTGTTGCAGTACGAGGTGTGGCAATTAAGTTCCGAGACTATTGCTATAACATCTTTATTCACAAATTTTGTACACTTCATATATATACACACACATATATATATATATATATATATATATATATATATATATATATATATATATATATATATATATATATATATATATATATATATATATATATATATATATATATATATATATATATATATATATATATATTTCCCCTTCAATATACTCTCCTTCCGCATCCCTATAACCGCTTCATGCGAATTTTCCACTGTGCGAAGCAGTGCTGCAGGTCATCTTCCGACAGATTGTTGAGTAGCTGCGCCGATTTTTTTTTACGTCTTCTAATGACTCATGGCGGGTTCTTTTCAAGCAGGATTTGATTTGTGGGAACAGGTAGAAGTCGCAGGGTGCTAAATCCGGCGAATATGGTGGGTGCTCCATGACTGTGACCTGGTTTTTGGCCAAATAATCCTTGACAGAGTACGCGTTGTGAGCCGGCGCATTGTCTTGATGGAAAATCCAGGAGTTCTCTTTCCACATTTCGGGACTCTTTTTGCGAATCTTTTCTCGAAGCCTTCGTAATGGCCCTTATACTTAATCGACGGTCTTTTCGAACAATCTCGGTTACTTTTCGAACGTTCAAGTCACTTTTTGAAGTCACAGGCCGCCCGTGGCGCTCGTCATCTTCAACATTCTCCCTACCCTCCTGAAAACGTTTGTACCACTCAAAAACTCTGGCACGGGATAGGCAATGATCCCCATAAGCCGTCTGCAAATTTTCATAGGTTTCCGTCGCGGACTTTAACAAAAACTGCATATTAACTCTTTGCTCAATTTTTATATTCAACATTTTTTCGGCGAGTGTAATTTTTTCACGTTTGTTATTTCACGATTACAACAAGACTGTTTATTGTAGCCACTCGAAAATTTTACCCAAGGTCAAGGGATAAATACAGATCAAAACCACGCCCTTTACATTTTTCTCGTTAAGCTGGTTTTAATTTTAAAAAATCAGTCTGGGAACTCAATTGCCACACCTCGTATGTCCATTTGCGTCCTCAAAAAAGTAGGGCCCGATAATTCCGCCGGCATGCAAACCACACCATACAGTTACTTTAATAGGGTGTTATGGCCTCTCGACTAGTTACCGGGGATTGTTCTCACACCAGAAGCGCCAATTTTGCGTATTAACAACGCCATTCATCCAAAAATGTCAGAAAAGATTATTTGCTTACCAAAATCGAGATTTGGTTCTAACTGCAATAACGCCCAATCGGTAAGAGTTCTACGCAAACCATGGTCGGTAGGCTTGAGTTCTTAGGTTAGAACCATCTTGTGCGGGTATTGTCCCCAAATCTTTCCTTAAAATGCGCAACGTTGACATCGTTGAAAGGCCTGATTACTGAGAACGGCGCACAATGGACACATCCGCGTTCACGCTTCCCCTTACAGCAGAGTACGGAAACAAGCTCTTACCAACCTCGCATTTTCAAAGTATCTTTGTACGATAACTCTACGTTGCTCTTTAGTTAAATGATTCATTGCCAAATGTAGAAGTAGAATAAGCACAACTGACGCTTGATTCGCGTTATAACAATTGACACTTTGCCTATATGACGTTCGAAAGTTCTATCACTCCTATTAGTAGACCCTTTATAAGGAAATATTTTGTATCTAAGGTAAAAGATTAGAAGAAGCGCTTCCCTGTATGATTTAAAGGGAAACAGTTCCTCTAGTTTCTATTTTCAAGGTAGTACGGTTATGAAAGCAATATTTTAAGCAATACGTGGGGGAAGCGTGGCAACGTTGTAAAGAGTAAAAAGTAGGAGCGGAAAGGAAGAACGCGAGAATATGAATCAATTAATTTTTTTTTTAATACTAGGCAACTTCTATTCAATAACAATTATAGTAAAAGATTAAGTCTAATAGAGCAATTTATTAATTTATAATAACTATGACATTAAATACGAAATGTGTTAAATAATATAATTATGAATCATAACCAAGCGTGAAGCAAAAAATTCATGACAAATAACTTTCAATTATTGTAATATTCGCATAGGTTAGATTCGTCGTTATTTGTTGTCAAATAATTAAACTTTCCTTTTTTTATCAAGAACTTCTTTTAATAAATTTTTATTTATGACGGATACGATCACCCATAATTATTTATTTAATTAAATAACAGTAATAACAGTAGCGTGCTTATGTTTACTGTGCGTTAAAACTATAAGTAAGATTGCGCTGTATAGGATGAATAAGGAAATTAAATACGTATGTGTGTGTGGAGTATTTCCCAAACTGGTTGCAACCCCTTTTTTTGGCCAAAAAGGGTTTTTCGACATTTTTAGGGTAGTTTAGCAACAAAAAATTAATATCTCTGGTTGTATTGGAAATTAAGAAACCAAAGTAGAACTCTTTTATTGTCAATAACTTTCAGTCCAAATTTCAAGTTGATCCGACCACCCCCCTCCCCGTAATAGGTATATATATACTCATATATGTAGGGAATCTTGCGTAAGGGCTAACTCGGTAATTTTTCAACGGATTTGGCTGAAATTTGAACTCAAGATAGGTGTTATGCTCTCAAAACTACCCTTCAAATTTCTGGTGAAAATAAATTCAATTTTAGGTCAATTTTTTAGTTATTTTTCAAATTAAGATATCTCATGTCATTTACATCCGATCGGGATCTGCTTTGCGGGGAAAAGTAGGTATTCGCATACAGTTTTGTCATGGAACTTTTTTTTCCGGCCTATATTGGCCATTTTCGGTATTAATATTCCCAAAACTTGTATCAAATTAATTAATTTGAACTTTCTAAAATTGCTAAATTTCGCAATTTTATGATGATATTATGAGGCTCAAAAGTTGATAGCGCTTCAGGCTCCGAAATTTCCACGTGGCCTATCGAAATTAGAAGGTTCAAATTGTATAAAAACACAATTGCATGAACGCCAGACGTCCTTTGTAATTAGCTACGAACGTAATCATCTTGACGTTTCCCTCGAGAAGCTCGCTACGCGTCAGTT
The DNA here is from genome assembly GCA_958510875.1 of Endomychus coccineus. NCBI lineage: Eukaryota > Metazoa > Arthropoda > Insecta > Coleoptera > Endomychidae > Endomychus > Endomychus coccineus. The sequence goes on along the minus strand of OY294068.1, from coordinate 64,270,048 downwards.
AGAGTTTATTCATTTTACCTCGCTCTTGTTATGTTGGGGCCGTTTCGTGCCCCGTGCAGGCGACGCCAGTTGTAATAAAGTATTTCGCCTGTGGGCCGCTAGCTTTCATTTGCTTCGGGTATATTTTAGTAGCTAGAAAATTCCCTTTGGTACGTCGCACGTTAGACGCGAGTAGCTGAGACCTGAGAGTACCTACCTGTTTCTTTTTTAATTAAAGTTTCCTATTTAATGAACATTTATCGAAAAAAGAAGAGCCTTCGGGCACGGTCCGATAACTAATCTAACTACATGGAGCGAAAACGGCACGCGAAAAGTCGTCGTGAAGCCGTATTAGGTACAACCAGTTTCCACTTTTCTAAATAGCCTACGCGCTCCTCACGTGAACGTCATTCGATTTATCTCAAATTAACCAAAATGGCCAATATAGACCGGTAGAGAAAAATTAGAAAATGAGTTCCATGACATAAAACCATATGCGGATACCTACATTTTTTTGCAAAGCAGATCCCGATCGGATGTAAATGACATGAGATATCTTAATTTGAAAAATAACTAAAAAATTGACTCAAAGTTGAATTTCTGGAAAACTATTCTATGTTTTCACTTGAAATTCGAAGAGTAGTTTTGAGACATTAACGCTTATCTTCAGTCAAATTTCAGCCGAATCGGTTGGAAAATGACTGAGTTAGCCGTTACCTAAACTTCCTTGCATATATGATTTGATATATATCTATTACGGGGAGGGGTGTGGTCGGATCAACTTGAAATTTGGACTGGAAGTTCCTTGGACATTGACAATGAGAGGGTTCTACTTCGGTTTCTTAATTTCTAATACAACCAGAGATATTGATTTTTTTGCCAAATGTCAAAAAAAACCTTTTTGGCAAAAAAAAAGGGTTGCACTCACTCTGGGAAATAGAAATTTCGAGGGGTTTTTATTGGTACCACAACAAACATTTGCACCGGGTCGCTAAGCATCGTAAGATTTTCGCCAACCATTTGCCAGATTTACTCCACTAATCTATATAGGGAATATAGTAATGTAAGAATTACAGTAAAGTTAGAAAATATGTTGTACAGTGCGCAGTACCGCTGATATGTACAATGTGAGTGATGAGCTGAAACTTTTTGTTGGGACTGTCGCGGAGGAACTGCCTTAAAATCAACCAATTTAATGGGAAGTATGACAAGTGGCTGAGATTCACTTTTTTGTATAACTAGATCTAGTTGGTTTTGATCAGGGGTATCCTTGGAAATGATTCTCATTATATTATAAGGAGAAGATGTGGCTTTGTAAATTGTTAATGTTTTTGAAATCCGTCATTCAAAGTACAATATAAGTGCTTAGTGAAATACAAACAAATTTCGTGTTAGCAGTCAATATACAAAGTTTTGGTTCACCAGGTTGAACATTGACAACACGTTTTGTAGTCTCAGACATCTGTTTTGTCCTTCTCATGTGCTCGTCAGTGAAACGAGTCTGAAATATTAGAACGTGTTGTCACTGTTCAACCTGGTGAACCAAAACTTTGTCTATTAACTGCTAACACGAAATGTGTTTCTATTTCACTATCCATTGTTGCGAGACCGTCACCTGGCGTCAGTATTTCCAACTGTTTACACGTCGATTTTTTGAGTCGTGTGAACTTCTTTGTCAGTGGGTAGCATTGTGAATTGCATTCTCAGTGGGAGATGGCAGTGACTACACGTCAGCCTTATTTCACTGATGAGCCCATGAAAAAGGCTGCCTGAGACGATAGGATGGGTTGCCACTGTTCAACCTGGTGAACAAAAACTTTGTCTATATAAGTGTTGTTCATCTCAAAAGATAATTTTTTTTCTAATTAAAATAACACCCAAATAACAAAAATTAATGAATAATTTAAAAAAATCTGGTAATGCATCAAATTAAATGTTTAAAATGTCTTTCCTCTGTTATAAATAGTACCTACAGCCTTGTATTGTGTTGCATTGTTGTGTTTTCAACTCTGCTACCCAATAGATCTACTGTGTCCTCTTCTGCTGCTGGTTCATCCTGGATATCTCAGCGGCTACAGCTGTTCCTCCAATTCTGTAGCGCTTAGGAAGTTCAGTATGTTTAATGGCGTGAAGGTAGGTAAACCTCCCTCTTCTATTTGGTACGCTCCTAGGTGTCGTGACCTTGAATTTCATTCTGCGAGGGCGTCAATTGAAGTTTTATCCTACTCTTCGCAGAACCAACTTTTTTCTCCCTCTACTAATAGGAGCTTCTTGAGGTATACTTTCAACCGGCATCACCTTGTTATGATTCCAGTTATAGCATTCTGAGTTCATTATTCCTCAGGTTGATGCACTCGTTAGATCACTTCTGGCTATAGTTTCACAGAAGTATATTTGTCTGCGTCAATCCTTGTAGTTCTATCCTGTATTGTTCATTGTACTGGAGCTTATTCCGCAGAAAGGTTCAGGTCCCAGAAATGATGCGAGTTTGTCTGCTTTCTCCTTACCTTCCACTACGGTGTTCAGGAATCCATAAGCTGGGGAACTCTATTGTTCTTGCTTAGTTTGTTCTGGCCCTCTAAGTATTCCCAGACCAATCTGAAGCGGATTACGCGTAACCTCAGCGCGTTGATGGCTGCTTGACTATCCGACATGACGATTATTTCTTGTCTACGGAAGTTTCTTTCTATATTGACCTGGCGTGAATATCCGCTTGGAAGATGCTCAGGATTTGAACTGTGCTTTCGTAGTATTCGCTCCCTGCAAAAGATCCGGTGAACTGGGAACCACATAACGTTTCACCACTAAAATCACTAATCCGTGCCTTCTCATCCCAAGAGTACAGTTCGGAATGAATTCATGGACGTGGTAGACATATGCGGAAGGCCGAAGTTGAACGAGGTCAGCGACGACTTGTAAACGTAATTTCCTCTAACACGAGTAAGCGTTGGGGCCTATGCCTCGGCAAACGGTCGGGGATAGTCAGCGAGCACGATGCCTACTGCGCCAAAATGTATGTAGGTTCTCGCTCAAAGTAGCGTTTGTCGATCGGGCGAGACGAAAGGAGGGACCTCTGCTAAATATCAGGTAAACGGTGCACAAACATAGCGTTACCCATAAAAACCACGGTGCAGTGCTTTCCTGTCCCAGATGAATGGTCGCAATGGATTCGCGGGTTTTGTAGACATATGCGGTAGGCTATTTGAACGGAGTCGAACGGTTAGTCGTCCACGTTCCTGGTAAAATAGGTAACACCAGCAGGTGATAGTTGTCTTTAGCTCAGAAGGGGTATTATAGTCTAGATTGTCTAGCAAGCAGTGCCCTTAGTAGGGTCCGCCTAAAGTTTCCTCTCACGGGTGAAGGCGAAAAAACAAAAGCGTCTGCGTGGGTAAATACTGCACCACATAGCTTTACTACGAAAGCCCTGTATTAGCGCTTCCTATCCTAGGTTTCTGGGTAGTGGATTCACGGACAGGGCAATGATATGTGGTAGGTCGATGATACGAGGCCGACGGATACCCGCCAAATGGAAACCGTTTAACACTGGACACGAAGGGGAGAGGGACCCATATGATTCAAAATACCGTCTCCTTTGGAAATATGGTATTGGTCTCTGCCGTGCAGTGACGTGTTGTTGATAGTTGGAGAGGGCAAGCACGAACGCTTAAAGTCCGCTGGATGGGTAAGGAGGGGGCTTGACTCCCCATATTCACATCATCTGCCTTGAAATGGGGTTTTTGTTCCATTCCATTTTGTGACTTAGTTTCGTGTTATCTTCTTTTTCCATCTTATCTTGAGGCATGTCTCAGCTTAGCTGATTTGCAGGGAGGGGTCTATACTTACTTGATTTCTATCGCCATACTCTCCACTACAATGCTTAGGAGTACTTCTATAGCAGCCGTTGGGTTTGATCTTATTGCACCTGTTATGAATACACAGGCTAGTCTTTCTGAATTTTCGATAGATCTATCCTTGAACTAGCTCGATTGGTTCTGCAACCCCGGATAACTGCCCCATATATGATGATGGGTTCCACTACGGCCGTGTACATCCACCGCAGGGTATACTCACAACCTTCAATACGACGTATTTTCTGTCGTACCCGCTGAAATATGTTCGACGGATGGATCATAGGACTATGTAATATGGTTTGGCAAATCTACAATATTTTGAACCCGTGTTGCATAGTGTACCAATTATTATAGGTGGGGATCGCGGTCATCAAGGTTGAGGACCAAGGCTTTTTATCTGTTTATTAGGAAATTTATGTTAAATGACTCTCGTACGTTCGGAGCAAAATGCGCAAGCACATGTACTATATGTTCTGTTTAATTCTAATGGTCACATTCTCTAAGAGAACGAGCAGTTCTATTACTAAAAATGGTAACGTCAGTGACCATTTGTTGGAGAGAATGTGGACCTATCAATAAGTAATTGCCAATAATAACCACCCCATCATATACTAAAAAGGGATGATGTTAACTTTCAATATTTTATTGTTTTATAAATGAAGATGGGAATTTACTACTTGGAAATATTATCTCATATTTGCTCATAATGAATAATTACAAACTAATATATTCAGGTATACATTTTCAGTTACCTATTCAGCTGATTAGTATTACTTTCAAAGAGTAAGTACTATTAAATGAAAATAATAGAAATGTTCATTGAGGGAGGTTTGGCATGTTAATAAAATGATACCCCCCCCCCCCTTATCTTTATAGTTAACTTCATTTGGCACTGTCTGAAGCTTGCGAAGCTGCGAAGTTTTTATTGTTATCAAAAAAGTAGGGTGGTTTGCAGAAGGTTTACAAAAGTGACATTTCCCTAAAATATAGGACAATTTTCAAAAGAGCTTGATTAAATAAAAGTTATTCCACCGGGACGGAAATAGATGTGTTTTGTCGACAACCGAAATTTACGACATCCCCAATCGCGAAAAAACTAAAACATTCGGTTTATGCATGGAAATAATAATCACAGGCCCTAAATGTATGAATTGGAATCTATAATGTGTTGGAAGGTTAAGCGATGGCCGACATTTTAAACCAGTACAAAGTTACAGAAATAAATGGAAGAACTACACAGAAAAATTATGGACAATACATGCTAGCATAATGCCATGTAGGTACATCTATTTTCTAGGTTCCTTCTATTTTTTTTCAAATGGAGTTCTTGGATAGATAGAGTTGAACAGACAATGGAACCTCTTCCTCATATGGCATAGATGTAGGTATTGTAAGTTTATCGAAATATTGATATTCGTTAAATATACATAAATGATGAAATATAATAGAATAGTCTTCCCATACATTGATGCTCAATAGAATACTGAGGACAGTACGAAAGAAGGAATGATTGAAATTACAATAATTCGTGAAGATAGATTCAAAATACCTGGATCAATTATCTCTGAATTGAAATCAATAAGATTTAAAATTATAAGCAAGAGCAAGTGATATAAATGCAATAAGAGTACATAAGTGGAACCCATTAAAATTTCAATAAATTATTACAAATTCAAAATGAAATGATAAATTTGCGATATAGGATTTGGTAGAATTAAATTGAAAATAATGTAATATTAGTAAATATAATGATTCATCATGGGCATGGTATATTATAATCTTGGATATATGAATCAATGTTAGAAGACTTTGTTGTTCGAACTTCTTTGTTTTTCAAACTCATATTATTTCGGGGATATTTACTCATACGAGGGCAAGGTGAAAAGTTCCTGATGAACTAGATAACTTACAAACAAGGTTCGAGCGGGATCTAATAACATGTACATACCAACGAGGTCTACTACTGCTAGGGCTTGCATTTCTGGATTTATTTTTAAAGGCCTCTTTCTTCACCAGTTTATTGATTATAACTGAAAATTGATTATATACAAAAGTTAAGCCCCTACTGATGGGAATAAAATAATAATAATAATATTTATTTTCTTAATATATAATGATGTTCACTCACAATTACTGATTTATTTAGATAACTTACAAACAAGGTTCGAGCGGGATCTAATAACATGTACATACCAACGAGGTCTACTACTGCCAGGGCTTGCATTTCTGGATTTATTTTTAAAGGCCTCTTTCTTCACCAGTTTATTGATTATAATTGAAAATTGATTATATACAAAAGTTAAGCCCCTACTGATGGGAATAAAATAATAATAATAATATTTATTCTCTTAATATATAAAGATGTTCACTCACAATTACTGATTTATTTAGATAACTTACAAACAAGGTTCGAGCGGGATCTAATAACATGTACATACCAACGAGGTCTACTACTGCTAGGGCTTGCATTTCTGGATTTATTTTTAAAGGCCTCTTTCTTCACCAGTTTATTGATTATAACTGAAAATTGATTATATACAAAAGTTAAGCCCCTACTGATGGGAATAAAATAATAATAATAATATTTATTCTCTTAATATATAAAGATGTTCACTCACAATTACTGATTTATTTAGATAACTTACAAACAAGGTTCGAGCGGGATCTAATAACATGTACATACCAACGAGGTCTACTACTGCTAGGGCTAGCAGATGGCGCCACAATCGTGAATTATATGTGACATTAGTGGTGTACCATCTTTAACTAGAACGCATTATAATTTTCAGACTGTCACATCAATCAGTTCTGTTTTGACACACATCGAAAGCAAGCAACCTTGAATATTTTTATAAACATGGAAAAGATTGAATTTCGCGTCTTGATTGAACACAATAATTATAATAATAATAATAATAATAATACGTCTTTATTCACAAAAGAAATTATACATAGGATATGCTAGTAAATATCACAAAAGAAAAAAAAGAAAAAACTAGGTAACTTGTATGAACCTCAGGGCGAAGTTCAGATGAATGAATACGAATAGTCATCCTCTGTTCTACCACTTGAACCCCAATTTGAAAAATAAAAAGAAAACAAATACAATGCAATATCAACCGGATTATATCCACCTGCAGATGCAAAATCCAAGATTAAACCCCAGTTACACGGCAAACTTACGAGTATTAAATATAAGCATAAATAATAACACAATAACATAATAACAATAATATCCAATTAAACAACAAATAATCAAACTCAAGCAATCACACATTCATCATGTCCCCCACTGAACACTAAACAAAACATGGAACTTATATCTTTTGAACCGCTTCCTATTTAATTCCCTGGCAAAAGCAGGCAAACCGCTGTATAGTGCATACACCTGGTAACTAAAGGAACGTTTAAAAAGTGACAACCTATGACGAGGTACCGATATCATGTCTTTTCTACGAATATTTATGTTATGCGCATCAGTTATATAAGTGATTTTACTATAGAGATACGTAGGTACCTGAGAAATTATGACTGAATGGTACAAACAGGCTGATTGAAGCCTTAGACGATTTCTCACATTCAACCATTAAATCTCATCTAATTTTTGGGAAATGTGCTGGTATTTTCTAATACCAAATATATAACGCAAACAACAATTATGTGTCCTTTGTATTTTTGCAAGAGAGTCTACATCCAAGCATGAGAAATAAACTAATGAGCAATAATTATACTGCGACAAAACCAATGACTCACAAAGCATTGCCTTAACAGCGACGGGGAGATTCCCTAGATGCGGATACAACATCCCCAAGTTAGCATGAGCCCTTGTGTTACAATGCTTTAAGTGTTCTCTATACCTAAAACAGTTGTCCATAACGAGATCAAGATTCCTCGCTCCGTCTACCAAAGGAACCGGTATGTTATCTATCTGTATCTTAATTTGACTCCGTACCACGTTACAATTAGCATTGCTACCAAACAATAATGCCGTAGACTTTCTTGGATTAAGGCAGAGAGAATGGTACAGAGATACATCCGCTATTAACACAAAATCTTCATTAATTTCCTGTAGAGCATCTTCCACTCCGGATACCGAGAAAGAGTAGTAAATCCATTTCTTCTATTTCTTGGGTAGAAAAAACGCATACGAAAGCATCGCTTGTTAAACATTATGGGGACTCCTCACCATCAATTGAAACGATTCATAAGTGGTTACTGATTTTCGTTTTGGTAGTATGACCACAAAGGACGCCAAACGTTCTGGTCGTTCAAATGAGGTTACAACGTCAGAAATCGTCGATAAAATCCATGGTATGATATTGGACGATCGGCGAGTTGAAGTGCACGAAATTGCTGAGGCTACGGGCATCTAAGCCGAATGGGTACGGACCACTTTGCATGAATTTTCGAATATGGGGAGGCTATCTGCCAGATGGGTGCCGCATTTTCTCTCTATTGACAACAACGGGTGACAACTTCAAAGGAGTGTTTGGACTGTTTGGCAATGTTCAAGCGCGATGAAGAACGACTTTTTGCGCCGTTTCGTAACTATGGCTCCATCACAATACACCAGGAACCAAAGAACAGTCAAAACAGTGAACTTGTCTTGGCGAATCGAAGCCTAAAAGAGCCAAAGTGGGTTTATCGGCCAACAAAGTCATGGTGACTGGTTTTTTGGGATGCACAAGGTATCGTCCATATCGATTACCTTGAATCGGGCAAAACGATTACCGGCGTATATTATGCAGAGCTATTGGAGCGATTCGATGCCAATTTGAAACGAAAGCGGCCACATTTCACGGAGAAAAAATTAATTTGTCACTAGGACAACGCATCGGCGCACAGGTCCGCAGTCGCAATGCCCCCTTGCGATTTTTATTCATTTCCAAACATGAAGAAATGGCTCGGAGGAAAGGGATTTGACTCCAACGATAAGATCATCGCTGATACAAACGCCTATTTTGGAGGATTGCTGAAATCGTATCATTTGGAAGGGATCGAAGAATTATAGGAACGTTGGACGAAGTATCGGGCTACAAGGAGATTATGTTGAGAAATAAAATAAGTTTTGACCAAATAAATCATTTCTTGTTTCATTTTCAGGGACTTTTCACCCTGCCCTCATATTGATTATATCTTTGGAGATTTCAAATGAAGAAATATTTTCGCAGGTTAGTACAGGTCAATCCGTGATGGTAAACAGGTTTTTCTACCTGGTTCGAACTTTCGAGCTTTCAAGCGAATTCCAGTGCAATCGCTATCTGCCTAGATATAAGTAACTCATTGACAAAAACATTTTAGAGACATGATCATCTAACGCCATCTACCCGTGAGTAGATGTACCAACAAGATAAATGTATGCAATGTACAACATTTACTAATTGAGAAAAACTGCGGGCATTGCGTATTTGCGGTGCATATGGATTCCGTCGGAAACTATTAATAACACATATTTATGGCTAATGAAATTATCCTTATTTTGGTTTCCATTTGGTTTCTTTCTGTAATAAACTATAATAAAAAGTATTCTAAGTGAAACGAATAAAATTTACATAATCATTAAATAAAACCGAAAGCTATTTAAATGAAAATGACCAGTAAGACGTGTCAAATAAAATTGGGTTTCTCATACAAACAACGGTCATCATCGACATCGAGTATAACATTGTCCTGGGAAGGTTGCATTTTTTTTACAGATGTTCCATCTCCCAACTACTGGGTGGCGAAATTTTAATTATAGCGAATGTCTGTCTTTACGATGATACTTCTGATGAGAATAGCGCCCCATAAATTTAAACCTCACTCGCACAACCTTTTAACTCATGCCTTGAGTTCGTCATTTTATTTTAACGTCGCGAACTTTGAAATCCATAAAATTCAGTTCGCTATTCTATACAAAATTATTGTAATAAGTAGTTATGCGAGTATAATTTATGACATTTTTAGTAGCGACTCGCAAATCATACCCAAGATGGATTCTAAAAAATCGTAAAACTTTTGTCTGTGTGTAATAATAAATAGTTCGTCATTATCAGGAGCTTAATGTCATAAAATTTAAATTGGATACCTTTATTTCCACATCTTCTTATTGTTCATTTGATGCTAGCTGGCATACATATTATTATATGTAAAATAAAATGATAGCTAGTAAACTACATTAAAATGTAACTATTCGGTAGCGAGAGATCTCCACATGACAAAGTAATTTTCAGGAAATCTTTTACGTTGCCCACAAGATAGAAGCTATCAAGTTTTTGTAGTTGGATTCTTTTTTATAAGAAGAGATATGAGATATTGTAATCCAATAAACAAATTATTCTCAAAATTATCTTATGTAGCAACAGTTTCTTTTTAGAATAATAATAATAAAGATTCTTGACCCAGTATGAATTATATATAAAAATTCTCTCAAAATAGGTCACATTAACACTTTGTTTCAAATTTTTGTCTTTACGTACGTTTCGGTCTCACGACCATCATCAGAAGACTTATCATGTCAAAAAGGGTTCATTAAAACTAATTATAGCACAAGCGTCCATATCGCACAAATTTCAATCAAAAAAGCCCACGTCGTCGAAACGAACAGAACCACGGAAAATCGAAATTGTATCGTCAATATTAAAGTATGAAAATTTTTTGTAGCAAGAATTCAGTATTCAGTAATATTCTTATAATATACAAACGCATGTTGCTGTAGTCTCATAACAACTGAGATCAAAGTTATTGATTGAGTACCTACTTTCGAACCAGATGTAAGATTTATGAGGTACTTGAGAAAGGTTTCAGACCTGTACTGGAATATTACTTTTAAGCATTCTTCCTAAAATATATTCTTAAGTTTATAAAGACGCATTTATGAATTTGCAAGAGATTTTATTTAATCAAATTAGTATAAATATGACTTAGATTTTGAGTATCTGTCCTATGATTTACAGATTTGGAGTCACGTTTTATGTGTATCATCTCCAGGATAGATCTTTTATAATAATTGGTTTCCCTAGTTAAATTATTAACATTTTTGTAATCAAATTGATGGTTATATTCAAAGCAGTGCTTAGCAAGGGCGGTGGAATTTTCTAAGTTATTATTTCTTGTGCTATACTTATGGCCATACATTCTTTCTTGTAAATATTGTTTAGAGATTCCAGTATAAGTCCCATCACAATCTAAACAATTCAATTTATATACTATGTGGGTTTGTTTATCTTTAGGTATTACAGGTTTTAGATTTGAGAAATATTTCCCAACACAGTTAGTAGGTTTATGCGCAACATTTATATCATACTTTGTCAAACATTTCTTAATTTTCTCTGAGGTCTCCGGAATGTATGGTAAAGTTATATAATTGTCTGTATTACCTTCTATGTTATTTTTATACGACGAACCATTATAGATTTTGTTTATTCTCTCTTTAATGATAGGATTGAAGGGAGTTTTTGGGTAGCCATTCATTTCCAGTGTATTACGAACAATTTTTAAATTTTTGGGACGGTCCTCTGCGTGCTAAAATTAAAAATAAAGTGTTAATGTGACCTATTTCCCGAGAATTTTTATATATAGAATAATAATTAAAATGCCTATCAATTCATTATAAGAACGTCAAGGCAAACATTGCGTATAAAGAATCATTTCATGTAAATACCTCTCCAGGGATATAGGTATAAGCAGTATAAGATGTACCATCAGGGCTTGACTGGTCCTATGAATCAGCCTGGGCACCAAATCCAGTTAACGAACTTGGGTCTCTTCTCATAATCTACATTCATATTTATTTGTACAGGGTGAACGTGTATTTCCTTATAGAGTATCCTTGAGCTCTTTTCTTGAGACAAATTTGGGGGTGCCTGTGAATTTTGACTAGTGTCATTTACTTAGGAGCTGTTGCCAAATACTTTTCAGGATTTCCACAAAGCCTCGAAACACGCTTAATGTTGGACCTATCGCCATGTAAGTAGAACATTGTATGGGCACTTGTTTGCGTGCAATCCATTGGCGTAGGCGGAATTTTCACAGCGCTTTCCATTCTCAAGCTATGACGCAACCTTGTATTTTTTCAAAAACATAAACCATATTAGGCTGTAGTTTCGTTGAAAAGAGGATTTTTGTTGATTTCAACAATATATAATATGATGCGTCTGACGTTATTTTTTGTTCGTTTATTTCCGATTTTTGGCAAATTATTTTCCGTATTATAGGCAAGTATGCTTTCTTCAAAAAGAAACAATAAGCTATCAGATATTGCTTGTCATTGTGATGTGAGTTTTTCAAATTGTTGATTCGATAATTATCGTGTTATTTCCCTTTTATAAATAAAGTATATATAATTATGACGAAAACACCAAAAAAGTAGTGTGTGTAGTATTATATAATTTGCAACAAAAATGCCGAAGCGGCGGATGAATTGTATTGGTAACGCTACCCAGATAGAAGCCAGCCTTATTGAAAACTTTCAAAAGGTTATAGGCCAATTTAAAAACTAACGCTTCATTTAATCAAACTCTCCAATAAATACCAAATGGGAGGAGAAAAATAGAATAGAATTTATTAGTTCCAAGGGTAGATTTACGTACCATTGAAGTAATTGGAAATGTAACGATTATTCTTGAAATATCCACTAGAGCAATTAGGAGAAATAACGAATATCTCACATTCTTCTGTTATTCGTACCTTTGAAAAAAATCAAATATCAAAAAGTGCAAGCCTTGCATTCGGGAGACAATGTAAAACCAATAGATTTTCGCAATAGGTATTTGCAGTAGCTACAGCTGATCGCAAATTTTTTGCAGAAAATAATATGGACTGATGAAGCATACATCAGTAGTGTTGGTATTCTTAATAGAAATAAGGAGCAACATCAATCCTCATCCAACTATAGGAAATCGCGTTCAACAGGGGCGGTTTGGTTTTAATGTTTGGTGTGCACTGTTAGGAAACAAAGTTTTAGCTTGGCAAATATTTTTGATCAATTTTAACGCCGAAAGATATTCAGAGATCCTACAAAACAAACTTGAAGATGCACTCGACGATATGGCGCTAAATGAAAGAATACGTGTCTACTGCTCATGATGCACGAACAGTCTCAACTTATCTCAATAATAAAGATGCACTCGACGATATGGCGCTAAATGAAAGAATACGTGTCTACTGCTCATGATGCACGAACAGTCTCAACTTATCTCAATAATAAATTTCGGGGAAAGTGGATAGGAAATCATGAACCTGTCGCATGGCCACCGAGATCCCCAGACCTTTACCCTCTGGACTATTCTCAGTGGGGTCATCTCAAAGACATCATTTATTTAAATGTTAGCAGGAATATTGACGTATTAATGCAAAATTTTGAAAATGCAATTCATGGAATTTCAAATGTACATATATTAAATGCTATGACAGGTTTGCAAAAACATTGCATACAACAAAACGAAAATCAGTTTGATCATTTCCGTTAGTTGTTTGTATGCCATGTTGTTTGGGTGTTCGTTTTGTTAGATTTTTTAGATGAAAGGCTTATCTAATTAAATAATTTTCAATTTACAAAATAATTGATAAATGGTTATTTTGTCCTCTTCTGTTTTATTCGATTTAGATATTACTTGACTATAATAAAGGAAAATTAATAATTTGCCAAAAATCGAAAATAAACGAAAAGAAAATAGTGTCCGACCCATCATATTATATATTGTTGAAATCAACAAAAAATCATCTTTTCGACAAAACTGCAGTCTTATATGATTCCGATTTAAAAAAATCGTGTTTGTGTTACAACTTGAAAATGGGAATTGTTCAAAAAATTCCGCGTACCCCAATGGATTGCACTCAAAAAAGTGCCAGTATAAAGTTTTACTCACAACATTGAACATTGAACATTAAAACTGTTACGAGGCTTTGTTGAAAACATATTAAAATAGAGTATTTGGCAACAGCGCCTAAACAAATGACACGAGTCGAAATTCATAGGCAGCCCTAAATTTGTCTCAAAAAAAAAACTTGAGGATGCGCGGGGGGTTTCTTTCTAATGCGAATAATAATGAAGATATCCTATAAGGACATCTATTCAGTTCATACTTATACATACATATGTTATATAAGAAATAATGATTTTTTAAATAGCACGAATGATTTATTATATCTAATTTTGATGCGTATTATTTTGAAAAGATAATGATTATTAAAAATTATTAACATCAACTGTTAAGATATAAATAATAATAATATATTCAAATTAACAAGAAATAATGATAATATGAAATAAAAAATTACAAATATTCACCTCAAAATAAACAGGTTATATACGGAGTTATTCCATATTGTACGACGTTGCTAGATCAGAATCGTGCCAAGCAGTGACAAAAACAAGGCACTCGAAAAAAGTGCTTTCAAGCACTACACATTGGGCACTTTCATTTGTAAAGTGATCGCAAGATCTGAGTAATAGCCAATAAATAATGCAAGACGATATAGTTTTACAGAATTGCCCTTTTTTAATTTTAAACAAGAAAGTATGAAATAGTTCAAAATAAAAATAACACAATCCCTTGGGGGGGGGGGAGGGGGTAACCTGGAGATATTTCTATTATAATTCATTCAATCCTACATTTTGATTATCTTTGTAATGTCGTAAGAATAACTGAAACTGCTGCTGTTTGAACATTATCTACTCATACCGTTATGAATGATGGCAATCATTATCCAGTTAGATTGGCACAACCGGTATGATTCCATCCTATAAGAATTTCTATTCATGAATATGACTTCATCAAAACTTCAGGTAAAAACGATAAATTATGTTCAATGTCCATCAATTTGTGAGCCAACACATATCAAGCGCGATAATAGTAATAGTACGATATTTCGAAATAGTCTTTTCCTTATATAATTTCTTCTGGATGTGAGCATGATGACGTTAATTGATAATAATTATTAATATCAAATTCGAAATATCAATATTTAATAATAGCAATATGGCCTAACATACAAACTTTATGAGGAAGCGAATTTTTTTACTGAATCACTGTATAGTATAAATGCCTCATAATCTAAAAATGAATTTGTTATGTATGTACTGTTTGTTTTCTTGTTGGCAAAGAGTAGAACAGTGCTCAAAGTGCTCCACTTTCAAATCGGAACAAAAAAATGGAATTTCATCATAAAATCAATAGTGACGGAATGTTTTGTGGATCGGTCTTAGATTCCTCTATAAAAACCCTGAAAGCATGTTTTCCACATTTCTGACTAACTCTTGAAACAACGTATGAGGTGAGGGCGGAATGGTTTCTCAGAAAAAGTGTGATAACTTTAACTGATTTCAGCCAACTTGGTTTCGTTCTCAAGGTAATGGATAGCTTAATCCTAATCTGGAAAGATACTCAAATTTATGTTCAAAATTAAATCGCCAGGTGGTGTTATTTGATTACATTAGTTATTTGTGCATTTTTCCATGAAAAATTGAATGGAAAGCTATATTTTATATTGTCATCTAGTTGCCCGTAAAATCACGTAAAAAATGTCACAAACCATAAGTCGCTGTTATTCTTCAAACTTAAGTTATGAGCGAAAACATTGTTTTTTGCATATCCTCAAATTTTTTGACGGACAAAAGAAGCAGAAGAAGTGCGATAACCTCAATTGATTTCAGCCAACTTGCTTTTGTTCTCAAGGTAATGGATAGCTTAATCCTAATCTGGCAAGATACTGAAATTTATGTTCAAAATGAAATCACCAGGTGGTGTTATTTGATTACATTAGTTATTCGTGCATTTTCCATGAAAAATTCAATAGAAGGCTATATTTTCTAATATTCTGTCACCTTGTTGTCCGTAAATCACGTAAAAAATTTCACAAACCATAAGTCGCTATTATTCTTCAAACTTAAGTTATGAGCGAAAATATGTTTTTTACATATTCTCAAATTTTTAACAAAACAGACGTAAAACAAACAAGCGTCTGAAACGAAAACTATCGTCATAACATCGTAACCAGCTATAAGAATACTAGTAGAAAAAAGTATTAATATATCATAAAAATTAATATTTGGAAAGAAATCAAAAGGCTACAACATGAAGTTGCAGTGTTTGTTAATAAACAATAAATTGAAAATGATCATTAAAAAAAAGGAATGTGGCACTCGGGCACTGCCGCGGTAAAGCTATTGCATAGCATTTTTTATCAAGGTATGCAATTATAATTATTCATTTATATTTTATTTATGCAGCATTTTTTTTTCTTTGATATTAATTCAAGTTTTTTCTTTGATACTAATTCAAGTTACACTTTTTGAGCGTGGTGACCGATAAGAAAACAATTTTTTTTCTTTAATTGAATAAATGAGAAGTTAATATCGTTTGAAATATTTTTATTACCTTACAATACATGTAGGTTATTCAGGAACTTTTATCATTGAAACTATAGGTTTATGGTAACTGAAATAAGAAACATAAGTTTGAGACTTGATATCCTCTGAATATCTGGAAAATACCGCGTCAATGGTGGTCCCATATTTTGTTGCGGATTCTTGTGGATCATTATTCATTTTCAAATTCAATTTTTCCGAAAGAAAAGTTGTCAACCGCTCTGATTTTTTATCAGCGAAGTTGATGTTGAAATCGCCAGTCAAGATGAGTGGAAATTTATTACCATTTGTACCAAGTATTTTCGACCCTTCTTCAGTTTACTCCAGTAAAGTGCGATGAATAAAATGCTCTACCTCGTCCAATTTTGGATTCGGAGAAATGTAAATTGCTACCATGACTATGTGTAGGCCATTTCTAAGTTTGCATAAGCACGCACAAATATCTCCAATAAATGAGCGCCTAACATAACATCGCTAACGTGTGCAATATTTATTTCAATATTCGGAGTCATAATATTAGTAACATTCTTATTATTTTGGTAAATAGCTACCCCACCTTTTGGAACAGTATCTACAACGGTATATATACCTACATAATAAAGATTCTTGACCCACGTATGAATTAATACAAAATTCTCGGGAAATAAAAGAAACAAAAACTTAGAAAATTCCACCGCGCTTGCTAAACATTGCTTTGATTATAACCATGAATTTGATTACAAGAATGTTAATATTTTAACTAAGGAAACCAATTATTATAAAGGATCTATTCTGGAGATGATTCACATAAAACGTGACTCCAAGTCTGTAAATCATAGGAGTGACGTTCAAACACTAAGTCATATTTACACTAATTTAATTAATTAATATTCTTGCAAATTCCTACTTACGTCCTTATAATGTAAAAGTTTACTTCAGGTAGAATTGTCTAAAGTATTTCTCAGAGGCCAGAGACCTTCTTTTATCATCTAATAAATTATGACATCTGGCGCTTAAATGAACACTTGAGATGGTCTCGTCTGTTAGCAAAGAGGATAGTACTCTTTGTCTGTTAGTCTCTCGCAGACATTTATGAAATAAGTTCGTGTTTGTTGATGATTCTACTTAATAGTGGATTTTCAATTTTTACGCTGCAACATTGCTGTGTTATAGTTCCGATTTCATGTTTCCGTTCGTTTCGGCGACTTTGGCATTTGAACGAAATTTGTGCGATAAGGACGCTTTGTGTTATTACAGTATTTCTAAGTAATCAGGCTATTATATTAATAAGTCTTCTGATGATGGTCGTGAGACCGAAACGTACGTAAAGACGAGGGTATAAATATATGTGTTAATGTGACCTATTTCCCGAGAATTTTGTATTAATTAATATATACCTACATGTATACTTACGGGGCGGGGCGCACATGCGGTGAGTGTGGCATTATAAAGATATGATAGATACCTATACACCTATATACTTTCTCACAAACAGCTGCTTACGTATTCGTCAGATTTCGGAGCTCGTCTTGATCCGTGTGAGCTTCGTACAGTCGTACCATATACATACACGTTAAGCGAACGCTCGGCGTTAGGCTTATTTTCGTTACGGAATCTCTTGATTCGGTCGCCGCGCTCAAAGCCCGCGATAAAGGCTATGCAATAGCTTAATAAGTAAGCCATGGAAAACGATGAACGATGACAGTATTTACCTGTTATTAGTTTTCGCTTGTAATAAGTAATTCGTTGTTGTGAATTCGAATTTCTCAGTTTTGTTTACAAACACTGTAAACAAAAAAAAAACATGTCTTATACTGTTGCTGAAGCATATAACATGTTGGCAGTGTATTTTCGAAGTTTTGAAAATGCAGTTGTTGCCTCACGGGAAAACGATGTACGGTGACATTTTTCGAAAAGTGATGTCATGCGTGTAGCAAAACGTTTTGCGAGAAAAACCGGACGAGTTCTATCAATACAAACTGGAAACAGAATTCGCAGTACTCAAAATGACAACAATATTGTAGATGTACTTGCTTGTGTTGAAGCATATCCTGAGCGCAACATTAGGAATATAGAAAGAGATCTGGCAATTCTTCGTTTAGCTGTTCAAAGGAATCTCAAGAAAGAAAATATCATCTACAAATTCGCCAGGCGTTAACACCACTTTATTTTGATAGCAGGATAAGTTTTTGTCATTGGATGCTTGAAATGACAAGAGAAAATCCAATTGTTTTGTCTCAGATTTTATAGACAGATGATGCTACATTCACTAGTAGAGGTCAAGTAAATCTACATAATACGCATTATTGGTCCGCAAACAATCCTCATAAGATGATAGAAATTGACCATCAAATCATCATCATCGATGGTCAAATAAGTTTTTTCATAGTTGAAGAGACTTTTAATGGGGCAAGACACTTAGATTTTTTTTTTAATTCATTTGACAGCTCTTTTAAAAGAAGTCACTTTATACACTCGTCTAAATATGTGTTCCAACATGATAACAACAATAAAATTATAGCACAACTCTTCGTGAAGAAAATAAGCTCAAAATCGTTACTCTAGGACCATTTGCTGAGAAGATCTAGCCAATTTATGAGAGTCTTTTCCTCGGAAAATCGATATATTTTAAAAAATAAGCAATATTTCAAATTAAGAAAAAAATTGCGCTCTTAGCTTGCCATGGGCTATATGTACAGGAAACAATACATATGGAAACGTAATAGTTAACGACTTCTCGATAGCCCGATTTTTAACGGTTTTTTCGATATAACTCAAAAAGTATGAGAGATATCATAATTATCATGCGACCAATCGATAGATCTATTTGATACCTACAACATTCTTGCTTAACTTTTTCCGATCGGAGTTATAGTTTTTTAATTATTTAAGATAAACCGCTTTTTGCAACTTTGTCAATTTTTTAGGTTATGTTGCATGAACAAGAAACTCACCTTTGAATTTAATTTCCTATACGCTCATATTTTTTTTTCAGGTATTAATTTCTGCACGCACTTCTGTCTATTGCTTGAAATATGCGCATTATTCTCTCAACGTGAGAGATTATTTGAATACCCAGTTTGGCAATAATATGAAGCGAGAGGTAGTTTATTCCACTGACCACCTAGATCCCTCGACTTATCAGTTTTAGATTTTTACTTATGGGGAAAAACAAAGACCTTGTCTACCAGACCCGACCAGCCACATTAGAAAACATGATTTTTAGAATTAAAAATGCTATAGCCTGTATCTCTGTGCAGAAATCAAAAATGCTGTCGATGGAACCCGGAGAAGACTTCAAAGATGTATTGACCATAATTGCTCATTTCGAACATTGGTTGAATTAAAAATGTTCTTTTATTACTAATTATTTGTTTCAAATTGGTTTTTTAAATGTAGAAACTAGGTTTTCATGAAATAATTCGAATTCCTTCTAATTTAAAAAGTAATTATAATGTAAATATTCATTAATAATTATATTGTAAATTCGTGAGATATAAACAGATTTTTCTTAAGAACTCATAATAATTTCATTTATTTTGGAACAGGTAAACCTATTTTTTTAAGTAATAAGGTCTTACGGACAAAACAATTAAAAAAATCTATATTGGAAATACCTGTTTGAATATGTAATTGAAGTAATTGTCTGTCAATTATTTTCTTTTTTTTTGCAAAAAGTTGTTAAGTGGCCGTTTGAGTATAACTTCTTCAATCGAGTTTTAAGTATCTGATGATAACAATACTTCTGTTTCAAACGCTTCTTACTTTAACGTTTAATTACGTTACAAAATTTGAGAATATGTGAAAATAGTTATTTTCGTATTAAGTGCGTAAAATGAGCGTTTTTTTGATGGCACATGATAGTGTTAATTCTCTCGAATGTGCCATGAAGACATGAATTTTATACACGAAATACAAACAACATTTTTTGTACAACTGTGAATGTGAATTTACATCATCATCTGAAATATATTGAAAAATAATACTTCCAATATAATTTCACACCATCCCGTGGTCTTTCTGTGTGATTACTATAGATACGGGTTTGTTGGTACGCCGCGTGTTTGACTGTTTGACTGTGTTTGCTCGTAGTTGCTTCAATTTCAAGTTATTTTCAAGAAGATGGATGTTGATTATGATAGTGGTAGTGATACATCATCAGATTTATCTGAGAAAGCAAATGCAATAGTATCTAATATGTTACCGGCCAAATCCAAGTTAGTATATGAGAAAACATATGACCAATTTCGTGAATGGTGCGGCCAGAAACATGTAAAAAAGGTTTCTGAAAATGTTCTTATATGCTATTTTGAGGAAAAATCAAAAATTATAAAACCTCCTACGTTATGGAGTGTTTACTCAATGTTGAAAAGTACATTGAATGTTAAGGAAAATATTGATATATGGAAGTTTTCAAAATTGGTCCCGCTCATTAAGAACAAAAGCGTCGGATACCGAGGAAAGAAATCTAAAGTTTTATCAAGGGATGATATGAATAAATTTCTCCAAGATGCTCATAACGAAACAAATTTACTTCATAAGGTACAGATATAATCATAATTTTGTAAGATTAGTAGTAATTTCAATATTTTTTATTTGTAGGTTGTCAGCGGTGCTTGTTGCCGTGAAGAATTATTACGTATAACTATTGATGCCATTGAAGATGCTGGATCTATATTGATTGTTAAAATACCTGATATGAAGATCTATTGCGCAAGAACTGTTTCAAATTCTGATTATATTGTGATATAACGCAAGTATATAGCACTACGGCCGCCTCATACAAAACGTAACAGATTATTTTTGAAATATTCGAGAGGAAAATGTATTAACGAACATGTGGGGATGAATAAAATAAGAGAAACTCCCAGCTTGATTGCAAAATGGCTTGGGAAAGACATGTATAAGAGCTACACAGGTCACTGTTTCAGGAGAAGCTCTGTAACTCTTCTGGCCAATGCAGGGGGCAACATTACATCCATAAAACGTCACGGTGGCTGGAAATCTGCCTCCGTAGCAGAAGCATATCTAGAAGATAGTTTGAATAACAAAATATTGAATTGTCCATCATCTTCCAAAGAAATTATAATATCTGAAAAAATTGTGTTAATCAACTCTTCAAGAAATATTTAACATTTCTGATCAGCAGCAGTATGGAACATCTTCGGGAATTTATGTTGGAAGTAATTGTTGAAACAAATAATTATTATTCCAATAAATGAAATTGTTTTATGATAAATAATCTATTAATAATTGACTCTGTTGAAAATAAAAAGAAGTAATATTTCATGTTTATTTTGTGAATTATTTTGGCAGTGAAAAAAGTAAACATTTACGCATCAATAGAGATGCAGAAATGTCAAGTTTTTTTGACAGTTGTACAAAAAAGTATTTTCGCTCATAACTTAAGTTTGAAAAATGATAGCGACTTACGATTTGTGAAATTTTTTACTGCGATACGATTTCGCCAATCTAACCAACCCCCCCCTCCCCTCCTTATTAGGAGTTGGGTCGAAATGTCAAAAACATGCTTTTTAGAGTTTGTACAGAGGGATCTGAACCGATCCACAAAACATTCCGTCACCACTGATTTTATGAAGAAACTCTAATTTTTCGGTTTTGATTTGAAAGTGAAAAATAAGTGAGAAATATTTTAAACAGACAGACTTCTCAGGGTCACTTCTATTACGAATGTTTCTCAGATACAACCGGTAGATGACCTTAGTGGGACACCCGGTATATTTATTGACGTGTTTCAATCATAACATCATTCAAATTGGACGAATTCACAAGTGACAATGGTCACTGGTTACATATTCTCAATATTTCCCTCATCAGTTACATAATGTGTTAAATGGAAGTTATGTCCACATAGAATGTAAACAACTGAAAATGATAAACCTACAAAGGTTCGTATTTATTATCATGTGGAATAATTTATTGGAAGAGATTAACTAGAATATAACTTTCTTATTATTATTACAAGTAGAGAGACGAACTATTCGAAGCCATCAGTGGACAGTTAAAATCGTTATTAAATCCTCGCAAATGGTGGGCCATAAACGTATTCGTTACATTCTGCACTATAAATCATAACGGCAAGAACATGTTCCTTTTGTGAATTTTACTTGGATCAGCGCCTAAACATTAATAACCGTCTATTAATTGTTATTTTAACGTAACGTCTATACATAATTTTAATTATGTAAAAGTTATGCGTTTTATTGCTTAATTTGTAAAACTTTGATTATTAAAGATTTAATCGACGTAAAATTCTAATTAAACGAGAATCACTTATCTAATGGAGAGCATGAGTTGATGATGGCTAGTTAATCCAGATGCTTAGTAGTTAAGATGGATTTATTGGACATATTATTTGCACCTGATAGTTTGAACGATTATTTTCTGGAACAGGTACAATAACTTTTTGCTGTTTCATCAAGACATTCTTTCAAATTCCCAGAGTTTAACGATCTTTCTTCATCAATTAGTTCAATTGCTTACTTCGTGTAAAGTCATCCAAATTGAATGTTACTTGTTAAATTTTCAGTTCGATAACAATGTATCAACAACAATTGTTTCATCACATCAACAGAATATGTTGAGGTATGAACTGAATTATTATTTCTTCGATTAAGTATATTAACATATAATATTGTGGTTCACCATAAGAGAATGTCTAGTCGTCAACATACATATGTTTCTATATTGCAAAATTAACCTCAACTATGTTGATATCACTTATATTTATTAGTAGTGTTTGATTATACAATATGAATTCAATTTGAACTCACAAAGTAAATCGTGAAATGATAGAATACATATATTTACTGGTTCATGAAAAATCTTGTCTTCCGGATGGATTCCACGTCACAATAGCTCGACTTGATGCCGACGTTTCGCCAACCATTACAGGTGGCATCTTCAGGACAGGCTTGAGGCTTGAACTGAATATGGTTCATAGATGGTTTCAGCTTATGGTGACCCTGAATTCATGGTTAACTTGTGCATATCAATATGGAGAAATACTTGTAAATTTCAGTCTATATACGACTTTAATAGTATACTCATCTGAAAGCTGAGCTGATCCAAAACAGATATAGATTGTTTTCACCAGCATGTTATTAATGACTGGCCAAAAGGATACCAGCAGGCAGTGGCGGCTTGTGAGTTATGGAAAAGGGTAGGCACAACAAAAAACTTACCTATTTTTTGTACATAAAATCCATTCTTCTATTTATTTATGCTGGAAAAAGCGTCTATGCCTTTATAGTCAACATTCGGGATAGACTGGACGAACTTCTTTTGTATTGATACGACCGCCAACGGGTGCAGTCGATTTTCTGACATTGTGCTTCTCAGAAAAGTTTTAATGCGTTAGAGTGCGGAAAAACATCGTTCACATTCTGTTGTCGACATGGGCGTTGTACAAATAATATCGAACAGTTTGTATGTTTCAGTTAAAACCTTTTTTAGGCTGTTGTCTGCTATGGACACTCAAAGTAGCAAAATACCACTTACGTCACACATGTCATTGCGATCATAAAATGCTGAAAGTTCATTTTAAAGTTTTACACAGTGTGCAACATAGGATAAGATTTCACAGTTTCATCAAAATGTTTTTGTGGGAATGCATGTCCATCAATAAGTTTTGAGATTTTGTGAATCAAATAATGTTGATGCACTTAAGTGATTCCAAAAAACAAATCGGTAGCTAATTTGGCTTGAAATAGTGTCACATACTTCCTTTGCAATAGTAGTTCTATTATATCCAGCTATCGTGTTTTGTCTTTTCCTAGCAGGTTCTTCATTATTGAGTTCTTGATTGTCATTGTTAGTAGAAGTTCTAATTCGAATAATTTGCTGTTGGAATTATTCAATTGCCTTTTGCAGTTGAGCACCGTCAATCCCGCGCATTCGAGTCAGATTGAATAATTTTTCTTTAATAATATGTGACATGATTAAATGAAATCAGTATAGAAATTCCGGGCAATTCAAAATTTCCAATAAACTACTTGCTTCACTAATAGTAACTGAATCCATTCCATCTTCGTCAATAATTTTGTCTAAGCATTCTTTGGAAGAATCCTGGTGTTCAAATAATTTATTCACATTTCGACTTCTGAAAATCCAGCGTATAGGAACATCGCGTGGTAATCTACGTTTGATCATTTTATCAAGAATAACCGTTCGTTTTGGCGATCGAGAAAAAAGCTTCAGAATAACTGCAAATTTGCGAAGAAAATTTTGCCTTTTTTATCACTGTGTGGCTCGTTCAATAATTGAATTGAATCGATGCGGCTAACAGTGAATATAATCTTTTGATAATGTCTTGGACACCATTTGTCTTATCACTTATCACGAACGCCCCATCGTTACTGCGAGCGATTAGTTTATTGAAATCAGACCCAGAAGGAAAATTCAAAATAGTTTGCAAATCATCCAGCAATGTTTTTGCCAATACATCAGCATTATGTCCACCCCGCATTAAACAGCATTATGTCCACCCCGCTTAAAAAAGGCCAAAAGTGTTAAAAAATGTGTCCATTAAACACTTACTGAATAATAACATTTGCTGATGATTGAAGGTGTCTGTGGTTTCATCGACCTCCAAAGCCATCAAATTTGCAGATTTAATTCCTTTTAATATTTCCTGCTCGTAAATTTGCAACATTGCGTCTAACAATTCGTTCTGAATAATTTTGAGACGTTGAGTCTTCAAATACTTGTGCGAAGCTTTCATATGTATTGCAAGCACAGCGTCTAATTCACCTACAAAGTTGATTAAGCCCACATAAATACCTGAATTTTCCGACATGAATGTCTAATCATGGCCTCGTAACGCCAATTCAAAGACTTCACCTCTTCGAATTGAATTCACACACTGTACACTATGAAGGCAAGACGTTTACTGTAGATACGATGCTTTGTGCTTCAAACCGATGGTATAAGCGCGTATGACAAACATAAAGGTAGTTAGCTGAATCATACTTGAAAAACGTACACTTCAGAACGTTCCCCGGAACATAGTTTTGAGTGGCGTGTGCCTGACGTGCAGAATAAAATAAAGAACTGAATTACATGCGAATTTCTTTGTGTGTTTATCTTGTTGGCTGGGTGGGCATGTGCCTTTATACCCTTTAGTACCAGCTGCCCCTACCAGCAGGATAATCTGCATGGTATTGATCAGCCGGTGTCAAAACTCTGGTACGAAAAAGCTCGAGAATATTTGATTGAATCCTGCTTGGGGATTAATGTACTTTAAAACGTAGCTCCAATTGATATTTTCAGGAAATACAAATTTACTTCCTTCACTACACACAGTATAAGGGAAGTAATGTTATCGGATTTCCCGGGAATATCTCTTTTGAGCCTTCCTGAATCGATAGACTATTTTGAGATGATTTCCGTATGTGCGTATGTACGTAACCCACCATGGAGACTATTGCGCCGTTCTTATTGCTCCTATGAATTTAATTTTTTTCACAGCAGTGAAACTAGGAATTGTATCATTTCTGGACGTAGTAGCCCTGTTTCAAGTGGTAGTTACCCAGTAAATACATCTTCAGTTTTTCAAATGAAACATTTTCACTACTAATCGTCGCGACGGATTAGGATTTTGATGGAGCTTGTTTAGCTGGTTCATCTAGTGTCCAGGATTCTATGTGAGAAATACGGAAGGCTCTTTGTTTGACGCCAAGTTATTGTATAAAAACCGTGAAAATCTGTCTAAATAAAAACAAACAGTACTTTTACCTTTTCGGATTAGAAATTAACTATTTTGGCAATCATTTGCAAACTACCTACGTCTCGGACAATTTTTCTCTGAGAAAGGAGCAATTTTTGGCCTCATCCAGGAACTACCAATTTCCAAGACTCGACCGGGAAGAATTACATTGTTGTTGTCATTGTATTGATAACAAAATAATATTATGAACATCTAGGTAGGTATATGTTTTAGAAAAATGTAGTTGATCATTACCACAGCAACGAAATAACCGCTTACCAATTTGACATCCATATAGTTGACATTTTGCTTTTTGAAAGTCTCCTCTACCCCCTGGAGCATGCACCCCATGATGAAAAGTACGATTTTAATGAAGACTGATGAAGGTTATCATTTCTTAAAAAGAAGAGCGTTGGTTATAAAGCAAAGGAATCAGAAGTCTTCAGCAGCGAGCAGATCAACAAATTCATTGGGGACGCGGACAATGAAACCAACCTAATGCTAGAGATTGTTAGAAAAATGTATCATTTTGGTTTGTTCTTATTTCCAGGTAGCAAGAAGTAAGGGGTTAGCCGGTGCGTGTAGACGAGAAGAACTAACAAAAATTTGATTATATAAACGGCAAGGAAGACACATTGCTTCTGAAAATACCATTTTCCAAAACTCTTATTGAGAGAAAATTCGTTGTAATTGTACAAGAAAATTTGGTATTGTAAAGGCATTCCATAATCCACGCAACAGATTATTTGTAGATTACAATGAAGGAAAACGTTCGATTCAGCTTTGTTGGTATCCACAGTTTTGGAAATCTAGGACACTAAAAATTACACAGGTCATGATATTTGCCGACCTTCATTATTTGCTAATAATGGAAAAATCACAAATTTAAAGAGACACGGTGGCTGGATGTCGTTGGAGAATATAAAGATAATTATTTCCAAACAAAATTGAAATTGCAAAGACCGTTCAAAATTTTTCATATGAAAATGATCAACATGAATTGGATATCTTACTTTCATGTTCTGAAGTCAACAACAGACCCTTTAATATCAGCAATTTTTTTAATTTCGAAATAAATATTAATATATACAAAAAAAGGAATGTTCCTAATTCTGTTCTACAAATGAATATAAAGAAACTTGCTTTATTGATTTGTATTCCACACGGTTGCAAAAAAATAGTGTAACAAGACGCACGGAAACTGTTTTTTTGGACTTGCAAACTTGTCTACTCGTCCAAAAAAAAAGGATTTTTCGACCTTGTTACGTGATTTACTATTTTCACTCTTGTCTTTTTTTAAAAAATGCATCTTTCATGAGTTAAGGCCTTTTGAGAAAAATGGTAACAAAAATGAAAAATGGCAGTTATGGGTCATGTTAAAATTGAAATTTTTGGTTCTTACAAAGTGTTTCTTCATATCTGAATAAAAGAGAATTCGAGATGAAAATCAACTCGTAAATATCCAAACAGATCATAATCACCTAGGACTACTACAAGGAAGCATGTTGGGACCACTCCTATAAGTATTTTACACAACTGATTCGGTCATCCATAACATCGACAATCAGAACATTTGCGGCCAACACCACCATACTAGCAGCAGAGCCCGATCCAACCATAGGTTCAGCAAAATAAAAGAATACAAAACAATATTCGAAGAATGGCTGCAAAAATGAGGAAGTTCTAAACATTCACTTTACGGAAAGGACACTGTCCTACAGTCAACTTTATTCTACTAACTGAACCTCAAAAAAATTTAGTATATTTGATTCTAATTCGACAGCAAATTAACATGGGAACTTCACTAGTAACTCCATTGCTTCAACCACATGCCAACTGAAGATTTAGAAGAAAGTGACATATATCAGTGGATACGGATCTATACACGTCATTATTAGTGGCTGTAACCAAATTAGCTTAAAGGATCTAGTTATTACGAATTTGAAAAAAAATTGTTCCGTCATTACTCACGCATTAACTTGAGTGAAATTATGGGCTCAATTTTCGTTTAGCTGGTATCAGTTATGAAAGAAATATTTGTTTATTTAGTATTTGGAAACCTTTCCAAGCAGAACGCCACGAAAATTTTTTTACGGAAATTCATCATTTTCATTTCTCCGACTTTAGCTGAAACCAGTTATATGAAAATACGTTTCTGTTTTACATTGTAGACTTTTTTCTAAATATGAACACGCAAAAAACTTTTCGCGGAAATATATTATTTTTATTTATTGATAAAATATTGTAGAATTTAGAATGATTTGAATTGTATTCGGCAATTGGATCTCGTGAACAGGTACATACAAAAACGTTTGACAGGTTTTTACATGTCGTTAAGATATTAGCTCTCTTATTGTTAGTATAGGCGTAGTAAAACAGATAGTGCGGAGTAGTGATAATTGTTTGATTATCCCTAGCCTTTATATACATGCGCAGGAAAGTCCAGGCGGCAACGTTATCGCAAGTTACTTTGGTGAATTTTTATAAGTTTCTGGGAAACAGTAGGGTGGGTTAGTACTGGTAGGTTATTTGAAGGTTGATTTTTGTAATTGTTAGATTCTTGTGACCCTTATACACATGCGCAGGAAAGTCCAAGCGGGAACGTTATCGCACGTTAGTTTGTTAAGTTTTATATATTTTTGGAAACATTAGGCTAGGTTTGTACTCGTATTTGAAGGCGGGTTTTTGTATTCGATAGATTGTCCTGGCTCTTCTACACATGCGTAGGAAAGTCCAGGCGGCAACGTTATCGCAGGTTAGTTTGTTAATTTTTATATATTTTTGGGAACAGTAGGCTAGGTTAGTAGTGTTAGGTTATTTGAAGGTAGGTTTCTGTTATCGTCAGATTTTCCTGACCTTTATACACATGCACAGGAAAGTCCAGGCCGCAACGTGATCGCAGGTTAGTTTGCTAAATTTTTATATATTTTTGGGACACTACATTAGATTAGGACTGATAGGTTATTTGAAGTTAGGTTTTTGTAATTGTTTGATTATCCGTAACCCTTATACACCGGCAGCGTTATCGCAGGTTAGTTTGTTAAATTTTTATATATTTTTGGGGAACACTAGGTTAGATCCAATAGTTGAGCTATTAAATTCAATTAGAATGGAGTACAGTGATTTTGGTGTTAGACTCTAAAGAGATATTTCCGCTAGACAAAATAAGTATTGTAGAAATTTAGTTTATTCAATTAATACAGGTATGTTAGTTTTTTTAACGTTTACGTTTTCTTAATTGTTTACAGTTTTTAATTTAGAAATTCAGATTAGTTTGAGTTAGTTTGAGATGTGTTTCCGCAAACTTATTTTTCGATATGTATATTCAGAATAGTATTCAGAATATAAAGAGAATTAAAATTTCTGTAGAATTGATTTTGGTTATTCTAAAGTTTATGATATTTTATCAAAAAATGAAAATGACAGATTTCCGCGAACAATTTTTGCATGTTTATGTTTAGAAAAGTGTCTAGAATGTGAAGCAAAAACATGTTTTCATGAAGTTGGGAAAATGAAAATTATGGCTTTCCACAGATTGTTTTTGTAATTTTCTGTTTGTGGAGGTCTCTGTATACCTAGTGAAAAAAAAAACATTTCATATATAAGTGGTTTCAGCTGAAAAAAAAAATATCACCCAACTTATCGCCACCACATTTAATTTTTATCACGCCTATTTAACTAGTATCTTATTATGTATAAAAGATATGATTGTCAAGACCCGAAGTAATAGATCTTTATCAATAATACCGAATTAGTAGAAACGAGTGCGTTCTAACCATAGAGATATATAAGCAGCGGCACAACTTGCATGTTCTTTGTTTTTCGAATATCTCTTTCTGGCAGAACCAGACTCTTCTAGAGTGTTCTCTTTCTATCTGCCTACAGCTGTTTCGACTCGTGCACGTGTACGCTATTCTATATCTCTATAGCCCTAACAATAGTCACGACGATTCTGTCTGGTGCCGGCAATAATATGTAATTCCAGAGAGAAAGCAATCGTTGTTTTAATTTCAAATTTTATCACCAGAAATGGGGTGGGGGACTGATTACCTTCTTAGAGAATTCTGATGAAACATAAGATTCACGTTTTTGTTGATTACATAGAAAAATTGAAAATAACAACCGTAGACGAACTTTGGAGAAGCTATCATAATAACTAGTATCCATACTCAATCTATATAATATGAGAGGTAAATACCACTCATCACGAAATCTTCGGAACTATGAAGTCGGCAAACTTTGAATTCGGCTGGTAGTTCCCTTATTAGACGTAGCCACCCACTGAGGACGTAGTTTTCGAAACTCAATTCCAAACGGGGTAAACGAGATTTGATATATTTTGGTGCTTCTGACAGCTAATATAATCACGTACAATAACTTATGATAGATAGATTAATGGATCATTCTCACAGTTCAGACCATAGTCAAAGTATGAAGGTCTGTTGGAGCCTCCCTACCATCGTTTCTCGCGCTGGGTGACGTCACCCGTCTCTTCCAATCACAGCCTTGCTCTCACCGGCTCGTCGCCGGCACGTAACAACATCATATTATGTCGTCGTCAATAACATTAAATAAACTAAATGAACGACCAATCAGCTTGCACTCGAATTTTAAAAAGAGTAGAAGGGAGGCTCCAACAGACCTTTATAATTTGACTATGGTTCAGACTCTCTATGACAGACAACACATAGTCCCTCAACAAGATCACTCATTACGAAATATCCGGAACTATAGAATCGCCCGATCTAAACGGCAGATAGGTTCTTTATATGACAGAGGGATCCGCTGGAAATCACAGCTCCATATATCGATGCATTATCACAGTTAAGACTGTGTATGACAGACTATACATAACCTCATAACCACATAGCCAAGCAGGTGGCATTTACATGACAGACAGCACATACATTGACAGTAATATATTGTCTCCAAAACATCGATTCAATTCCAGTGAACTTTCATATAACACAGAAGAAGCTTCTGATAATACATCACATGAAGTACTCAAAAGAGCACTAGAAGACAGAGAAGTAGATCGTACGACAACCAGGTGGCTGTCGCAACTGCTCTCTACCAGAATTGCAGGGAAAAAATGGGGCAAGAATCTATTTTCATCTGCAGAACCAGGGGAAGTGGCTTACTCACTTATGTGGATGTTTATTGTGGACCTACTCTTTAGAGATCAGACCGACCTCTCTCAGAGTTATGCCGGCGACATGTCATATTCGCAAGAGGTAAGTTCGAGAACGTCCTCTGCGACACAGTTCAAAAAGTCTTCGGATATACTAGATAACCAACCTCAAAACAATCCAACTAGATGGGAGTGTTATTGAGTTGAAGCCAGAGGTAAAATATCTGGGAACTGTGCAAGGTAAAAACTCCTCTGGGGGTAAACACTGAATAGAGATAACTACCGGAGCTACAAAATCCCTATTGAAGTGCAGGAACTTCAAAAAAGGGAGACCAATCATCACATTTGGGTTAGCGGGCTAGTTCAAGGATAAATCTATCGAAAATCCGAAGACTAGCCTGTTTATGCATAAAAGGAGCTATGAGAACATGCCTAATGGCTGCTATAGAAGTAATATTAAACTTCACACCCCTCCATATAGTAGTGGAGAATATGGCGATAAGGAGAACCTATAGAATCTGAACTACCAGATGTGAATGTGAACCCCTCCTTGTGAATCTGCAAGCCTGGGTCATGCCCCAAGATGAAATGGGAAAAAGCTATAGCTTTGCAAAAGAACTTGAAACATAACTAAGTCAACTAAGCAAAAGGGAATGGAACGAGAACACCACTACTAGACTCAGTAGAGAGGCCCTCAAATGGTATACTGATGGCTCCAAAGCAACAGAAGGAACTGGAATAGGAGTGTTTGGGCTGGAAACCAAAAAAAAGCTTAAGCGAATCACGCTATAGGAAAATGTAGAAGGAGAACCTCGCAGACAAGAAATAGTCATCATGTCGGATAGTCAAGCAGCCATCAACGCGCAGAGTTCCTTCGTAATCAGCTCCAAGATGGTATGGGTACGCTCAGAACAACTGAATGAACTAGGCAAAGACAAGGTTGTTACCCACCTGTGGGTTCCGTGGCACACAGGGTTGCCAAAAAAAGGGGTTACAACACTATTTGTGGGACCCATGTAAGCCCTTCTGCAGGATAAGCATCACCAAAATACTGGAAGAATTCAAAAAAGGAGTAGACAAGAAACGATTCCACCACTGGATAGGTCCGCATGGACTGAGGCAAGCAAAGATACTTCTGGGAAACTACAACCGAAAGCGATCTAATCACTGCACCAACCTTATAAAAAATTGACTCAGAGTACTGACGGAAATGCTAACAGAGCACTGCCGGTTGGAAGAACACCTTGAGAGGCTCGGATTAATGGGAGAAGGACAGTGCAGGTTATGTGAGGAGAAGGACGAAACTTCCATCCATATCCTCGCAGAATGCACTACCTTGCAAAACCCAAGGGCACGATACCTTGAGACATGCCAAATGCGAAGCCATCCGACATACTGAACTTTCATGAAGCTACATGGTTGGAGTATCTGCTATAGCCGCTGAGATATCCTTGAGGCGTAGCAGCAGAAGGGGACACATCAGAAAACGCATGTGGAAACATCCTTAACAATATACATACATAAATAGGGTATAATTTTCAGCTGTTTCTAGTAATTTTAAATATGCATTTAATTCCGAAACTTGGGACATCGGGCCGGCGAGCCGACGCCTTAACTGTTTCTACGGGTATTAGCTGTTTCTGCGGGCATAGCCGACATACAACAGCTAGTTCAATATATTGGGAAAGTTTATAAGTTATGTAGATCATATTCATGATTCACTGTATTCCTTTATATTCGGAACAATAGAAATATTTCACAATAAGTCTGTCTATCTAGAACAGGAATAACTGCGCTACTGCTATATCGAGTAAGGTAATTTGGATTGGAGTATTCGCTAAACTGACAAACCTACTTTATTGTTCTCAACTCATAACTTCTAGAGCTGAACTTGCTTTACGATTGGCTTTTTGGCCGAGACTTTTTATGCGCAGTTAAAATTTTCACCTTTGTTTTGTTTTGGACCATTTTTATAGTCGGTTCTTTTACAGACTAGAGTAACCCATATAAACTTTGTAATATATGTGTTTCCTGACTTTTACTACCTGTTTTAGTCGATTTCTTCTAATTTTTATTGTAACTTAACAGTTCTAGAGTTCTAGACTAAATAGCATCATTGGATGAACCCGTCTTGTGTTTAATTTATAACTGAAAACTTTGATTCCTACTTGTGTCTACCTATTGTAGGAACGTTCCCGCATAAAATGCTGGAACTGGTTTAGTTCTCAATACTATTGCAGACTTTTGAACAATAATTTGCTAATTATCATTTTTCCAATCAATTATAATATGGTAAGTAACCAGGATAATTAGCCGAGTTAGAAATGGATTGAGTTCTAATCAGTATAATTTGAGTTAATTCTTACTACCATGCTTTCTACTTTCTCAGATCACAAAACGTCGTTACATACATCAGGTATTTCTATAACCATAATGCAATCTTTGAAATGACCCTATAAGGTTCGAAATTGCAATCACCATCGATGGCCATATGCCTGAAATTGTCTCTTGTCAGCGCATCATCAGGCCCATTCTGCTTCATCTCAATAACAACAAGTCCATGGGGCCAGACGGAATTTCACCTGTCGCTTTTAAGGAATGTGCGCCTGAATTAACACCAGTTTTCTGCAGGTTGTTCACCCTTTAATACAAACTTGATGTGTTTCTTTTCAGCTGGAAGACAGCTAGAGTCCAACAAATTCCAGAAAATGGAAAGAAGAACATTCCTAATAATTATAGACCCATTGCACTATTATCTGTGATCTCTAAAGTGATGAAGAAAGCAATCCACATTGAGCTCGTTCAAGACCTGCTTGCCTATGTAACACAAGGATGGCAGAAAGCTATTGAAAACCATGGAGAATCTCTAGCTGTATCGTTGAATATCTCCAAAGCATTTGACTGAGTCTGGCACCAAAGTCTTATTGGGAAACTTTCGTCATATGGTTTGCCGCCTAAACTGTGTCGCGTACTATCCAGTTTTCTCCCCATGTGATGGTTGAAGGAGTATCCTCCGATACAATGTCTATCAAAGCTGATGTTCCACAGGGACCTTTCTTGTCACCAACTTAGGTTCTGCTCCATTTAAATGACCTGCTGGAAGTGATCACCTGTCCCGTCCACAGCTTTGCAGATGATGATACACTTTATATCACTTCCTCATCTACAGCCCTTATACCATCCAATGAAGCCAGAGGAGTGAGACAGAGACAGTTTGACGTAATTAATGGAGATCTGGCAGAGATTTTGAAATGAAGATCTGATAATCTGGTAGAGTTTAATGTAACCAAAAGACTACGTTTTTTCCAGGAAGGCGGATCCCACAATCCCTAATATGATGACGTCAGGCACAATTATTTCTATTATCTCTCCCAAAACCATGGTCGAGATCCCCACCAACACAGCATCCTTTCATGGGACGATCATGTGAGGTCCATTGCGAAAACCGCTTTAGAAAAACTTGGTTTTCTATTCCTTGCCAAAAGCTACTTTACATCCCAGCAGCTTCTCGTAAATCACAAGGCACATATTCGTTCTGGAGTACTGGTCATATTCTTGACGCTCTGCTCCCAAACATATCCTGAAGCTTTTGAGTTCTATCCACAGTAGAGCTATCCATTCGATTGATAATGTCACACTTACGAGTTCATTGACCTCTCTAGAACATCGTAGAAAGGTGGGAGATCTTTCCCTTTTCTATAAATATTTCCATGGTCGGTGTTCATCAGAAATTTCGTTTGTTGTTCCACCACGGGTGCTTCCAGATAGACAGGATGGTTCAAAATAGTCACCCCTTCATTGTCAAGTTCGAGACTTCGTCCTACCAGAGTTAATTTTTTTATCGAACAGCGAAGTTATGGAACTATGTTCTCCCATATTCCTATAACCCCCGAATAACAACACACTGTGGATGCAGGGTCGCCTTTAATATCGACGAGGCTATGGGCCAAGGTACTAGCTTTGGTTGTTTATGTAAGGGATGAAAAATTCGTACACATTTTCCTTCCCATTTTTCAGTTCTACCCAATGACGCAATATACTAAACTGCAACCCCTTAAAATCTCAATATATGAGAGTTCAATAAATACATTTTTTGAATGAACAGTAAATTTTATAGTATAAAAAACTACGTATAATTTGTTTGTTATCTTATTACAATCAAATTTCCAACGAATTTTTTCAAATCTTGTTTCTATTTTATAAAGCATGTTATCAGATATTTTCGCTGTTATTATATTATAAAATTCGTTCATATTAAGAATTGTGGGGCCACTAGCCAGCTCGTGGCTTCAGAGGGACTAAATCGAATCACTGGATGATAATCCTGACCTACTCTGATGCTTCATTGTTTCTTTTAATTGATCTATGTTATGGAAACAATTAAAAAATTGGAGGAATTATACCAGATTGGAAACAAACCCCGACGAAGGACTCGAAATAAAAGATGACAACATCATTCGCTTCAGAGGGACCAAATCGAATCGCTGGAAGAGAATCCTGACCTACCCTGATGCTTAATTTTTTGTTTTAAAACATCTGTGTTATGAAAACAAGGGAAAAATTGAAGAGATTGTACCAAATTAAAAACAAACCGTGACGAAGGACTCCAAATAAAATGTGACATCATTTGCTTCAGTGGGACCAAATCGGATCACTGGATGAGAATTTTGACCTACTCTGATGCTTCATACAAATAACACTCTCGAAAATAAAGAACATAATATAGGCAATTTTAATCCTGACGATTTTCAGCATATACATCATCCGTGCATTGAGGAGCTTGTTGTTAATGGAGATGATCAGAACAAAAATGATATTCCACAAAAACGGCAAATGGGAGTAAAGATGGATCAACCAGTTACGAATATGTCACAATATGAAACTCTGATGGCGAAGATGAGATTGAAGGTGGCCCATTTGGCGATAATAATACTGATGATTCGAACTATGTTCAAAGCAATAATAATACAAACGATGAAAGCAAATGAAACGAATGGTACGAGAATTGCAGATAAGGATATTGACAGGAAAAAAGACGAGACGATTCAGGAAAATTGAAGAATGAAAGGATACGAAGAGGGTAAAGGGAACTTTGTCTGGTGAAGAACTGGGAAATTGATGAGGGCAACATTTTGTTACCTTGCAAAAATATGTATTGCAAAATCATGATTGCAGATATTCATCGGAAGGTGTTGAAAAGTTGGCATTTATAGCGACAGTTTATACTAACTCATGTGCGAAGCGAAACCACCGATCGTATTAGATCTAAATATGGCAGTGGAGAGGAGGCCAGGGAAAACCTAATATTCCTTGCGAATTTGACAAACATTGAAAATATTGATGTCTGTAGACCCTAGGAATATCAGAAACGGTTGTTTGAGAGGTATTGAAAAAAAGTAATACCGTCGGAACGCGAGAGTCGTCCTCAAAATAAATTTCCGAAACACGTTCTTGACAAGATTAGACCACATTCCAGATGTACTCCAGTGGTTAATGTCTCGAAAAACGTCTAAAAAGTATTCAGACTCAGGAGATTGAAGAAGAAATGTGTGGACTGTATAAATTGAAAAAGAAATGGAAGTACCTCTAACCGAAATTTTGGGGGTACAAGCAGTAATTCGAACTGAATTTAACATAGATACTTATAATGATACTTGCAACTAAATGAACTATCCCTTGATGACGAGCAGAAACTAAAATAAAAGAAAACTAAATAATAACCTGAGAGATGCAAAAAATAGATATTGTGAAAAACTAAAATGCAAAGACTCAAATTATGATGCCAAATTTTCGGAAATGTCAAAACCGCATTTGTCGAATTCAAAGAACTTTCAATCATTAAAATCATGGACTCTAAGCCTAACGATATATGAGCTAGATCGTGGATGCTGTGAAATGAATCTCAGGCGGCAACAGACGAGAACTAGAAAGCTTCAGCACTGGGCCGATATGGTTTCACGTCATTCCGAAATGGAAACTTTGATAATATGGTTCCACAACTGCTTAAGCCCAAATAGAAATATAATGATAATGATGAAGGACTATTTTTGGCTTCTGAAAACGTTTCCATTCTTGAAAACTATGGAGCTTACATTTGTTCTATTAGGGAATAATACATATGTACTGGGAGGCTGCCCATATTCATGGAATAATTCTGTTTTGGTATCTTTTCTTCATTATTATACTCTATGCGACGAAGTCGGAGTACATTACATTTACTCTAGCTATTTCTAAAATCGTAAAAAAAGTTTTAATGCAAAGATTCTTCAACCATTATTTTTCATCGAATTTTAACTATCTTTGGTCTGGATGTCCAATACGAAATATAGAAAATCATAACTCCCAAAGTATACATTGAATCACAGTAATATTAAGTTAATTTAAAGCTGTATTCACCCAAATCTCAAATTGACAAATTTAACAGATGCTTTCACCATAATTTTAACAGTT
Organism: Endomychus coccineus; assembly: GCA_958510875.1. NCBI lineage: Eukaryota > Metazoa > Arthropoda > Insecta > Coleoptera > Endomychidae > Endomychus > Endomychus coccineus. The sequence goes on along the minus strand of OY294068.1, from coordinate 64,232,582 downwards.
ATTGATGTTAACTTGAAAATAACGGCGTACAATAACAAGTTTATTAACAAAGGCTAGGACCTTCGGCTCAGTAGACTCGAGTTCGATTCCCAAAGGCTGAAACTCTGTTATTGTACATTTCCTCGAAAAAGTCATTGATATTGTATTATGTATTATTATTATATTGAATATTATTCAGGTATGTAAAGATAATGGATTTAACATTTTATCTATTTCATTATATTTACACAAATGCGAAGGTTTATCTTATAAAATGTGGAACAATTATATAAAAATCCATAACCAAATCAAATGATTTGCTATTCTATCTATCTATTCTCCAAACGGCAATACATTTCTAGTTTAATTTTTCATTGCATAATAGTTATTATTAAAGATATTATCCAACATGGATATTTTCATAAAGGTCAAAAGTCAAAAGTAAAGCAAGCGTGCAATCTGAGAGTTTGTTACCTTGTGTCTCACCTTGTGACAAGACACCATACAGAGACAAATTAACTGATCCGCTGCTCACTAACTTCCCTCACTATCCTTTTGTTACCATAATTTTTCCCATTCGGACACTTCTGCGTTCGAAATAACTAACCTAATAAATTAAAGTTAATATAACAAAGATCATGGTGATTGGTAAGGTTTCTTTAGGTTGAGCAGCGATACTATAGTCCTGGACAGCAGTTTTCCCTTCTCGAGCTGTCTGCGGTATTTTGTTATACCCCGTTAGTCGAGGAAATAAAGCATTGAACCTAGGAAAGTTGGATGGATTGAGATGCGGTTTTCTGCATTCGATTCAAGTGATTTAGAAACTTTGTCCGATATTTTTGTTTTGCAAAAAAATTTGTTGCATTTCTACAGCCAAAAAATGCATTTTTCTAAGTGCACTTTTTGAGGTGAATAAAAAAACGGACTCGAATTGGTTTCTCGGGGGTTTTTGGGGTCGCTGAACACGAATATGATATTTAAAAAATTCCCTGAGGTTTCCTTGGACCTCCCCGGGGGTATACTAGCGTCCTGATGTCCTGAATATCAACGAAATTAATGAAAAAATTATTTTTAATGTTTGTCAACGGTTCGAAAGGTGATATGAAGGTTGCTAGTGATGATAACAACATGAAAAAACTATTCTGCAATACCTGGTGTACCTTGCGTCCGGGTAACGACGTCATCTTCTAGAAATTTGCTCATTTTTCTTCATAAAAAGTAACAAATTCTAGCTCTCGGGGGTTCTTAAAGTCGCCGATCACGACTGTGACCCTCACAGTTTTCATGCATAGTCGTGATCGGCAACTTTGAAAACCCCCGAGAGCTAGAATTTATCACATTTAATTAAAAAAAAACAAGAAATTCCTAGAAGATGACGTGGATACACAGGGCTCGAGTGTCTCGGAAATACCCCCAGGTAATTTGCAGAACATTGTGAGTGTCACAGTCGTGATGAGCGACTTTGAAAACCCCCGAGAGCTAGAATTTATTACATTTAATTTTAAAAAAACAAGAAATTCCTAGAAGATGACTTGGGTACACAGGGCTCGAGTGTTCCGGAAATACCCACAGGTAATTTGCAGAACATTGTGAGTGTCACAGTCGTGATCAGCGACTTTGAAAACCCCCGAGAGCTAGAATTTATTACATTTAATTTAAAAAAAACAAGAAATTCCTAGAAGATGACGTGGATACACAGGGCTCGAGTGTCCCGGAAATACCCACAGGTAATTTGCAGGACATTGTGAGTGTCACAGTCGTGATGAGCGACTTTGAAAACCCCCGAGAGCTAGAATTTATTACATTTAATTAAAAAAAAAACAAGAAATTCTCCTAGAAGATGACGTGGATACACAGGGCTGGAGTGTCCCGGAAATACCCCCAGGTAATTTGCAGAACATTGTGAGTGTCATAGTCGTGATCAGCGACTTTGAAAACCCCCGAGAGCTAGAAGTTATTACATTTAATTTAAAAAAAACGAGAAATTCCTAGAAGATGACGTGGGTACACAGGGCTCGAGTGTCCCGGAAATACCCCCAGGTAATTTGCAGAACATTGTGAGTGTCACAGTTGTGATCGGCTACTTTAAAAACCCCCGAGAGCTGGAATTTGTTACCTTTTATGAAGGATAATTAGCAAATTCCTAGAAGATGACGTCGTTACCCGGACGCAGGATACACCAGGTATTGCAGAAGAGTTTTTTCATGTCGTTATCATCACTAGCAACCTTCATATCACCTTTCGAACAGTTGACAAACATTAAAAATAATTTTTTCATTAATTTCGTCGATATCCAGGACGTCAGGACGCTAGTATACACCCGGGGAGGTCCAAGGGAACCTCATGGAATTTTTTTAATATCATATTCGTGTTCAGCGATCCCAAAAACCCTCGTGAAACCAATTCGAGTCCGTTTTTTCATTCACCTCAAAAAGTGCACTTAGAAAAATGCATTTTTTGGCTGTAGAAATGCAACAAATTTTTTCCGCAAAACAAAAATACCGGACAAAGTTTCTAAATCACTTTCTGAATCGAATGCAGAAAACCGCATCTCAATCTATCCAACTGCACCAACTTTCCCAGATTTGTACTATTTTAGTGCTTTATTTCCTTGACTACGTTAGACCATTGGCATCGCAGCCCTACTCGTATTGCTGATGAGCCCGTGAAGACGAAACAGCTGTCCATAATTATTGGATTGTAATGTCACTGCTCACGTATGCGTTCTACAATTACACTCTATCAATATTATTATTTGTTATCAGGTGAACAGTGTATGTCATTGACATGAAGAACCGTGTACTTTCAAAATGCAAAAGAGCAATCAAGTTACTTCTAACTTATGATAAAGTAGCTCTAGTCCAATACCTGAAGATTATAGGATTATAGGATGACAAGGAAGACAAAAATGTGACGCCACTAGTATCTAGTGCTGTAAGTTCCATGACGTCTTCTTTTGAATTATGAAGTATTAATTTCGGACATTTCTGCAGGTTAAATATGAGTCATCCACGTCAAAACAGCAACGCTCAATGGGTCAACATCTCCGATTTCGATCAAATTTTGGGGATAGGTTCTCATTACCGAAAAAATAAGATCCTGAAAATTTCAGGTCGATAGGAAATAAAATTTTGGATATATCGGTCAACAAAAAAATTTGGCCAATTTTAACGTCAAAAAATTCAAAATCATATTTCTTCGATAAAAATGAACTTTTAGGACCAAAAATATTTGGAATAGCCCAAATTGATTGAAATTTTCCCAGGAATCCGATTAAATCAGAATATCTAGCGTATTTAGCTGACGCATGAGCAAAAAACTCGAAAAACTCAAAAATGTCACTTTTTCTTAAAAAATTCATAACTGAGCTGTTGCCACTTCGATTCTCTCAAAATTTTCAGGGGAGGTAGCTGAATCCATGTACATTCATGTAAAATCTGTGGATTCATGCTCTTGATATGAAAATTTCCGTCAAAAGACCGAAAATACGAAAATTTTATATTTTTTATTTTTATCGTTATATTTAATACGATGAGCATTGTAGAATTCAATCATAATTCAATAAAATTGAAAATATAGGTTGATAAAATTTGAAATTAATTTTATTTAAATAATTCAATTCAGCAGAACGTGAAAAAAATATTGAAATCCAAAAAAAGTTGCAGTCACAGGTCTATAGATTTGATGTTTTTAAACTTTTCTAAATAATTTTCATATTTTTTTATTCGGTTTAATTTCCCACAGGAAAATGTATTTAACAATGTTGTGTGATATTATGGATACGTTTAAGTATTCAATATCAATTTTTGTGATAAAAAATAATCAAATGAACATTTTTTAAATTAACAATATCCTAAGACAAGTGAGAAACAGTTATGAGAGTAGTAATACCCAACTCAAGTACAGTAAAATATAATCATCATATTGGTCATATAATTTATGTTTTGAAAAACTGTTCAAATTTACTTTCTGTTTGTCCGAATAATTTTGTTTTAACATAATTCTTCACAGTTTCCACTGTGACATTTGACAGTATGAAATTATTACCAATCTTTAAATTTCTATCGGAGTACACGTATTTATTTTTACCTATTTGGTCCATGATCGATATTTCAGCTTCAAGCATATCATAGTTCATTTTGATAATGAAACCAAGGTTCCATGTTTTTTCAACTATAAAACTAACATATGTATTGGATACCCAATCGTAAACGAACTGATTTTTGATTTGTTGAATAAAAACGTTCACGATTGGGTATCCAATACATATGTTAGTTTTATAGTTGACAAAACATGGAACCTTGGTGAAGAATTATGTTAAAATAAAATTATACGGACAAACAAAGAGTAAATTTGAACAGTTTTTCAAAAAATTAATTATGTGACCAATATGATGATTATATTTTTCTGTACTTGAGTTGGGTATTACTACTCTCACAACTGTGTCTCACTTGTCTTAGGATATAAATTGATATTGAATTTTTAAATGTATTCATAATATTACACATTGTTGAATAAATTTTCCTGTGGGAAATTAAACCGAATAAAAAAATATGAAAATTATTTAGAAAAGTTAAAAAACATCAAATCTATTAGACCTGTGACTGCAACTTTTTTTGGATTTCAATATTTTTTTCACGTTCTGCTAAATTGAATTATTTAAATAAAATTAATTTCAAATTTTATTAACCCATTTTTTTAATTCTATCGAATTATGATTGAATTCTACAATGCTCTTCGTACTTAAATATAACGATAAAAATAAAAAATATCAAATTTCCGTATTTTCGGTGTTTTGACGAAAATTTTCATATCAAGAGCGTGTATCCGCAGATTTCACACAAAATTACATGGTTTCAGCTACCTTCCCTGAACATTTTGAGACAATCGAAGTGGCAGCAGCTGAGTTATGAATTTTTAAAGAAAAAGTGACATTTTTGAGTTGTTCGAGTTTTTTGCGCATGCGTCAGCTAAATACGCTAGATATTCCGATTTAATCGGATTCCTGGGAAAATAAACTATCAATTTGGGCTTTTCCAAATATTTTTTGGTCCTAAAAGTTCATTTTTACCGAAGAAATTTGATTTTGAATTTTTTGACGTTAAAATTGGCCAAATTTTTTTATTGGCCGATATATCCAAATTTTATTTCCTGTCGACCTGAAATTCACAGGATCTTATTTTATCGGTAATGAGAACCTATCCCCAAAATTTGAACGAAATCGGAGATGTTGACCCATTAAGCGTTGCTGTTCTGACGTGGAATGACTCATATGTGATTGTGATTTATATTAATAACCAGAAAAACACATTTCTCAGTAGTACTGTAGATTCCGTTTGAAAAACTGAGGATGAATGTAGAAGAAATTTCAAATTCCTACGACCGATAATAGTACAGGCACAATGCCCACCCCCTTGATTAATAATAATAATAAAAAGCTCACTGCCAGAGATGGGTGCTCCATTTGCTTCTTCTTCACAATGAGCGCGACCGTGTGGCAACTTCAAGGGAGTGTCTGGCGGTGTTCATGCGCGATAAGAAGGACTTTTCATGTCGTTTCGTTACCGTGGACGAAAGATGATCACAGTTTTTTGGGATCATTCACATTAATTCATTTTTTGGTATCATTCACATTAATTATCTCGAGAAGGCAAACCGATCAATGACGTGCATTATGCAGAGCTGCTGGATCACTTCGACTGAATTTGGGGAGGAAAAATAGCTCTTCCATCAAGACAATACATCGATATACAAGTCTTAAGAGCAAGCCGTCCTTATTCTAGATTGCTTCTTAGCGCGAAGAGAATTGTTGTGAATTTCTTCGTTTCTTTATTGAAAAACTGCTAGTCAAAATTCTAGAATTTATCAGGCAATTGACTTACTATAATGTGAAGAACCAATCCTCACTGTACAGATAAAAACAACAAATTTTACTTTATTAAATATCACTTTGTATAAAAGAATGTTGATTGCAATTTCGAACTTCACAGTTCATTATCAGAACGTACCATTCAAATTCCTGATTGTAGTTTCTATATTCGAGGAAACTTCAAACTGGGCTACATCTATAATCAAGTCTGTGGATTCTGTTGGAGGTGAACAACTCTACCGTTACAATGAGTAATGTATTTTTATTTTCATAGGTTAAAGTTCCTCGTATTCATTTCGAGTTGAAATATTTTGTGAAAACAGTGGTTGGTAAGGTCCACTTTGCATAGATTATACTCCATAATTATTACCAACTAACTACAAATGTGTTGCCGCTTGAAGAATAGATAAATAGTGTACGTGGCAAAATTACTCTTCGCAAATTATTCAATTTGCTACTGATTTTTATATAATTGTTTAACATTATATAAGATACTCCTTCGCATTTGTGGAATAAATTATATAATTCCGTATCTTTACAGAACCAAATTATTAGTAATGTTTTCAAGAAAATGTACAAGAACAAATTATCCGCTACTGGGAATCGAACCGGAGTCTACTGTGTGAGCGTCGGATATTCAAGCAATTATTGTATTTCCTATAATAACTTTAGAAGTCTATATTCCTTACGATCACAGATGACATTTAACCTTAACCGCTATTGCTAATCCAATAATCTCCGTATTTTCAAATGTCGAATAAGTTACATTTCAATCCATAAAAATATCATGATATTATGGTTCAAAGTATATGTAACAAAGTAATGTTTATAACCAGCTCATAAGTATTTTTATTAGCACATCGTTATTCCTTTAGTGAATAGACGATAAAATATTTCATATCTGTTTCAGTAACGGGGAGCGATTCTAATGCTAGTCTATCAATATGAAATCGTTTTTAGAATTTAAATGAAAAATATGACGTGAAAATGCAGTGCGGGTACGCACATAAAACTAGAAACTAACAATTCAATTTTATAGGCTTAATCGATCTGTTGTTGAATTTTCAATAGAAATAAACCATAATGAAAATAAGATGTAGGTCAGTTTACAAATAATAATACTTTTAAACAAATTCAAACATAGAAATATGTTTTTCAAACATCAATCAGTTTTATACACGGTCGTATATACATGTCGTATATTACAGGCTCTATGTTTGACATGAGTCTCTTACATGTCGCCAAACTCGTAGTCCCTCGCACAGCCACCAGCTGGCGCATAGATATAAGTATGTTGTCAGGATGTCAGGATTAGGCGCCATATCGTTCAAACATGGTCGTATACGCGCCAGAGAACCTCCCTCGACTCATGCGCCACCCTTTTGGTACTACGCAACAGATGACGCTTAGCGGACTCACTTCTCACATAGGAAATAGCCTCGAGTTTCCAGACCTGTATATACGACCATGGTTTTATAACACTAGACGTTTTAATGGACATGCTCGTGAAAGACATTTCCTAGATGTCCTCGATGTATCTCCTGACTTAAATAAAATAAATATCGTTTTGAATTTTCGACACAGTGTTTTTTTCAAAAAGGACCTGCAATTCTGAAATATCTTCGATCTTCTTTCGCTTCTGTTTATACCGGAAGTTGATATCAACTTTGCTATTTTGAATAGAACGCTTCAACCACTCTTGCATTTTTGGTTTCTTCGTTGAAATGTAGAGAGCCAGCCCTAACTTGGATATCAACTATTTATGAGGTATTACAATTTAAAATATACGTATACAGTGTGGATGGCTATTTCAATTGAATAAATTCATTATTTATCGTGCGTATTTATAAAAATTCCCGAAACACGTCGAGTTTAGATTATGAAATGACATCCTGCAATGAAAGTGCAACTTGGAGTGATATATCATTCAAAAGGTTTATTCATTCTCTATTCGAAAACAAAGATAGAAAGAATCATCAATTTGAAGAAATTCGCAACACATTACAAACTTAATAAGTAATACCATTTAATTCTTGATAATGTAAAAAACAAAAGAAAATATGAATCTCAATGTAGGAGATGTTCAAAATGCTGGCAACATCCTAATCTTGACTTCTAATGTTATTCAACACTAGCGACCCGCCCCGGCTTCGCACAGGTGCAATGCTGATACTAAGTACACTACAGAAAAACTGTGAACGTTGTATATAAAAACATAGCGGCCCGCTCCGGCCGGTACCGCCGCAAACGCTACGTCCCGCAATTTTTAAATCTGTAATATCTTCGAAAATATTCATTTAAATAATATGCTGTAAGGGGCCATATATATCTATATTAAATCAACAATGTATTTAAGGTATTTAATTGGATAAGGATTAATGCTGTATTGGTTAAAATCGCTGGTTCAGTAGAATACTATTATTCCATTAGAAAACCTGAAGATGAATATTGTAAATACCTCTTGAAACAATGTAGTTCATATTGTCACCCTTCTAGATCGATTTGCAAAATTTCAAATCCATACGACCAATAGGAACGGCGCAATCGTCTCCACACTTTTTAAACAAACGCGCACTCACACACAGAGATCATCATAAAAATAAACTAGATTGATTCAGGAAAACTCAACATTTCTTTTAGACCGACTACTATAGGATAACAATGTTCACCACATTTTATAGTTACCAGTCACACAGTATATGTGTTATTAATATATTAGGATATTGCTACTTAATCTCTTAGTCATTTAAGAATAAAAATAGTGGCAATTAAAGTTTCATAGGTGTCAAAATCGGTAAGAACAATCACAAATCAGGCCTAGGCCCCATACCCCCTTTGAATTCGCTGTTTAATACAGGTTAACAATGTTCATCACATTTTAGAGTCACCAGTCACATAGTTTTAGGATATTGCCTTAGTTTCTTAGTCACTTTTTGCCATGATTGAATTGTCGCCTATGATATTATATGATAACAATTTTCTAGATTCTCTATTAATAGATCATTAAAGTTTAGTAAAAAAAGTATTGAACCCAATTCAGTACCATATTTTTGATGGAGCCAATAGTATTATTCATTTTTACTCTTTGTTTTCGATTAGATATACATTTACATTCCTGTTTCGCGGTCGTTCCCAAACTTGAGCTCGTGCGCCAAATATTGTTCTAATACAACTAGTTCTCTAATATACTGTTATTCATACAACCTTATCCACAAATTTCGAAAATATTAAGTCAATTCCTTTCTGCGTGAATATATATTGAAGAACGGTTATAAATTTGGGTTCCAGCCATATTTAGTGGTGCACTAGATATGTAGGCTTACAGATATTCACGTCCGCCATATTGACTTCTTCTTTCTTAAGCTGCTGATGTCAACAGTAGCAGCGTCAATTGTTGATTTAGCTGTTTGTAAGAGTAAACAATAGGATAATGAATTCAAAGTGCATTCTAATTAAGCAACTAGTTCCAAAAAACAAGTAAGACTGTATTTTTTCTATACCTGTGTAATATTTAACATATATGTATGTCAAACAGCTGCTGTCGAATATTCGTTACATTCAATGTGGAGTTGTACTGTGATGTAGGACATTGACAAGTTTGCTTGATATTATCAAAAAATACTGTTATTCCTAATATTATTTTCTTATGGTGATTATCTTATTTTCATATTTGACGATCCTAGGAGTTTCAACACCATCTGCCGGAAAGCAGATGTCCCACTCAGAATGCATTGCAACCTGGTGAACCAAAACCTTGTCTATTGACATCTAACAAGAAATGTGTTTGTATTTCACTACGCATTGTTGCGGGACTGTCACCTGGCGGCAGTATTTCTAACTGTTTCCCAGTGGATTCTGCGTATCGCGAGAACTTCTTCGTCAATGCGTTCTTAGAGGAACATCTGCTTTCCGACAGATGGTGTTAGAAGTTATGGGTTTTCCCAAACATTTTGAGGATGTTTCATTACATCACTTCCGTAGTAGGTTCATCAGTGACTTCACGTCTGCCTCGTCTCACTGACGAGTCAATGAGAAGGGCGAAAAATCTATCTGAGACTATATCACGTGTTGTCACTGTTCCATCTAGTGAATTAAAACTTTGTCTGTTTTTTGTATTTCACTATCCATTGCTGCGGGACTGTCACCTGGTGGCAGTATTTTCAACCATTTCCCAGTAGCTTCTTCGAATCGCGGAAACTTCTTCGTCAATGCGTAGCATTGTGAATTGCATTTTCATTGGTACATCTGCTTTCCGGCAGATGGTGTTGGAAATTCTAGGATGTTATATCAATTTCGGAGATGGTTGAACAGTGACTTCACGTTTGCCTCGTCTCACTGACGAGCCAATGAGAAGGACGAAACAGCTATCTGATACAATAGAACGTGTTGTCTCTGTTCAACCTGGTGAACCAAAACTTTGTCTATTGAAAAATCCCTACTTTAGGACGTTGAAGGAGTTGCAAAAGCTATAGTAGCAAATTTGCTGCCAAGTAAGTCAAACGTAATAGGTGCTTACTTTACTAAACTCATTTTAGCACTCGATGTTAAAATGAACCACTTTTCACTATAACAATCAGCGTCAAAAAGATGACTTTTCGTAGCTGAATTGTAAAAATATATATTATAATATGTTTGTGTTCTTTCAGTCGACAATAATACCAGAAATTACAATTATTAACAAAGTTGTTGTTGTGGATGGTCGAACTTCCCATATAAAGAAAGCTAAGAGCCGGTACTGTGCGTCTGTATGTCTTGGTAAAGGGACTGACGTTATTAAACGTTCTTCGTGTGGGTAATCATCATACATTTGTTCAATGCATACCTATTTTAGAAGTAAAATACACGTTTCTTGTAATAAAATATCACACAGATTCTAACACGAGTATCTTTTGAAACCGACTATACAATATTATGTATAACAAAATATTAAGTATCATTATAACTAGATCGTAAAAGTTCAAATTACTTTCTGAGAAAATAGGGCTATAAAATCTTTTCCAACTATGAATAGTCGCCGGCTTTTAAACTTATATAATATCTATTGAGTACACACTTGACATTCTCTTGTTAAGATTCAGCCTATTATTCCAGGTCGATTGCTTTTACACAAGAAATAATTCATAGCGTTTCCGTTTTGTAATAAATACATTTGGGTATCACTAGTCAAGCAAACTGAACACCTGGAACTATTTTATGACGATATTCTCACCCACTTGAACCATGGTGGAGAATGTCGCCCGTGTGATTCTAGCTTATTCAATCTTACAGAGTATTTGACTTCATCATTCGCAATCATCGCCAATTTACTTATAGTGAATGCGGCAGCCGTAGTTCCTACACCAAATCCCTTTTGCTACCTTAGAAAAGTATTGACAAACTATTTCCACAAATATTTAACGCTTTTTATTCTGTTTCTTTCCACTTTATAGGGTTTCATGTTACTTTATTATTGTGACGCCGGAAAGATTTATTAATTCAAGAAAATTGGAATTTCTAACGAGAACGATAAAGGGTTTATTCAAATAATTTCGATACGTAGAGCCAAATTGTTCATAATAGTTCTTGAATTAACAATATCAAGAAGTGATTTAGTCCATAACCACGAGGCAACTGAAAAGAAGATAATTATAATGCTGTCACCAATTTGTCAGCATATGTTATATCGGCTTTTCCAGTCTTTCGGAAAGTATTCGACTATTCGACCAGTACTTACTACCTTCCCATAACACGCGATGTCAGAAATAAATATTATAGTGTGATAGAATTGGCTTTTTGGAGTTTTTAATTCTGAGTTCGGAGAAAAAGATTGCTTTAAGTGGATAATTATGATACAAATTGAAGAAACTGAAATCGAACACTTTTTGATAGTCGCAAATGGTCCAAAAATAATGGTAAAAATGCCCAAAACCGGTTTTCCGCGTCGGACATCGTCGGATTGAATTAAAAAGGAAAAAACTCCCAATAAGCATATGCGCAGTAAAAAGACGGAAAAAATGAGCTACAGATGAACCCGATTGATCCAGCGGTGACCCCGCAAATTGCAAAAAATCATCGAAAATTCGAAAATTCATAACTCTTGTTCTTTTGAAGATTAAGAGCTGAAATTGTGATAGGTTTTAGCTTTTGTGCCCATCAAGTACCACAAAGAATTTCAGCAGGATCAGATGTACACTTTTTGCAAACCGCAGCTTAATGCAAAAAAAGAACTGTAAAATGGCAGAAAAAGTTGTGGTGCGTTGAATGATGAACAACCTACCAAATTTCCAACCTTTTATCTTTCGTAAAAGTTGCTAAAACAATTATTTTAAATAATGGTATAACGTGCGCGTGGAAGGGTGAGCCGCCGCACTAGGCTCATAAAAAACAACAATATCTCGGCAACCTTTGCTCAAAAATCGATGTTTTAATTTTAATCCGTAATACCATTCAATAATATTAAGATTGCGCGTATTTTCAAACTTCTAGTGATGTCGGAAGTACTTATCGACATATCGCCCTCAACGAGTTCGTAACCTTAATCTCTATCGACAATATACTTAGATCTGCCAGTCTCTCTTGCCCCATCGAATTTCGCAGGTAATTTTTTATACTTTTCAGTTTTGACAAGGAGCGCTCTGCAGTTGCAACGGTCATTGGAATTGTTAAAAACTGTAAAATTACTGAGCAAACGTCCGGAAAGCTAGCGGAAAGAGTAAAGTACTCGATCAGTATTGAGTTAGCCAACTCTCTAAAATTACAGAACATTACAACGGATCATAGTTTTACAAACGAGCAAAAAAAAATCAATCGGGCCCCTTGTACCCGAGGGCCCCAGGCAGTTGCACCGGCTGGACCGGCGGTAGTGTAACCTCCTTCCGCTTGAATGGTTAATTACAAATGGGGAGGTTGTCTCTTACTGTCCTCTTATGACCTGCTCGGGTTTCTTGAGGGTCCAGGTTCCCTTTTTATATATGTTTTAAAATTGCTATTTCTCTTTCGTGTGGATTGCCAAATAAAGCAGATGTTTTCTTGTTTAACTATGTTTATTAATTATCCCTATTTACATTTGGTATATTTACACTAGCTATCTATAATATATTTACAAAATGTTGCAATTCTCAGAACAGGCCGTTCCATGCGTTTGTTTTCCGTGCATAAAATAACTCGTTAATTAGATGTTTTCTTGTCGTCGATTAGCACCGGGAATCTTCCACATCTGCGTGAGATGATAGACAAGTTTTTGTCCCTAGGTCTAGGAATGAAACGCGACAATCTAAATATTTAGTACACCTTTAACTTCGACGGAGCATGGATCGTATGTTTATTCTGACCTGTATTTCAGATGTAATTTCTTACGAAGCGGGACATTTCGGACCAGGTTGATTTGTTAGTGATCTCCGGCTATGACTGAATTACTAATTTTTCACGTCGGTCTCTGAAAGTATCACAACGTAGCCCCTGAAATCATTTTGCAGGAGCTAAATCGCAAACGTCCAGGCTACCAGGATTGATTTTTCAGGCTATTCCGGCGCTGAATTTATTCACAATTCTACAAATCGATCTCGGGAAATATCTCCGCCTAGCCCTCAGAAAACAATTTGCAGGAGCTGAATCGCAAACGTCCAAGCTACCAGGATTGATTTTTCAGGCTGTTCCTGCTGTGAATTTATTCACATTTCTTCAAATCGATCTCGGGAAATATCCTAACTTAGCCTCTAGAAAACAATTCGCAGGAGCTGAATCGCAAACGTCCAAGCCACCAGGATTGATTTTTCAGGCTGTTCCTGCTGTGAATTTATTCACAATTCTACAAATCGGTCTTGGAAAATATCCCAACACAGCCTCTAGAAAACAATTCGATGAAGCTGAATCGCAAACGTCCAGGCTACCAGGATTGATTTTTCAGGCTGTTCCTGCTGTGAATTTATTCACAATTCCACAAATCGGTCTCGGGAAATATCCTACACAAACGTCCAAGCTACCAGGATTGATTTTTAGATTATTGAATCTATTAACAAAGTTCGGAATTTGGAATCGGACTTATGTACTGGAATGTTAATTCAATAACTTGAATGGATTTTATACGGCAATTAATACTCACTTTCTATCTCTCGGATTTGCACAACGGCAACGGCTTCGGGTTGTTTAAAATAAATTACTGCAGCTCAGTCTCGATACTTGTCTGGCAAGTAAGTCTCCTTAGCTATGAAATGGGCTGGCTTTTATACAGATCGCGGCGTGTGACGTAACGTGAACAGGTAACCGGCTTGCGAATTCTGTTCACCAGTTTTTATACATAGATGTGCACGAAGTTTGATCTCTTATTAACTTTGCCTATGTAATTCGACTCTACTGAAATATTCAAATTGATTTGTAAGTATTGGAGAATGCTTCATTACAGTAGTTACGCCACTAGTCGCTAGTGATGATGCCACAACACAATTTTTTGAGGAACATTGATTAATTTATTGACAAAATGTACAGGAGCAGAGGCGTGTAGCCTATAATGCCTCGTTTTGAAAATAAAGAAGAGTGGCTACTCTCTCTCTCTCGCTCTCTCTCTCTCTCTCTCTCTCTCTCTCTCTCTTCTCTCTCTCTCTCTCTCTCTCTCTCTCTCTCTCTCTCTCTCTCTCTCTCTCGAAAAATTATTATGGATAATCTAGATACGAACAAGCAAATGGATTGGATAATAACATTTATTCTTTGAAAATTGGCGACAATTATGTATGATGAAACTGGTATAATAACAAATTCTGAGACCAGACATCGCCACCAATTTTTGTTACAGAAGATATCTAAATCAAAATTGGCAAATTGGCAGGCTCCTATAAGTAGAATTTGGACGGCATTTTCATAATTTCATAAATTTGATTACACTAGAGGAAAACTTATTATGTTCGTAGTACATCGTGTGAACCACCGATGGAACATTGAGAGAAGAGATAGGCATTGGGATTTTGGTTGAAAGCTTGGAGGTTATGAACTAGGAAAGATTTCCCTGTTCGATTGGATTGAATTGCGTCTCTACAAAGAAGTTTGGTAGGTCACAAGCATGACTACGAATGGGTAACCAGCCTCAGCTCGTCTAGTCTGCCTACCCGAATCGGTGGAATAGCAGACGAGATCTGCGATAGGCACCTACATTGAAGATATGTATAGAATAAGGGCTAGATCGCCCACCTTTCTACGATGATCTAGAAATATGTTTGGGAACTGAATTTCAAACATTTGGAAGGTGTTATAGGTCATGTCGCATCTGTGCTTTGTAGATAATGACCTGAGGTATGAAGTAGCTATTGGTTTGGAATAGATAACCAAGCTTCTGTGAAGCAGGTTTAGCAAATGGACCTTACAATATTGTCCATGAGGTGCTGATACCAAGCATTCATATTGAGCACGTCATGGAAACGTTTGAACTTGACATCAACATATTTATAATTGTCAGATCCCCTTTCTTGGAGAATCCCGTGTAACTTTCTTATACACTTCACATGAAGTACAGAACAACTATAAACTGAACAAAGTGAACAGTCAAAGCACAGTATGATATACTGTGGTGAAAGTGGTATATAGTATATGGTAAGGTATATGATGCCAGACTTTTTAGGTTGTTTTGTCTATGCACAGCACAATTGAGCTGAATTATTTGCCGAAACATTGCAGTTTGGACTGTTTGTCGCCAATATTTTTTGTTCTCATTGTACCATAACCTAACTTTTAATTATAGAAACACTTAACCTAACTAGGCCAGGATTCACCTTTTGTCCTGAATCAACCATTTTCAATGGAAAGAGGTTTACGAAATATAAAATGAATCAAACCCAAGTGGCCCTGTTACCAGCGCCAATTGACCTTTTCATTTGTTCAGGCAATGCCGATTGTCGTTGGTAATAAGACGTCTGACTTAGGTACTCCAAATTGCAGTAGCCAAGTTTGAAACGAGACGGTATATCTTGGGTCTTGCAGCACATGAACACTGGTGCAACCTTCTGAAAGATAACCATTGTCGGTTCACTTTAAGGAGAAATCCGGCCAAGTTATTTCATTCATGTTTGGTTTTATAAGCAACTATGTTCTTGCAAAACCATTTATTGAGATATCTATCATATTATTGGGAGCTGTCATCTTCATTTTCAGGTCTTGAAGAATTTGCGATATTTTTACACCTCCTCAGAGTCAAATTAACACTTTAGAGTTTCAAATTTGAACAATTACTGGTGTGAATATATTCACCGCTAAATGTCAATTGAACACTGCTTATACGGTGATGATTCTACACAAAAATGGTGTGCATGGATATAGACACACGTTTGGTGTCAAATTTCGCTTCAATTTTTTACTGTGTGATAATGATGTTCCTACCATCAGTTATGTCGTGTAGCATACGCAAATAATTACAAGGATTCAATTGTCTACTTTCACCTATATTCTGACGTTTCTTGGGAAATACATTCTTGACAATATGAGGGTGAGGTGGAAAGTTCCCAAAAACTAACACAGATGGCTCCACAATCGAAAATACGATGTGACATTTGTGATGTATCATCTTTAACAAGAACACATTCAAATTTTCAGACTGATATGTCATTCAGAGCTGTTTTGACACCCATCGAGAAGGAGCAACCTTGAAGATTTTTGTAAACATGGAAAAAATGAATTTCGCTTCTCGATTAAAAATTATTTCTTGCGTGAAAAAAAACATTACGATTTTTAAACATTACGAGGACCCTTCACCATCGATTGGAACGATTCACGAGTGGTTTGCTTTCGTTGTGGTAGTACCACAGTAAACGCCGGACGTTCTGGTGCTCCAATGAGGTTAGAACGCCAGAAATCGTCCATAAAATCCATGATACAATATTGGACGATCGGCGAGTTAAAGTGCACCAGATTGCAGAGGCTATGGACATCTCAACTGAACGGGTACCTAGCATTTTGCATACAATTTTGAATATGAGAAAGCTATCTGCCAGATGGGTGCCGCATTTGCTGTCTGTTGGCATCAAGCGTGACCGTGTGATAGATTTGTTTGAAGATGTTCGAACGCGATGAGAAGGACTTTTTGCGTTGTTTCATAACAGTACGAAACATGGATCTATCACAACACACCAGAGACCAAAGAAAATTCGAATCAGTGGACTTGTTCTGGCGAATCAAAGCCGAAAAAAGGCAAAGTGTGTTTATCGGCCAACAAAGTCATGGCGACAGTTTTTTGGGATGCACACTGTACCTTCCATATCGATTACCTTGAAAAGGACAAAACGGTCCCCGGCGTATATTATGCAGTGCTGTTCGATTGATTTGACGCCAATTTGAGCCGAAAGCGTTCGCATTTGCAAAGAAAGTGTTCGTACACCTCAACAACGCTCCGGCGCACCGGTCCGCAGTCGCAATGGCAAAATTGCATGAATTGCGCTACGAACTGATTCGTCATTCACCATATTCACATTTGGCACCACACGATTTTCATTCATTTCCAAACTTGAAAAAATGGCACGGCGGAAAGAGATTTGGCCCCAATGATTAGGTCATCGCTGAAACAAACGCCTATTTTGAAGGATTGCCGAAATCGTATTATTTGGAAGGGTTCGAAAAATTTGAAAAACGTTGGACGAAGTGTATCGGGCTACAAGGAGATTATGTTGAGGTATAAAAGTTTTGGCCAAATAAATCATTTCTTGTTTCATGTTTCAGGGACTTTTCACCTTGCCCTCGTATTCTGTTATGGATTGAAAAAGATGTCATCAAGGATAAAAAAAATTGCCTTCCCTAATCGTCACTCTATGATTATAATCTCAAGAAAGAATTATAAGTTACATCTCTGCTGGCTACTTATTTCATATAATAGCGCAACACCTTGAAGAGAAGAATTTGAAATTAGTATCAAAGTTGAAATCAACTATACAAATAAGCATCTATACCTCAATATCTGCATATTCAGTACCATATAAAAATGGAGGAGATATGAAAGAATGTGCCTCATTGCTGAAATCATGTTTTTCGGACGTTGGTTCTTAGATTATGAATAAAACAATTCAAATAGATAAATAGATTGAAACCAAATTAACGATTTTCGTTTTCCATTCGTATGCGGTTTTTGTAGTCAAGTTTTCGAAGAAAGTATGATTGAAAATGGCGGGAGTGTAAGATGATTTTATAATTTTCCAAAATCTCTTGCTAGATGCACACATTAATGAGCATGTGATGTTCCCTTTGATATGAATATTTTCATGGAAGATATCGAATTTATTCAGATTTGGTGTGGTTTGATTTATTATTAATTATTGAAATGATATTTAAATTATTGTATTAAAATTCTTCTAACACCTTCCAAAACGTTGATGTTATAGGCAGAGATTAATTTCTTCCCGTAATATTTCGGTCCAAAGAGACTATAAAAAAGCGTTGAGAACGTCAAAACGAGATACTTGGCGGACTTTCTGCGGGGAGCTACCCTCTGCAGCAAGACTTTGCAAAGTTCTCTAATGACAACAAGGCCAGAATTGGATCAGTGATTCTTCCGAGTCTCTGGCAAGGTCCCGCATCTCAAAAGGTCGGTGAAGTTTCTGGGAGTAATCCTATACTCTAAATTGACCTGGCGCGAAAACCGAGAATATCGAGTGAGGAAGGCCTCTGCGTCATTTTGGGCGTGTAGAAGAGCTTTTAGCAGCACATGAGGATTACAGCCCAAGATCCTTTATTGGATCTATACTGCTGTAAATAGGCGCACATATATTTACACAGACAGCCGGTCGGCTTCGGGAGCTCTTAAATCACCCAGTCACATCAAGGCTTGTCAAAGAATCCAGGGATACACTGGCTAAACTAGCTAGGAGAAATAACTCATCTGGGTCCCGGAGTTGTAGGGAACGTAATGACCGACTCTCTGGCCAGGCGAGGGTCGTCTAGCACTCCTATCAGGCCGGAGCCAATGGCCGCTTTATCATTCGATTCACGACGCATGAGGCAGGCCAAGCTCCTTATCGAAGAGCCTGTGCCTAGGCTCTCAAAGAAACTCCTTTCTAGGAACAGAAGGGCGATCAGAGAGATGACTGGAATCCTAACCGGTCACTGTCGTCTTAGCAAACATCTTCACACTATGGACATTACAGATGACCCAATATGTGGGAAATGCAGAAGGGTGGAAGAAACTGCCTCTCACATCCTGTTGGAATGCCCAGGATTAGCATCCCTAAGGCATCGACACTTTCGAGGATTAAAACTAAAATGCTCCCAGAAGAACTTATGGAACCCAGCACTGGCAAGATTCTGGGTTTCTGACGGGCCACAAGCCTGCTAAAATAGAATGAGCTTCAGACTACGGGGCGCACAATGGGCCCAACTGAGTGGCCTAAGTGCATCAGGGGCTTAAGCCTTTCCCTTCTTATGATGATGATGATGTTGATGAATACTCCGTGAATACATTACTATAGACTTAAAACGAAGAATTATATTATTATTCAAACTCAAAACCGTAGTGAGTTGCAAGATGTATAACAATAACATTCTTTGAAGCGTAGGGTGGCGTTTGAGATTATCCATCGTATTGGTATTATTCCTTCCGTGAGACAAACTTATCACTAATTTAGTTACTTCTTGAATGAATAAGTTGCAATAGTTTCTTTATGAAATTTATGAAGGATCAAGATGTGAGAATTCAAAACTACGTGTTATAGTTGAATAAATATTATACGACGGCTCAGAGCTTCGCTAAAGTGTATAAATGGATTCTGTTCCTCGTAAAATATAACTCTTCACAGTAGATTTGGACTGCACCGTTTTCTCTTCTGCTGCATGGATAGGTATTACATAATACATAAAAGTGACTATAAATATATTTTACAATTTCGTCAAGTACGATATAACTTGAGTATGAATGAGGAATGGAGTTATAAAACTGAACCACATCTTGCTTGTTGAATCGAATTTTATAACGCCTGTTTTATATGGCGGATTTTGAATTAATTCCTGCTGAAACTAGATATACACGTTCCTCCACTTTAATTATTAAAATATAGCTTTCAAGAAGCTTACCTAGCTTCAGCCAGCTTCTCTCACTTTATATGCTGCTGCTAACGTTGGTCTGGTGGTTCATTCGATACAACCTTCGAGCTTAATTCTTCTGAAATACTACAATTCTCAACCCCTTTTTTCCATTTGGATTGTATGGGTATGGATTCACCTCGAAAGTCAATGTTGATGCATTATTTTTTCGAACAATTTCATTTGGATTTTCATATTATGTTAGTTATATACGATATAATTCCATAAATTATTTGAATTCTTCATACAAATAGTCCATATCTATATACATGGCAGTCAAATACCACTCATTCACTGGCTGACTCACCCACTCACCCATCACGAAATCTCCGAAACCATAAAGTGGCCCGACTTGAAACTTGGCAGAAATGTACCTTATAAGACGTGGCACAATCAATCAATCAGCAAAAACGGAGACGGACAAGCCCAGAGCACTTAGACCGCTTGATTGGGTTCATTTTGCGCCCCTTGATACAAGAATATGTCCAGCAGGCTTAAGGCATTGCCAAAGGCTAAGATTTTGTATGGACTGATATCTCTTATGGCTTCAAGTGGCATATGTGTGTTGCCGTGGTGTTGTATCCTGAGAGAAGTCAATACTGGACGTTCTGTTAGGATGATAAAATCAATTTCATCCGCCTCTCTACATCTACTACAATGCCATTGTGTGTAGATGTTTATTCAGATGACAGTGTCCTGTGAGGAGTTCTGTCATCAGTCTTAGGCCGAACCTGCTACTGCGAAAACTCCCTAATGTAGAGCTTCACATGCCTCATGCCAAGGGCACCACGCCAGACAGAAAGCCTCGGTCTATCCAGTGGCTCCTTGAGGGCGTGAAGCACGGTGGTCGATGATTCCGATCATTGAATCGGGGCCAGAAGCGCTCAAGGAACCCCGGTTGGCCAATTCATCGGCAACTTTCTTCCCCTTAACGTCAGAGTGGGCGTGTATACACTCTAGCAGAAGTTTGTTACTTCTGGCTAATTATGCCAAAGTTTCTCTGCACTTCAAGACAAGTACAGAAGTCACTCTGTGGGCGCGAAGTGGGCCTAGGGCAGCTCGGCTATCATTGCATATGTAAATTCACCTACCTCGGTAGTTTAATCTCAGGTTTTCCGGGCACAGGTCCGTATTACACAGACCTCGGCCTGGAAAACTGTTGCGTTAGCACTCTCTCAGAACGGATTTATCCAAACTCAATCCCAAAAGGGATGAAGGGATTCGATATATTTTGGAAGACAGATCCATAGATTAATGGATCATTATCACAGTTCAGAGTGAATGCTATGACAGGCAACACCTGACCCATCAACAAGACAGGTAATGTTAACATAACAGGTAACATTCACATGGCAGACAGCTGATGGTCTGTGACAGACCATTCCACGATTTTATCAGTTTCTGTTTTTTCGAAATATGAATAAAGTCTCGAAATTCTACGGATTATATATGTTTCTACAGGTGTAGTTCGCGGATCACAGCGAGTATTGTATAAAAGGGGAATACCACTGACTGACTCACCCATCCATCACGGAATCTTCAAGACCGTAAAGCAGATATTAGGTTACTTATACGACGTAGGCGCTCCTAAGGACGTATTTTTCGAAATAACTGTACAACACATTACTTAACAGCTTTGAAATACTCATGCCACTAATAAGTATGGAATGATCACCCTTATCTACTAAAAATGATATTAAAGTACCGAAGAACCTTACAGCTATTAAGTAGCAATCATCAGAGTAAAATAAATTAGATGACAAAATGTATCTGTTCAAATAATATTTGGGGTTACCCAATAATGCAAACAAAGGGTTACAAGAATATTATTATTAAAGTACTGCGGACCTTTGAGAGTAAACTAAATTATTAATCAAAATGTGCATGTGTAAATACTATTTGGGGATATGGGTTACCCTCAGCTGGAGAAGAATCTAAATGTGATAAATTGCTTTTTTCCCAATGCATTTCCATCCCTCTTGAATTACTCAGATATTCATCCATGGTGTGTTTTGGAAGTGATTAATTTGAGAAATGGTGTGACCTGTATTTCAAATATGTTCTGATAATGCTGATTTTTCACTGTTATTCTTTTTATATGAGCAGACTGTTCTTTATAACGAGTTAGAATATTCTTTCTAGTTTTAACTACATAGCATTTTGTGCATGACTTGCAATCAATTTCGTGAATTCCAGATTTGTCGAAATCTCAAGAAAGTTTATAATTTTTAAAATACAGTACGGACAAATATCTAGGTAGTTTAGAAGGGATGGAAATATATAAGCGAAAAATAAATTTATTAGATACGGATTTATCTCCAGCTGAGGGTAACAGCTCATTTGCATTATTAAACCCAAATAATATTCAAACAAATACAATTTGTTCTTTAATTTAGTTTATTCTGATGATGGCTACTTCGTAGCTGAAAGCTCCTTAGGAATTTGTGATAAAACTTTAATATTAATTTTATTTTTCTGAACATTGTGGACAAGTATCATCCATCATCAAAACAGTTCAAGGGGAGTGAACCCTTGTAGCAAGTTTGTAGGCCGATTATCTCTATTGTGCACCCCATGACCAGTGGCCTATTTTACTTAGGTCTGTGGTCTATAGAGACCCAGAATGTTGCAGACGCTGACTTCCAAACAGTTCGGCTTCACTAGAGTAATGAAAACGGAAGGGTGCTAAAGCTATCTGGGTTCTCCATTATAGGATGTGAGAGGCAGTTTCTTCTCCACTTCTGGACATTTCCTACACACAGGTCCATCTACGATGCCTTTAATGTGTAGGTATTTATTAATTAAGACGACAAAAAACAATGTTTCATCAATTATCCAGAATTTTCCTCAATTTAGTGAAATTGGTACCTTACTATTCCAATAACACTGACTAAAATTTTCCGAAAAACAAAATAATTAAAGTTTGTCGTGTAGAAATGGTGAATTTCATTTTTGTTTTCGATTTTATGATCGTAAAATAATACTCAGCGACCACAGCAACATATGATTAGACATGTTAGACGAGAACTGAGGATATGCAGGAAAAACGACGCAATTTCTCACCAACTATCCAGAATTTTCCTTCTTTCAGTGAAATTTGTACCGAGGTACATCACATCATCTTATTATTTCAATACCACAAGTCCGTGAACCAATTTGGTTTGATACTAAGATTTGGTGACTTTTCCGGGCTTTCCAACAAAAGGGCCGGATTTTCCATTTTCCGACTTCGAATTCGGGTTGAACGGACCTGAGACCCCCCGGATACCAAATTTCAGGAACATTAGGTTAAAAGATCCTGAGATATTTCATTTGTTATGTACATTGTCAAATGGAAATGATTTATCCTTGTTTATTAATGGGAAGAGTCATGTGCGCGCTTATCCAGCAGTTCACAAATGATCTAGAAGCCGAACCCAATACAATGCAAAAATAATTTTCCAATTTGGTTTTGCATTTCAAATTTTAGATGTTGTTTACATTTTTGACTGTAATATTCAACATAATATGTATCAGAAAATCGGCTATATCGGCTGCGATTTTCATCTTGGGTGTTTACTTTTATTCCAAACTTCATATGTCTGCTTTGATAACATGAAGAAGTTAACACACGTCATGTCGAGTTAATCAATGGATAACAACACAAGAGAAATATTAGTTGTACCTCATGATCTTGTTAATATATTACCCAGAGCATATTTGTTACACTAAATTGCTGCAGTAACGTGTTCTACTGAAAGAGTTATCAACGATTAATAATCATTACGCGTTTAACTCTCTCTCTCTCTCTCTCTCTCTCTCTATTTATATATAAGATTTCCAACCACGTGTGGTAATGATAATAATGATGATAATGTGATAATATGATCCCGTTACAATTGAACCTTGTTCTAAGTGGCTCCGTCCTTCATGGGTACTAATAAATAGCAATTTAATTTTTATAGCTCAATTAAAATAAGAGCGTTTACCTCTTATTACATGTAAGAGTATTATTTCACTTAGAAATCAACGTTCAAATCATTTTATGACCGATAGGAATTCAAAAAAGACACGTTTGCAATGTATTCCGTCGGCTGTTTTGTATAAAATGTATTTCATTATGCAAATATTTACGACACAATATAATAGGTTGGCGATTTCTTATTTTATGACTAGCTTCTTCTTAATTGAACAACGGATACCTACTTACAATTGTTAGTTCTTGCACTTCGTTAGGAAATTTCTATTAAGCACAATTTTCACGGTAGTGAGACATTTGCACTCAAGGTCTTTGGAATCGCAGAAATCTCAATGTATGTGACAAAGAATTCAAGAATTTAAAATTTTAAAAACGAATGAAGAAAGAGAAAGAAAGAGAATTTAAATATCCGACTCAATTTACAATGTATTTGCGAATAAAATACAAATCAAAGATTTAATTGATTATTTCGGAAAGCCGTGAAATGCCAACTTTATTATTTTGAGAAAACTGTTATACTTTCTCAGCAAAGCACTGTTTTCTATTGTTGGTTCAAGATATCAAAGTGGGTATTCAATAAAATATATTTTCATAATTATGAACCTATTGTCATTTCCGTTTTTACCAAATTCAGTTATCACCAATCTATATTTTTCTTCATTATTTTAAAGTATTTTATTCTCATCATAATCTTTCAGATATTTTATTTCAATGTTTTATCTGATAGTCCAGTCGTCCTGCAACTTGGATTGGAAATATTTCCACATCTTTATTTTATGATTGATATTTTTGTTTTTTGGCTCGCTGATCACGAATATGGTAGTTAAAGATCGTAGATACATGGCGTTCCGAGATAATGGCCATTTTTGACTCAAAAATTGCCGTTTTTTTCGAGTTTTCGTCGTTTTTGGTGATTTAAAGGAAAACAACCCATTTTATCATATAAACAGTGGTGAGCAAAGTTGTAGAGAAATGAAAAATGCGTCGAACGGCGTTAAATGGAAGTCTCTGTGTTATATGACACCTGATATAAGACCCATTTTGTGTTTTTTTCGGTAAGATAAAAATTGAATTTCGTAATACAAATTTCCCTCTAAGAACTTAATTTTCGGTCCGATGGTAGTATTTCATGTGTACTTTTGAACCAATCTTCTTTTTTTTGTCTATCTTTTTTTTATGCCAAAATCCGCTATCTTAGAAAAACGGTTTTTTCATTAAAACTCCATTAACAACTGGTCTTTTGACTCAAATCAGAAGCAAATTGAAGAGTCTGTTTTAAAAAATCCCAGATAAAATGAATAATTTTTAGGTTAGAATACTCGTATGAAATTAAAATTTCACATGCAAATAGAAGATCATTCTACGAGTAGTTCAAACCACCGTAGGTCTTTAAGGGATGAGTAAAATTTGAGATATCCTTAGATATCCTTCGTAATACGAAATTCAATTTTTATGTTACCGCAAAAAAAAAACACAAAATGAGCCTTATCACCCTTCGAAGCATTTTTTATTTCTCTGTAACTTTGCTCACCACTGTATAGTCGATAAAATGTATTGTTTTCCTTTAACTCGCCAAAAACGACGAAAACTCGAAAAATCGGTCATTTTTGGGTCGAAAATAGTCAATATCTCGGAACTCCATGGGTGTACGATCTTTCAACCCCCATATTCGTGATCAGCGGCTGAAAAACATAAATAGCAATCATAAAATATAAAATAGAGATGTGGAAAAAATATCAATTTAAGTGTAGCTCAATTGCAGGACGACTGGACTATGATTACAAAACTTACTTGTCCATCGATGTTAATGTCATTCTCAGGATACTTTTACATTGCAAATAATAAGTAATACTGTCATGTCAGCATTAGGGTTCATTATTCTGCCGGACAAGTTCATTTGACGTGTGAATCCTAAATTCCAAGATTTGGTCGATAAAGTCTATATAAGCGACCGATAGAGAAAAAGGGGGATATCCGAACTTTGTTCTCGCGTATGTACGCATCGATCTACATGATGTAAGTAATGTTTTTCGTCCACACTTAATGAACAATTAATGAATTAATTGAACTGATTTCACAACTATATATCTTTCTGTCTTTTAATTAGCTGTGCTAATTTTGAAATTATTGAATAATGTTCTATTATTCGATATCTCTGTCTTACCAAATGTGCCTACTCACTATTAATAATAGCTTCATGCAGAACCACCAATTCAAATTGAACTAATTTTCAAATTACTTGTTATCATCTTTTGTGTTATTTGTTAATTTGTTTTAGTAAATTACAATTAACTTATCTCAAACAAGAATTCCCAGAGATACGCCATGCCTCTCGTCCCCAAACCAATATTCACTTAAAAAAGATTCAGCTCTACAAAAAAATTGACCCGAGACTCTATATAATTGTCGTCACATATTACAAAGTAGCTGAATCTGCAGATCCCACCTGTCGACGTGATGTGCTGTTGTATAATAATCAATCTTTCACCATTGGTAGAAAATAACATAAAACAATAATAGGTAGATAAGTAGATAATCGATGCTAGAAGAATACAGTCATATTCGACGATTGATTCGAAAATCAATCATCAAAGTCACTATTCTGGTTCAGTAATGTGACACCTAATTATTACATTGCTAGTTCCAAGTGTAATTCAGTACATAACGTGTGTTATTGAAAATATCGTAGAAACCTTCGTTTAAATTCTGATCATACGAACTTCAACGAACCTGGAAGATTATTAGGCCTTCACTTGGCGATCCTACCCGGAAATTCAATTAAACTTCTAGTGAATTCAACATCGATTTGATTATACTCTGAATTCTCGTATTTGCTTTCATTTTTTCAAACCAATAACTGGGACTAATGGATAGATCTCTATTTGAACCATAGTGCTTCAAAATATCAGAAAGTGGCGACATCTGAGGTGATTGCGTTGGTCAGTTCCATCATGAGGGTATCGATACAATAACAAAACCACCGCCGCTTCAGCTTCAATTGAAGATTAAACGCAATTATGTTGATTCATTTGCGATGGAGTGTGTGGAGCTTGCTTGGAATTTTATTATTTTTTATGAATTTTTTGTTTCTTTGTTAGGAAACATCTTAAGGCATATGTTTACCCGAACGTTCTTGTTGGAATGACAAGTTGAATCGATTCTTATAGTTTCACACAATAAAACTAGGGTAGACTGTATATATAGTTTTTATTGGACACCCGATACTATGTACTATATTGTTTGTTCATTTCCAATGTATTGCTGATGGTTCTAAATCATTTCCAATATATTTTCTATTCCTACAACCAAACATTTCACCCGCAGTGTCCGAAAGCAGAAAATTGAGTTAGATATAGAGAGGGAAGGCAGTGTTCGATTGATCACAGCTTTTAAAACATTGTGATATTACAGTTACTTATGTTGTAAGGCTCTTAATAACGATCATCATGGTAATAGGCGCAGCCGAGGCTGGTAACACCGCGTGTACCATAATGATCGTTTATGAGCACATTCCAAATTTTATCTTCTGGTTTGAATTTTGAATGAATTTCGATTGCATTTAGAACCCCGTAATAGTAATTATATCCAACGGATATTTAAGTGGGCTGCTATGACGCGTGCAAGGTACTAAGATTGTTTATATTTACGTCATTATAATATTCCTTTCTGAAGTCTTCTCGAGAAACATGAGATTTTGAGAATAGTTTGCCGCCAGGCATTGAAAAACAGGCTCAGAACGCAATTTCTGCCCTTCTTCCAGAAAATTAAAAAAACGTTATTGTCGGTAGGGAAATTGGTATAATCAGAAGAATGTCAAGAATATCACACATGAAAGGTTATTTTTTAAGGAATTCTCAAGACATAAAAAATCTTCAATTTCATGGAGTCATAATTTGATGATTCGGAGATGAGCCGATGCCGATGAGAAAACATGTTGATATAAGTAAATATGTTCGATTATTTGCTTTTTTGAAGCGAAACTCTGATCCATGTCAACCAAGAAAATCTAGAATACTGACTACAAATATATCACAAACTTTGTTGGAGGCAGAGGACGAAACATTTCCTCTAGTAAAAGTAGTATTGGTAATTGGCATAAGTGATGCTGGCAGAAGAGAAGAATTAAAAAACACCTAATGACAGAAGAGTTCATGCCGAAGGTTCGGTATTAAGAATTGTTATTCCCCATACTGAAACCAAAATATCCCGCGAATTTTTTATACCTCCTGGAAATAGTTATGAAGCAAGTACTTATTCAAAAAGATGTAGCAATGCGACCCAGCAATATGCAGCAAATTCTCGTGTAGATCTCCTCACTATTAACGCTATGTTAGATGAGGAAGTAATATTGTTGCTGAAGGATATATTGAAAACTTCGAAGAAAATAAGAAAAAAATTTCTGCAGCTATTCTTGGCAAAAAGTCATCAGCGATATCCTCACCACGTGTTTGTTCACCGCAAGAAACTGAGCCAGTCCAAGTGAACAATCAAACCAATGCAACCATTTCTGCACCGATGACCAATATCACGTTACAATTGTAAAAATTGTGATATAAATTATAATAGTAAAATATTATTTGCTTTGCTTAATTTTATGTTTGTAATCATTATATTTCTTTATAGTACTCAGACCTATAATGAAATCACTAGAGTTCTCAGTCCGTAAAAGTATGTCATTACGACACGTCAGAAGATAAAATATAATATATATTATAGTATCTTTTATTTTGTTCAACGATTAATAATATTAAGCTTAAGAACTAATTAATTGAAACATCTATAATATAAGTTATTCCTCACAACATTAAAGTCTGACCGGAGCAACTGATTATATCCCGGCAGGTGTAGTATGGACACCAAATTCCTTCTGTTATCTGATTAAGGGTGTAGAGAAGAGACACCAATGCATGTGCTGTCAGTGCACGGCATACGCGGCTGGTCGTCGCACTTTGAGCCGATAAAACTACCCTCGAGGAAATCAGAAGTATCCCCTCCATCAGGCTACTGAATTTTATATAATACATCGAACTGATGAGGAGATAGTAATATGTGAGGGTACAATAGGACACTAATGACCGCAGTGCAGTGGGGCTCCCTTTGAGAAGAAGAACCAACCTCACGTGGGAGGGACTCTAGTCGGTAAGAATCTGGCACATCCGGGGGCACGGGCAACTGAGGCGTCTGCAAGATTTCCCCTCCCCCGCGCAGAAAAAGTGTGTAAATAATTTTATTGATTCAGAACGAAACTAGTGTACCTGGCCGGCATCGACCATGGAAATTCCTCTATTTATCCCTAATTTTCAGTGGCCTTTCTCCACCAAACGACATAAATTTTTTTGATAGTTAGAGTTCTTGGCAAATCTACAACCTAGTCCAATTCAGACGATACTTTGTAGAAATGTGTTTCATTCGAGTTATCAAGCTCATGCGCGAGAATCGCTATGAATTACTCGTAATTTGAGATCTCGAACAATATGAAAGATAGGGTCGAGAGGGATGGTCTCAAGTCCCGCCATACCTACCAATACTTCATTTACGCTAAAGGTAACCGAACAGCGGCCTTTTTCAACACGAAAATGTCTAGAACTTGATATTTTCTCACACTTTTTCATAAAGAAATTCACCTAGAATTTCTTATTTAAGCATTTTGAAAATGCTAAATGAAACGTTTCTTGTAAACAACTACTGAAGCAGCTAAAAAGGTAACGTTAATAATTACCTATATTTATACGAACGCTTTGTCTTGGTTCATATACAGAATGGTTGAGTTTAAAATAGCAAGACTTCTGCAGTCTATTTGTTATCGAAAAATACGGGCAATTTGTTTTTCAAAGTATGGTCGAATTCGGTTTCGTTTTGGATCTATATATGGCGTTGAATTTAAAATAGTATTTTGAATAATTGGATATAATTCAATATTGGAGGAAGGCTGTCTGAAATTTGGCGTAGATGGGTTTTCTGTATTCTCCAGAATTTTTCGGAAAATAAACAGTGACGTGTGTACGAGACAATTAGCATCTAAACAACACTTTATTTAAAAAAAAGTGTACACCACTGGTTTTTTCACACGACAGATAAATACAAAGCATTTATCTGCAATCAATAAAAATCGAAAAAAGGTAGCCTTCTGAACTAAATACCATTGGTAACGAATTGGTGGTGTACACGTTTGCAAATACATTATGATGTGGCTGTCGTCTATTGGGAAACCAAAATACGATATTCTCGAGCTGCTTCTGTAGTATTTGTATCATAAAATACATAAGCGAAGTGCATGTCAGCATATTCTTGATTAGAAAATTGAATAAACATTTAAATGTCACATGGATTCAGTATGATCCAACTCAATGACTAAATTAACCAGGTTGAGTGTTGAGTTCGGCTACTTGTCAAACTACATAGCCTACTTGGTGGTGCTTACTTTGGTGAGCTCGGAATCGGGAGGAGGAGCACAATCGTTGGAAAGACACTCTTCTCCGATATTTCCTCAAAGTCAATCACTTCAAAGTATTAGTAAATAGTATTTTTGTTCGATTATTATTAATTGTAGCCAATTATTTGGATTAATTTTTTTTATTTATTTCTTTTTTCTTACCTTTGTAACGGGTTGCGATACGAGATTATATAGAACTTGGTAATGAACAGATTAGATTTTTTTTCGGCTAGGAAACTTGTCATATGATTATTTAAAGACATCTGCCGGTCGATAAAACATCGACTATGGAAACTAGCATTCCTGATGTGTGATGTCGCTAAATATCGCGAAGTTGGAGGTAGAATAACGGAAGTCTAAGAGAATTCATTGTGGTGTTAACCTTTAACAGGGTAAGTCGAAATTTATATTTCATTGTCTTTACATACATTTTCTAAATTTTTGCTTCCGAAATATGATGCACATCAGGCTACATATAACTTGATTTAGATTTGTTATCAAACTTCTGGATGTACAGTACCTGAATGTGATTATATTTCGCAGGAAGTTTCACTCGACTTATCCTAGGTCACCCAATCAGATTTGCATTTAGCATGATCCCAGGTATATCTTTTTCATCATTACAGGGATTGTTGTAGTCATTGTATGAAATTACTCTAACGAGACGTGGGCAGTTGTTACAGACAATATTTAATTTCCACCTTTTTACTTGACCCCGCCATTTGTGCACATGTTATTTGCGCGATTTTGTAAATCGCCATTCTGTTATCCTAGTACAAGATACATAGGATGGTCTTATTAGACAAACGTGCAGTAAAGATTGATAAGGGTGAACACGAAACAAATAACCTAATTACTGCTTATTAGGTATACATATATTTATTACACTGCCACGCCGTTTGGGAGTTAATACAGTTTACATTATCAATCTACGTGTACAATTCATTTCAAGCAAACCAGAATTTTATGCTAACTAGCGAATTTCAACCTTTCACATAATATTCTTTCAGATACAATTTAATTATTATTCTTTCAAGTCACATTTTTAGTATTATTAATTCAGTCACATGTTAATTATTTGCTAATTTTAAATATCAATTGTTATCGATTATTATTATTATTTCTTTCAGATTAAATTGAATTTTTGCCTAAATTGATATCTTGTCAAGATATCCATTTTGTAATAGTGTTTCACAATTTGGGAAAGATAACATTATCGGTTGTGGAATCACCTGGTTATTCCAACCGACGGTGTTGCTTGTCCTTTTGATCTCAAGTCAGGTACTGTTCGTTCTTTGAAATTACAGGGTTTGAACGTCTGAGGTTCCTCACCCCTTCACTCCAAGGCGGTTTAGTGACTTTCCTGACAGGACCGACTTCCAGTTCCTACGAGTTCCAAGGAGGGTAACATTTTCTTGTTTGAATGACCATAATTTCATTCTCTGATTTTGTTGTTTATCCGAAGTTGTATTCCACTAATTTTTATAGAATCATTCGAGGTCTACTTTAATTCCTCTTATTGGATATTTCGTTCTTTTCAATTTAATAATTGATTTAATTTTATAATTGTTTTCTTAAAATTCAATTTACGTTACAAACCGATTTAAACTTATAATTGTTTTCGTAAAATTCCATTTATGTTACAAATTGATTTAATTTTATAATTGTTTTTCTACGAATTCAATATTATTCATATTTCCAATTGTTATTCAAAAAAATTTGTAATTTAATTCTCTTTATAATTCAAATTCTGATGGAATATACGAATTGTTAAGTTGAACTTGTATTGTTTATCTGAATTCGGTTGTCCCGTACGCACATCACTGTTTATTTTTTCAAAAATTGGCTGCGACAGTCCACTGAAGAATACAAAAAAACCATATATGTCAAATTTTAGACCGTTAACTCATATATTATAATATTGAGTTATATCCAATTATTTAAAATTAAATTTTCAAATTTATTTCTGTTTTTTCATCTTTCAGTTAATTCAATCCAAAATTGTGCATCTTGTAATGAAATATGCAGGAGACAAAAAAGTTTATAGATTTAACGGTTAATGCTTTGCATTTATCTGTTGTGTGAAAAAAGCAGTGACGTAGACTTCTTAGAATTAAGTGTTATTTAGTTGCCCCGTTGGCATATCACTGTTTATTTTTCCAAAAACTGGTAACCACTTTACGCTAGAAAATAAAAAAAAACATCTATGCCAAATAGCACACCGCTCTTAAGCATTGAATTGAATCTATTCATTTGAAATAATATTTTTTGATTTATTTTTCACCCTCCAGTTAATTTATTCGAAAATTTTTCTGTGAATATATTTGTGACGTACACTTTTTAAAAATTAAGTGTCGATTAGTTGATCAGAACGCACGTCACTGTTCAGTCGTCTACAAATTCGTAACCACGATCCACTATGGGATACAGAAAAACTCATCTATGCAAATGTCGCACAGTTTATTTTCTTTAATATTGAATCATATTCAATTGTTGAAAATAACGTTTTACTCAAACGAAACCTAATTCGATTAAGCTTCATCCTTATTTTTCGATGAACTGTCGCCTTTATATAAAAGTGTCCCAATATTTCGTGAACATTGAGCTGATACATGATGTTGGGATCAAAATATGTCGTTTACATTTTGTTTCAATTAGCCGCTGAAGGACCCCAAAGTTAAATGAAAATGTTAGTGTTTTGCTGATAATTTTCCAACGATGTGTATGGTTCTGATGAGATTTTGCACAGGATGTTAACTTATGCTCAATTTGGTTATGACATTGAGAATGACATAATTCAGGGGTAGAGATTCAGGGATACAGTCATTTCATTTCGAGCACACCTTCTACGTCACTGCAATTTAAGCGAAAATAATATTTTAATTTCTCTTGTTGATAGAAAACGTTGTTTCCGAGAAAATTGGGAATATGTATTGTCAGGTCCATAGCAAATGAATCATTTTCGCTGTAAGTAGGTTTTTTAATTTTTGATAGTTCTGAAGGGAATTATTCTATGTAACAATGCATTTCGCTTCGATTTGGATCTCTACTAATTGTCTATAAACAGTATGAGCTAACGTCGATTCAAGAATAGTTTTAATAATTGTCGTAGCAGCTTCTTAAAATTTACACCTCGTTATGGGTATTATTATTGCGACTAGTTTCTTATATTAATATGAATTGATATTGATATAGCTTCAATGAACAAACTGATATATTATTAATATTGTATTTTTGTGAAGGAAACTCTCGTAGATGTGTGTTCGTGTATCATGATATCCGAGTCGTCAACTCCAAATCATTAAACCTTAAGAAATATTGAAATACATCTTCGGGAAAGTAACCAATTGATAGTAAACAGGGTTAATGCTGGGCAACCTCGTCAAACACAAACTGTTGGAGTAGAAGAAGACATTCTGGATATAATGGTGGGAAATAACACGACCATTAGTGTCAGTATATTAGAGAGGCGAATTGGAGTATGAAAAAGCACAACAAACAGGGCAGTCCTACAGCGATTGATTCATCCTGTTTACGTTTAACCGGTTCAAGAACTTTTGCCTGCAGATCTTGCGTCTCGCTTTCACATTTTACTTGAAATCCAAAACAGTTGTTTTGAAGCTTATGTGGTGAATGGTGAATTCTGAATATTGTATAAACGAAGGCTGACTTGAATTAATGTGAAGAAGGTGAAACGTGTATGTAAACATCGGGGTGTGTTGATCTTGCTACCCAAGCTTTGATCATCTAATCTTATGATTAATAAGGATTGTATGACCCGTTTTTTGAAAGTTAAACCTAGCCACAAATGTAACTTTTCAATTAAAGCCGACACTTTTAATGCTGGTTAGGTAATAGTTTTGGTTAAATTGCACGTTCACTTAAATAAAGCTTTTGGGTCGATAAAGTGGATAACTGTATAGCCGAGTCTAGCTTGAATAGCGGCGCTGCGAGCGCTGCTACAGTTTTACGGCTAGTTTATGTTTTACGACCACATACAGTGATGTATGGAGGAGTATAAAACTGCGAAATGTTCTCTACATATTAATTTTACTCCTGCATACGTTTGCCTTAGAAATTGTTGCACTCACTACTCGTGTTTTAAAGATCTGTTAAATTCATTTTATTCTAGAACATTATTCTACCATATTCATTCTTCTGAAATAATATTCAAACTATCATAGCTAAGCTTCTTTCAGCTGTGCTGCATAAATAGCAACTTATTGGGGAAATGTAGATATTTCAATGGAGAAAGGCAATTAAAATACATAATCTAGCATTTACATGTATATTTGGAAAAGAAGAACCAAGTGAACGATTTGTTCTGTGTAAGAGAAGCCAACAATTTTAAAGGTAGCTCTATTATGATATGAGGAGGTTTCTGTTTTGAAGGTTATACAGAGTTTACACCATTTCTTAGAGGAGGCTACCAAGTAGCCATCATCAGAGTAAACTAAATTAGAAATCAGAATGCGCCTCTTTAGATACTATTTGGGGTTAATAATGCAAACAAGGAGCTACCCCCAGGTGGAGATACATCGGAATTTAATGAATTGCTTTTTCGTTTATACATTTCCAACTCTTCTGATAATCTGAATATTTGTACGTAGTGTGTTGTAACAGTGATAAACTTCTTGAGTAATGGTGTGACCTATATTCAAAATTTGTTCGGCTAACGCTAATTTTTCACAAATTGAATAGAATCAGTCATTACGTGATGAAAATCCATTGTCAACTTTAAATGAAACAACTGTTACAAGTTCGATTTTCACAAGTTTATTAAGAATGTGACTATAGTTTCGCTACCACCGTAGCTTTTTCAAAATACAAAGTACTTTGTAATAAGTTTGAAGAAGCTGCGGTGGTAGCGAAACTATAGTCACATTCTTAATAAATTTGTGAAAATCGAACTTGTAATAGTTGTTTCATTTGCAGCTGATTTTTCACCTTATTTTTCTTTGTATGGACAAAATGTTTTTTATACCGAATTAAAATGTTCCTTATAGTTTGACCCACATTTTGTAAATCCTGGATTAGTTGAAGTCGAAGGTGTCTCCTAAATGGTTTTTCAACTTGTTCCAACATTTAAAAACATGTTATATTGCAAGTTTAGTGCAAACTCAGTATTGAAACAATATCATACGAATATGTGTCTTTTTATTCTGAATTATTAGGTACAGTTCTGGCAAAAACCAATAGAAAAATCAAATCAATCAATAATAAATTTCAACAATTGTTACTAAAAACTTCTAGAGAAGAAACTAAGAATATAGACATTATTTACAATAAAACCGATTAAATTCAATGGAATGAATTTGTCCAATAAAAGTTAAAGTTGTGCAATTGATTCTAAGAAATAACCTCGGGAGGATTTAATTAGTCATATTGAAAATATGATTTGGTCTTTCAACATGAGCATTCGAATGAACCATATAAAAGTACATCCAATAACTTCAATAATATATATATATAACATTGAAGAAAAAAGACTGTTATCAAAGCAAATAAAGGAAATTTTTATCGTAATTACGGCCAAAGCGGATTATCACAATAAGGCAAATACATTGATGAATGATGGTCCCTATGAACAGATTATCATGCATTAAAACGTGCCGATAATTTAAAATACAAACTTAGACTCCCAAATTCTGATTTTCCCAAGTTTCTCCTTTACCCAAGATTCATAAACAGGGTAATTCCATGTGACCAATCATTTCGAACATTATCCCACGTATAACATAGCAAAATAATTAGTTTGTGAAATATTCTTTGGAACTAATTGCAAAATTGGAAGATTTCAA
Source organism: Endomychus coccineus (assembly GCA_958510875.1). Lineage (NCBI taxonomy): Eukaryota > Metazoa > Arthropoda > Insecta > Coleoptera > Endomychidae > Endomychus > Endomychus coccineus. Next base: position 64,196,520 of record OY294068.1, on the reverse strand, counting down.
ACTTCAACCTGGTGATACTCTCTAGCTTAATTTCATGTTGTTTCACTATTTACGAATACCCTTATCCCTGAGTCGATGAACATTCGGAAGAATTGGCTTTCAAATATTAATATTCCCGACAGAAGCAAAATTATTTCAATTTTAACAAAAACTAGTATAAACAAAGTGAATGTGCAAGGTGCAATTCACTCTCGCGTTTATTGGCCAATATTCTTCTAAGCGAACTTGTAAGAACATGTTCGAAAGTCTGGTATAGATATTTTCACGATGTAAGTGAATATTTTGATATGCAACGATTTTTGAGAACGCTTAGTAGCCAATTCGTTCCATTGGAATTCACTGTCAAAATAGACATAGATGAGCAGCTTCCTTCCCTTGATATTGATATTACAAAAGATGGTAATCACTTGAAATTCGACAAAAACAGAAAATGCACTCAAAAAAAAATATGTACCTATACTCCGGCGAATTTAGCTACACCATTTAATTATTTGATAATAATTCTTCACCCAGGTATGAATTATATATAAATTTCCGGGAAATAGGTCACAATAATACATATGCTTATTATTTTCGCCTTTACGTACCTTTCGGTCTCTCGATCATCATCAGAGGACGTACCAATGTTTAAAACGTGATTAAACTAATTGTATCATCACAAGGCGTCCTTGTCGCACTAATTTCAATCAAAAATGCCCGCGTTACCGAAACGAACAGAAACACGAGTAATCGAAATTCCAACAAGATTACTCGTGTTTCTGTTGGTTTCGGCGACGTGGTAATTTTTAGTAGAAATTAGTGAGATAAGGACGGCTCGTGATGATACAATTAGCTTTAGGAAATCCCGTTTTAGACATTGACACGTCTTCTGATGCTGGGCGTGAGATCGAAACGTACGTAAAGACGAACATGATGAGCACATGTGTTAATTTGTGTTGCGTGACCTATTTCCCGTGAATTTATAAACCATTTAATTATGAAATAGCTTCATTGCTGATAGATTATTGAACGTCCCTTTGAGCCAACAAAATATTAACAACGAAGTTGAGAAACTTCAGCAACTAGCGCTTGCTAATGGTTATGACAAATCATTGATCAATACTTCAATTTCCAAGAAAAAAGATAATTGGAACGCAACCAACTAACAGAATTAGAGGCATGCCTTGAAATAACTTAATAAAATTCAAAAGTTTCAATTATCATCTTTCAGTAATTAATGAATTTCATAATTTGTTTTCTAAATTGGCAATACAACCCGTTTATAGATGTGAGAACAAACTCAAAACCGCTTAGGCAACACCTTTGATAAAGTTTCCGACTTCGACAAATCCAGGATTTACAAAATCGATTTTGAGTCGTGTTCAAAATGATATGTGGGTTAAGCTAGAAGGAACATTTTATTTCAGTATGAAGAACAGATGGGGCATATGAAAAAAAATGGTGAAAATCAGGGTAAGACGAACATATTTTAAAAACAGGTAACACAATTTCTCAAGAAAGTTCATCACTTTTAATGCACCATACGGCAAATGTCTAGAAAATTTAGAAGGAATCGGAATGTACAAGCAAAAAAGTCATTGAATTAATTCAGATTCATTTCTAGCTGAGGGTAACCCCCTTGCTTGCATTATTAGCCCCAAACTGTATTCAAACAGGTACATTTTGTTTTCTAATTTACTTTACTCTGATGATGGCTAGTTGGTAGCTGAAAGGTCCTTAGCAACTTTAACAGTAGTTTTAGTGGATAAGGGTGATTATTTCGTACTGAGTGACATATATTACACACTGACATCATCTGTTGATATAAAATGGCAGACACAAACTTCCGTTCTAAAGTTTGCCTCTGCAAATGAGACGAATGAGAATGTGGATTATTTGTTAATAGGAGTTAAGCATTATTGAGATTCATTTAGCACTCAATAATCATATATAAATTCTGGAGAATAGGTCACATTGACACTCATGCTTTATATTTTCTTGTCTTTACGTACGTTTCGGTCTCACGACCATCATAAGTCTTCTGATGATGGTCGTGAGACCGAAACGTACGTAAGGACAAGAAAATATAAAGCATACGTGTTAATGTGACCTATTCCCGAAAATTTATATATAATTCATACCTGGGTCAAGAATCTTTATTAGCACTCAATAATTACGATTAGATTCCATCTCGAATCTAAGAGGTTTTAGGATTTAGTTTTGCTCTAGACAAAATTATTGGGAGAATAACATAAATTGGACGAATCCACCAGATGTGTCTGACGGGACTTAGCTGATAATAATGGTCCATTTGCTTTCACTCCACATAGCATTTGACATGAAGTAATATGCAAATTCAAAATGAGTTTCTCTGCAAATCTCATTCTTTTACAATCAACCAAGCATTACCTTCCATGAAAAATTGTATGATATTGTTATTTTGATTGGATTATTTATTACTGTGAAAATGGTACTCTGCCAATTTACGATTAGTTCATCTGAAAAGGTTTTACTGGTCATATAACCTATGCGCAACAGTTTACTTCCCAGTTGAGATAGTAAATTCATGTTTTATATTATTATTTTATAGTACACTAACCATCCTTGTTACGAAACAGATATATTCTAGGACATCACGTAGGAGACTATTTATTGCTCACAAACTGTATAAATTGTCAATTTTACACTTATTTTATAGATCATAAATTATATTTTCTTTGTAGTCCTTGCGATTTCACGTAATAATGACGGGAATTGTTCTGTAGACATTATTCTCTCAATAATAATAATTAAATGACTCTGAATTCAAATTGGCAATTAAAGTGTTCATATAAATTCACTTATTTATTGCTTATACGCATATTACACATTATTACATCATTTGGAGAACCTGAAGTTGCAGCAACATTTTATGATCTAAGAATTCGATTCCAATCGATTTGATTGGAATAAATAAGGATCATGTTCAATCAGAAATACCTTCTATTCATCCATATTCATTTGGAAAAAGGTAAGCCGATAAACACAACTCAATATGAATTATGTTTCACGGACAGTAAGGTATTTACGTAGTATATAGTGTGAGAGAAGTACTACAATAGGCCCAACATTTTTCAAGATATTTGATACACCCGTTTTGAGCATTTTAGAATCAAACTAGACTATTTTTGACATGATATGCGTGTATGTGTGTGTATGTGTGTACGTTCCAACATTTCAGGAAAGGGTGTATTCGTTAAAAGATTCCCCTGAGAAACAAAAGGGTTCGTTACCGAGCAGCAAACGATTTTTTGTCAAAATTCTTGTTTTTTAGTCATCGCGTAAATAAGCAATTCGTTATGGACATACAGACAGAAAAACGGATTTTGAATTATTTCAGAAATAGTTTGAGTAAATGCAATATACTATTCAAACTTCCTCTGCGAAGAGATTCATTTACTTAGAATAAACTACTTCTCGTGTTCCTGGCCGATCAAACGAAATAAAGAGAATTGTATGTTTAAAAATCAAATGAACTTACGATTCATCAACAGAGAAAGTTAATTTATATTAATGGACTCTGGGAGATGACATTCATGGAAAAAAATACACGGTCTTGTTGTAATGAACCCCAACAACGACTACAAGACGCAGTTTGTGTTCGAGCGGTTCGTCATGCTTACTTTAATGGAAGGAACGTCAACGGAAAGACTGACAGACAGGACACGTACCAGCATTTGATCCTACCGGGAAGTGGAATTTTGAAGATAAGAATGCGTTGTTAGTATGACATCATCCGCTGACGTTTACTTTGTACCTTGCGGGGATAACCCCACGTTCCTGACCAAGAGGATAAACTATTCGTGTTTGTGGTATATGCTTTCTTTATGAGCATATTTAACATGCATTGCTCTTTGCAGTGAATTCAGTTTCAGTGCGTGCAGTTTCACAATCGAATATAATAATAATTATACAAGGTGTTCCATCTCAGACGAGCCACTCCGTATATTTCTTATCCCATAGTGAGTGGAAAAATCTCTCGATACACGTCGAATAATTTTGATCGGGGGACATCTTTTGACGTATATTTGAGGCTTGAACGAGCAACCCCCTGATAGGGGGCGCTTCAATCCCTCAAAATTGAATAGAGGAGAGGGGTTGAGTGATACGTTATTTGAAAGATCCTGGAAGCCTCTTTACAACGGTGTATGAAAAACGTAAATTTGATGAACCGTTTTCGCCAAAAATTAATTTTGTTGCTCGAATGCGCCGCCTTGAATATTTTGGTTATTTGTACAATGTACAAGCTGATTTTTATTAAGCCTTATTTACAAACTTGAACAATCTTCAAAAAATCACATTCGTAAAAAAATTGAATTGTGTTGTCATGCTTACAATGAAAAAAATTAAATCTGCGTGTTTAAATCAAATGTTCAAATTGTCCTCCATTGACTTCCATACAATAATACAATCTTGACTGGAAACCGTCTCTAACATGGTTCAGCATAATTGGAGTTATTTGACGACACTCATTTACAATTCGTAGTCGTAGTTCGTCCAAATTTTCAGGCTGAGTCACAAAAATCTTGGACTTAAGATGTCCCCACAAGAAGAAGTTCAAAGGGTTCACGTCAGGAGATCGGGCAGCCACTCCATTGGACCTCTTCTTCCAATCCAACGACCGGGGTATTGCAAATTGAGGTATTGGCGAACTGGTGCGGCGTAGTGAAGAGGAGCACCGTCTTGTTGGAAATGCAATTGTTGTTCAAGTAGTAGAGGATCGTTTTCTAATTGTTCAGTTATTAACGGATCGATCGCATTTTCCAACATTTCAAGATAAATTTCGCCTTTTATATTACCAGGAATAAACAGAGGTCCAATTAGGTGGTCACCCAAAATTCCTACCCAAACGTTTAGCTTTTCCCGATGTTGAGTGTGAGCTTCTCGAAATACATGAGGATTTGTATCGCTCCAAATTCTACAGTTAACCTCTCCATTAAGTAAAAAGTGCATTCGTCAGAAAAGCAAACGTTGTACAATAAATTGGGTTATTGTTGATACGCTCGACCATAATTTCGCAAAACTCTTGCCTTCGATCCCAATCATCATCGTTTAATTCCTGAATTAATTCAATTTTGTACGGATGGAACTTGTGTTTATGTAAAATTCTGAAAACGTTAGATTGGCTAATATCGGAAGGTGCAGAAAGTTGTCGTACAGATTGCGTGTTTGGCATAAGTTGGACATGTCCCAATACCGCCACAGCTGCTCCTTCATCATTAACAATTCCAATGGGTGCCTTTTTTTTATCCATTACTGAACCCGTCTCCACAAATTTTGAAATCAATTCCATTACGTACTTATGGCTAACGCTACGTTCAGGATGGTTTTCGTTAAATATCCTTGCAGCCGCTCGGGCATAATTTTGATTTTGGTTATAAAGGCTAACCAGCTCAACACGTTCTTGCAAATGTGTACACCATATTTTTGAAATTTTAAACAAATCAGCAAAGTAGTAACTCAACAGATTGATTAAAATTATGAAATGATCGAAGAAACGTTATAACCAGATAAACACCTTCTAAGAACAAAAAATGAAGGCAACATAAGGAAATGTTTTGCTATTTTTTTATTTATTAGTTTGAGAGAATGTATTATTGTATGGAAGTCAATGGAGGACAATTTGAACATTTGATTTAAAACGCAGATTCAATTTTTTTCATTGTAAGCATGACAACACAATTCAATTTTTTTACGAATGTGATTTTTTGAAGATTGCTTAAGTTTGTAAAAAAGGCTTAATAAAAATGAGCTTGTACATTGTACAAATAACCAAAATATTCAAGGTGGCGCATTCGAGCCCTATTCAATTTTGAGGGGTTGAAGCGCTCCCTATTAGGGGGTTGCTCGTTCAAGCCTCACATATACGTCAAAAGATGTCCCTCAAACAAAATCATTCGACGGGTTTCGGGAAATTTTTCCACTCACTATGGGATAAAAAATATACGGGATGGCTCGTCTCAGATGGAACACCTTGTATATGCTTTCTTTATAAGCATATTTAACATACATTGCTCTTTGCAGTGAAATCAGTTTCAGTGTGTGCAGTTTCATAATCGAATATAATAATAATTATAATATAAAATAACGGGAAATTTGGTTGTTTTGAAAAAATTCTATTTATTTGTCTACAACAATGTTATCTCCTTCAGAATAATCCACATGAGATATTATACACAATACAATGCCAGCGCTTTGGCATAGTATTTAGTTCTCAAAGCGATTTACTTTCAATATCTCCTAGGCTTGCGAAACAACGTCCTTCAAGGGCTCTAATTATTTTTGGGATCAGAGGAAAGTTACATGGAGAGTTGCTTTTAGGCAAAAATTCACAAACAAGCAGTGAAGTGTGAGCAGGTGCATTATCATGATGCAAAAACCATGAATTGTTTCGTCACAAATTCCGCCATGAGTCAACTTATACCACTCGTAAGCCCTAGTTATTCATAGGAAACTTACCGAATGCATATCTTACATTTCAAAAACTGTGCTGCACTTTATTCCGTCGTTATAGCAAAATTTAATGCAAATTCTCTGATTCATTAAAAAAATCAGAGATGGTACCAAAACACTGTAACGTTAACATGTTACGTTGTCTACAGAAAGCTGTTATAATCTAAATAACAGTGTCATCTATCTTTCAATAGATAATCGATTTTTAATCTTGCTCCAAGACTCAAGTGAGGTCGCACGACTCGTGAGGAGAGGGTGGTCTGGAAAACAAAAGCGGAATGAGCACAGCTTATTTTGGATCATGCGCAGGGTGAGTTGATTCTCAATAGATCTTCTTTTCTAATATCAATTTGCTTAATTGGAAGATTATTGTCGACAGGAAACAAGTAATCGGTTGTCTATTAGTTCCTAAACCAACTAGTCCTGAACTAACTAGATATGTAGATTCTGTGATTAACGATATTTTTCAATGAAAGAATAATTACGTGTCCACACTGAATCATTTTGCTCGATGAATTTTCTATAGTATACTTCTTTCCTTATTGAGAACAAAATTTGTCAAGTTAGTTAGTAGTCAGATTGCGTCATGCCGTTCTCTAAGTCTTTTCCAACATAGCAATTATCCGCTTGACGGGCTAGACTTAGGAACTAATAGACAACAAATTACTCGTTTCTTGTCGACAATAATCTTTCAATAAAACAAATTATTAATAGAAAAGGAGATCTATTGAGAATCAACTTACCCAGCATATAATCCAAACTAAGATGAACTCATTTCGTTTCCGATTGCCAGACCACCCTCTCCTCGCGAGTCGTGCGACCTCACACGAGTTTTCGCGCAAGATTAATAATCGATCATCTATTGAAAGATAGATGACACTCATAGTCTTATTACAAGTTCAATAACTTAAAATTTCGAGCGGAAACTGTTATTTAAATTATTACAGCTTTCTTTAGACACCGTAACGTGATAACGTTACAACACATGTAGTCTCTTTGAAAGCTTCCAACAATTACCTCTGGTAGATTTTTTGGGTCGCTGATCATGATTCCGCTGTAATTTTTCCCAAAAAAGACTCTCCAGATGGAAAATTCGGGAAATTTGAGATTCTCCTGAGACGGTTATGAATAATAAAGTGTAATTTTGTTACAAAAATGATCCCTAGTATTTTTTTGGGTAGCTGATCACGATCCCGCAGTTAGTTTCCTCAGAAAACTCCCTCCAGATGGGAAATTTGGAAAATATATATATAATATATAATTTATAATATTGTTGCAAAAATGACCTCTAGTAAGTTTTTTGGGTCGTTGATCACGAATCCGCTGTTATTTTACCCAAAAAACTCTCTCCAGATGGAAAATTCGGGAAATTTGAGATTTTCCTGAGACGGTTATGAATAATAAAGTATAATTTTGTTGTAAAAATGACATCTATTAGGTTTTTTGGGTCGCTGATCACGATTCCGCTGTTATTTTCCCCAAAAAATTTCCAGATGGAGAATTCGGGAAATGTGAAATTCTCCTGAGACAGTTAATAAAGCATAACTTTAATACAAAAATGACCCCAAGTAGGTTTTTTGGGTCGTTGATTACGATTCCACTGTTATTTTTCCCAAAAAAACTCTCTCCATATGGAAAGTCCCAAATTTCTCATCTGGAGGGAGTTTTCCGAGAAAACTAACAGCGGAATCGTGATCAGCTACCCAAAAACATACTAGGGGTCATTTTTGTAACAAAATTATACTTCATTATTCATAACCGACTCAGGAAAATCTCAAATTTCCCGAATTTTTCATCTGGAGAGTTTTTCGATAAAAATAATATCGGAATCGTGTTCAACGACCCAAAAAACCTACAAGACGTCATTTTTGCAACAAAATTATACTTTATTATTCATAACCGTCTCAGGAGAATCTCAAATTTCCCGAATTTTCCATCTGGAGTCTTTTTTGGGAAAAATTACAGCGGAATCATGATCAGCGACCCAAAAAATCTACCAGAGGTAATTGTTGGAACAAAATTATGAGTTATATATTATATAACACAAAAATGGATATTGAAACTCATATTAAATGAAAGTAAATTATATTCTACTGAAAAACTATATGAAGTTACACAACAAATGGATATCCTGCAACTATATACATTGCAAATTATGATAAATGACCCTCCACTTGAAAACATAAAACCAAATAACAATCCATATAACACACGAAATAAAAAATACATGATCCCCATTGAAAAGATGAAAAAATCAATCGGGCAGAGATCACAAGCTTACCTCTATCCAAAGTTATTCAATATCTTGAATACTGAGATTAAAATACTTTCAAACAAAACATTTTCAGAAAAGAGTTGAAACAATTTATACTGAAAAATAGAAAGAAAATAAACCATGTATTCTCAACAACTCGTATTTAAAAGTATGTTTGTGCAAAATAAAAATTAAAAGCTACAATTTTATTTCTAACAAACTTTATTATTGTTTTCGCTGAAAACAATTAAATTCAATTCGTATTAAACTTTTTTATTATTTTAAAATTAACTTATAATGTATACTTTTAAACTGTAAATATGAGTAAATTGATATATATATATATATATATATATATATATATATATATATATATATATATATATATATATATATATATATATATATATATATACATATATATATATATATATATATATATATATATATATATATATATATATATGTAGAACTGGATTCTCGGGTATTGATCCGCGTTGTGTGGTTTCGGTCCTCAAAAGGACCAATTTCACAACGTTTCGGCAAAGTCGCATTTGCCATCTTCAGGTGATTCGACCGTAGAGTCTGGAAAATCTAGGCGAGTTCGCGACTTTGCCGAAACGTTGTGACATTGGTCCTTTTGAGGACCGAAACCACACAACGCGGATCAATACCCGAGAATCCAGTTCTACACATTACGTCCGCGAGAACCTAAGAAGAAACATATATATATATATATATATATATTCTTTTATTGATATTCTTGAACCATATACCAAGAAAGCATACAAATATATATATATATATATATATATATATATATATATATATATATATATATATATATATATATATATATATATATATATATATATATATATATATATATATATATATGAATGTACATGTGTGTATTATTATGTTATTATATATTATATAATATTATTATAAAATCTTAATCTAAATATGTCATTATAATGTAGATATATGTGTGTATATATATGTATGTGTGTATGCATATGTATATATTCGTACATTTCCTCACGCACAAGCTACGGCTTCTGTGAGTATTGTTCGTTTATCTACCAATAAAAAATTATTGAACTTTTGTATTGTAACTAACTGCGTATTGAAAGAAACGTTATTATTATTATTATTATTATTATTATTATTATATATAAATTTTCCAATGATCAGCGACCCAAAAAACATACTAGGGGTCATTTTCGGCTCTTAATTAATTACTTTTGGACTGTTTTTATGAGAATGCTCCTCTGAGGGGTTGAAACCCCGTTTTGAGGGGGTAGGAAGGTCGACCCCCGCGATCTTGATAGTCATGAATGATATATGAGGTATTAGGAACAAAATGCAAAAAAAAAATTGAAGTTCTAGCTTACTATATATTTTTTTTTATTATGGTCTTTTTCCGGGCTTATTGCCTGGATTAATATATAAATATGATCCTACAGTTCTTTTGCTCTCGTTTTAACTTCAAAATATAATGAATCAGCATCAAACATTCTACGCTTGTTTCAATATAACAAGAGTTTGTAATGATTTGAAAAATATTGTCTCAAAGTTGTACTTACGTATTTCAGCCAATAAGGGACTCAACGGAGAACTCATTGATCATCAAGCGAAATGAGAATGAATTGTTTGGGATGTGAATGTTCTCAAGTTTGTACGCGAGTTTGATTGACTTTTTATACTATGTTGCGATGAGAAATTTGAAGTTGTTATGATTTCAGAATTGAGTTCAACTGATAGTTTTCTAAGAGGCGAATTTATATGAGGAATTACTGACCTGATGGGTTGCCCTTTTGTATGATATTTGATTAGACACAGAGCTTAGGTGCTTGTGGATTCATATTTGTTAATATAAATTCATCTTCAAGAATTCGTTTCATTCTATCCCAAATTTTTGAAGTAGGATCTGTCTTAAGCGGTATTAGCTGTTCGTTTTCAATCAATTGATTCATTTTCTATTAGATTGTGGCTTTCTCCATAATAATGGTTGAATTTCCCTTATCGGCTTTTGTGACAGTTAAATTATGTTCTTTGATTTCGTTACTGATAGATCTTATATTTGTTGAATGTCGTCATTCTATTACGGGTAATTATTTGTTTAATTTTTTTTTTGGACTGTGCGATTCGATGTTATTGACTGACAGACTATTTCACATTCCGCGATAACCATTTCTTTAAAATTTTGGATATTATAGTTTGGATTGTACTGTGTGTCGTTACTTAGCAAATCAAGTTCATGTTCCGAAAAATTAGTATTAGAAAAATTTATTACTCTATCATGGCAATTTATAGGTGTCGGTACTATAAGGTTTTCTTCTGGAATATTTTGAATCTGGTTTTTAATTGAGTTTTGAAGTTTTCTCCATCGGATTTTATATTTAAAATGAATTATATAACTGATTTTTCCCTAACGGAGTCATCTAGAATGTCAACATCTAATGGGTGGAGTTATGTTTCAATGTTTTCTCATTGTATGTTTTGATGATGCAGTATAAAGTTCAACATTGAAATCAACATTCTTTAAATAAAGTGATATTTAACAAAATAATTTTTTTTATTTTTATCCGGAAAAATGGGATATCACAAAGTACAGCTGCATCCAAATTCCATTTTAATGTGCTTGTGCAATAAGCTGAAGTAGGAGAATAGGTATGATAGATACATACATTTTTATTTCCAGAATTTATTTATTTTCAAGTTAGAAATATTTCATATGGCAGTAGAGTTATAGGCGAAACCCCCTTTATAGGTCAACACGTTGCCAGTAGTACTTCGGTCGGTGATGTCGAAACCTACTGTTTACTGTTTTTGTAATATTCAGTTCAGTTCTGTTCGTGCAAGTAGAAACAGTATTTGGGTTGGGGAATTACTTTCGAGATTACAAATAGTTTGGCTTATTCGATAGAATAAGTAAAAAACTCCTAATTTTGTTTGTAAACAGTTATTAAATCAGATGGTTAGTATTTAAAAACATTGAAAACCTGCTCATTGTGACAACATTAGCTGACCGTGACGTTATATCATTCTTAATTTGAATGAGCTATATATACACTCAATGTAAGTATAACAGACACTATAAAAACAAAAAATTTACCCTTGTCCACTAAAAATAATCTTAAAGTACTGAGAACGTTTCGGCTACCAAGTAGCCATCGTCAGAGTGAACTAAATCACTATCTAGTTTATTTTTATTGAATATGGGTGAATTTTCTTATTTATAGTGTTATAGTATATCCACAGTGTGAACTCTTTTATAGTTTATTAGGGAACATGATAAAATTGATATAAAAAACAGAAAAAATATTGATATAGAGATGTAGGTATTCTGATGATGAGATTTTGTATGAACCTGTTGATTTTAAATTAAAAGATGAAGAATAATGTTCAACCAATATTAGGTTAAGCCGTTGTAGTCATATCAAATGAGACATGTGTCATATTTCAGGTGCAAGATAGAAAAAGTGGATTGGACGAACTATTGATTGAGATAAGTTACCATGTCAGCTTCAAACTATGTGTTAATACAGCGATACTGGCATACGTATAACATATACTATTATGTTCTGTGAAGATATTAGTACATGTTAGCGAAAGAGTTCTGTCAGAACATAACTGCTTGTAATAATATTCTCCATACATCAATATACTCTCTGTAATTTGATATTTGTCAAAGTAATAATCATTTTGGGCCATATTTGTAGAATTTGATTGAAATATGTAAATACATAATTATTTGAATTCGACCTAGTAAAATTGGACGTAGTGATATGTTAAATTGAGGTACATCATATATCATTAATCCTGCAACATTTTGAGTAAGTATATAGATAATTTCAATTTATATAGAATCTGACTATGCTTGGTCACTCTCAGAACTACCACACTTTTCATCTATTTAATGTTCTCATCTTTCAATGGGAAATGACCCATTGTGGACAAAATTTTTTGGTATTGGGTAAACTTTCAGCTGATCAACTAAGATTTCGAATATAAAATGGGCTCAAACCTTGAAAGATAATATGACACAAAACTCAGCTGTTGCCTTAAGAAAAGTTATGCTCAATTTATAACTATATCAAATATTTTCATGCAAAGTGAGGGGGATAAAACGCGTCTTCCCTATGGAGAATTGTTAAGCTCTAAATCATATTGTTATGATATTCGTGCTTCACTGATTCAATATTAAGATACAACCAACTACTATAACTTCTGTGGTTCGTGCAATGTTCATTTGCATAATTCAATATTTAGGAGTAATTAAATATCATTGTAATTATACAAACATGATAGTACATCATTTTCAGGATTGTTGCAGTGATAATAATAATGAAACATTGAACATGAAAATTTACTAACTATAACAGAAATATTCAACTTTATTTCCCGGCTCATCCACCATAATTGACGGCACGATGAAGTCTAAATCTATGATATTCTGAAATAATGATTACTCGGTGATAAGAGTCGACATTGAGAATTATTCCATGACAACAAGCTAGAGGCGGATTTTAAGTAACATATAATTTCTCATAGTGGAAACGTACAACAAACTTAAGGTGTCTTTGCCTTATTGGTCACAATTTCGTGTAAGTACATTATGAGGTATATAATAAAATTTTTTGAATTATGAAGATAGCTTGGATAATTCAACATAGGATTATAAAGATGACTGAACTTAAAACATTGAACCATAGGCGGGATTCAAACCCACATTACTGGATGTCTAATCCAGCGTATTTACCAGTGGCGGCTCCTCGAAGGAGGCTAAGGAGGCTCAGCCTCCTCACCAATTTATCTTAATGATCATTCTCCATTTTATTTCCTGTTTCTCTGATAATTCCTTAAATTTTACAATTAATTCCCCGTTCTCAGTAGTTATTTTCAATCTGGCAACAGTGGCCAGAGGCTAGATTCTCTATATATCTCAAACGCTAAATACGCGTGGTCACTACAGTTGCCGTTTTTCCAACCATTCAATTGCCCAGTGGGGTGAAACAGCGAATATGGCAACTTAGTAGGGAGGCTAGCTTTTCGTACCCATTCGTTGGTAGAATGAAATACGATTACTTGCTCCCGCCTCCCGCTGCTAGAAGAATGCGGCAGCTCAGTTGTTTTTTTATTCCACGAGGCGTAGTAAGGTTAAGTAGTTAATTTTTAAGTTATAATTTATCTAATCGGAATCGGTGAACGTTAAAATCATGAGTGACTTAGTTGCAGAGTTCTTAGAAAATCCATTTAGTGGATTAACATATGATAGAAAAGTGTTCTTCAAAAACGAACGGCCTTTACCGGATTTGAAAGGATTAGTGATGGCAGGGAAGTATCAAAATCGATCGTTTAATACTGATAATTATAAAAAATATGTATGGTCAACGGGATCTGATGTACACAATAGATTATATTGCTGGTATTGCTTGCTATTCACATCAGATACAACTTCATGTTGGGGGCACTTGGGTTATAATGATTTGAAAAATTCAGCTCGTGGCCTAGAAAGACATGAAAAATCGCAGGAACATATTACATCGTGTATTAAGTTTAAATTAACCGGTAAACAGAATATTGTTAATGCGATTGATTCTACACGAACACGCGAAATCGAAAATCATAATAATACAGTTAAAGAAAACCGCGAAGTTTTAAAAAAAATCATTGATTTCTTATTGTATTTATCATTTCAAGATTTGGCTTTTAGAGGGCATGATGAAACTGAAAATTCAGTTAATAAAGGTAATTTTAGGGAATTGTTAGATTTGTTTTGTAAATACGACAGTAAGCTTCGCGATTTTATGACTAACGCGTCAGTATTTGCAGGCACCTCAAAAACAATACAAAACGAAATTCTTGATTCAATAAATTATGTCCTCCGAAATCACATAGAGGATGAATTATTTAATGTCCCTCTTTTTTCGTGGCAGGTTGACGAAACAACTGATATAACGTGTAAATCACAATTATCAATAATTTTAAAATTTGTAAAAAATGGACAACTAGTGGAAAGATTTTTAGGGTTTTACGATGTTAGTTCGGGAAGAACAGCGATCAATTTATTTAATTTCTTAATGGAAACATTTCAACGATTTGACTTTGCGAATAAATTAATAGAACAAACCTACGACGGCGCATCTGTAATGGCGGGACATTTAAACGGTCTTCAAACAAAAATAAAATCAGTTTGGCCTCAGGCTATTTTCACCCATTGTTACGCTCACAACATGAATTTGGTTTTAAGTAATGCATGTAATTCCATTAAGGAAGGTAGAATTTTTTTTTCCAAAAGAATTCCCTGTAATGCTCCAACTCGATGGAATTTTACATCACGTGCAGTGTTTACCATTAACAAAAATAAAGACAAATTAATTGAAACATTTGATTTTATATTAAACTGTGATGACTTTTCGACAGATCAGGTTTCATTAAATGCTGCTGTTGGTTTAAAATCGTATTTAGAAAATGAAGAATTTTTGTTCTTCCTTGATACTTTTAAATTAATATTTGAACAAACTGATCTTATTTTTCAAATTTTACAACATAAATTCACTGATATAATTTATTCAAGAGATCGTTTGAAACATCTCATTGATAAAATTTCAAGTTTCCGTAATACAGAATTTCATTTCAATATTTTATTTCAAAATTTTTCAACTGATGAGGCTCCTCCCGCGAAAAGGAGGAAAACATATAATTTGATAGACAAGGAACTACATTTTAAACAACTTTTTTATGGAATTTTAGATACCATTAAAGGTCAAATTGAGATTCGATTTTCCGATTTACATGAATTGAAGTTTTTCGACTTGACGAATAGAAGATTTTCCGAATCTTTTTCAAAAGAGTTTCCCAATACACTTTTAGATAACTTAGTTCTCAAATATAAATTTTTGAATAAAATAACACTGCACAATGAATTATGCGTTATATACTCGGATAAAGATATTTTAGGCCAGTACACAGTCACGCCGATATGATAAAATATATGATAGACAAAGATTTGCAACAAGTTTCACCTCAGTTTTATAAACTACTTTGTTTGACAGTCACCATTCCTGTCACGTCGGCATCGGTGGAGAGATCATTTTCTACTCTCATACGAATTAAAACTTACATGCGAAATACAATGGACCAAAATCGTTTATACAATGTTAGTTTAATATCTTTTGAAAAAGATTTAGTAAAACACTTAAAACAAAATGATACATTTTATGATAATATTATTGATCATTTTTCGCAAACTAAAGACCGTAGAATTCCGTTAATATATGAAAAAAGTTAATGAAATTAATAAAAAAAAACAAAATATGAAAAATTCCAAAAAAAAGGAAAAATATCAAAAATACAAAAAAAATAAAAAAAAAACGAACAAAAAAATTTTTTGGCAAGTGAAACTCTACACCTCCACGTTGGTTCTTGCTGGGCAACAATTAATTTTGTCACTGAAGTAGCTGGTACGGTCGCTGTGCAAAACTTAAATCAATTGGCTGAGTAGAGTATATTAAAAAAAAACGTTTTATGTCCAGCCTCCTCTCTTAAAAAGTTCACGAGCCGCCACTGGTATTTACCAGTTACACCACTTTGGTCCCGTCAGAGTCTCATATTTTGTAAATATGAACCTCTGAAAGAATAGCAGATTATTGATGAACACAATGCAATCGAATCCCGCCTATGGTTCAATGTTTTACTTTTAGTTAGTCATCTTTATAATCCTATGCGAGCAAGATGTTATGCTCAGGCGGCTTGTCAACCAGGCTGACTTTCGGCTACCTAAGGCCAGCTGGGCTTACATACGAGACCAGGGATTTACCGCAGCTTGCCAAGATGGCGTCTTCAACACCCTGGTCTACCGCCGCAACGTGATGGATGTACAGGTTCCTGATGTCAGCTGCAGGCCTGTCGAAATTAGCCAAAGACGCATTTCCGCGAGCTGTCGTCATGTCCTGCAAAAGCGGCCTCGACGTACGCCCATCACCAGAATGCAGCCCTACGGGTGCTGTATTACCACCTATGGCACTCGTACGGAATAGACCAAGAGCCGGTGCTACCTTACATACCAGAAGATATTGAGGTCGTTGTCGAAAATGAAAAATACCAGATCAACTGGAATCACCGTTTCCGATCGTCAGGGACATACAAACAAATAAGCGTTGTTCTCCTCGATAAACAAACAAAAACTATGTATATCATCGAATTCTCTTTTCTGACAGAGGAGGACATAGTCTTGGAAGAGGAGGAATAATGGACAAAGATCCCGGCCACACAGTGGTCGCGTTTACACCATATAATGGTAACGTCACGCTTCATATACTTATAATTAAATGGATCAGTTTGTCATTGCCCACAATTGAATATTGGAATTTTGCTGTAGCTGCGAATGCATCTTTATATATACGAATGCATTCATATATACAGCCCACTCAGTGCATTTTGTACCTTGTCATCATGTGAACTTAAAGTGCCTTATTATCCTCTTAATTTTGACGTTATAAAAGGTATAAGCAATTTAAAACATCATTGTTCAAAAATAAACTAAAATTATTTTGGATTCTATCACATGTGGGGTAATGAAATTGCTGATAGTTTATCGAAAAATGCTACGCAAATGAATGTCTGATGAACTGAAAAATCTTCTAGCACGTTATAGAGAAGATGCTGAAAATATTAAATAATTGAAGTTGAGGAGCAAAAGAAAAGAGATACTAAGTACTTTGAACTTTATTATGATGAATCTGCTAAGCACTGGTTTCAAAATCAAACTTCAGTCGGCGTCGGATTTCAACAATAGACGCGATAAAGTGCAGATTCAACTTCACGACTGAGAAATACGACCGATGCGTTTTGCCTATCTATGTAACTGTGACAAGTAGCCTATATATCAGAATTGAATTCTGTCGCCTATAGTTTAGTGTATTCTATGATGTTCTTTGAACAACGGATGAGTAGGTGCAAAGGGTTACATCTGTGGAGGAGAGAAGTCACGTAATTCATCAGGGTATTCAACTAGAAGGTTTTGTAAAACTGATGTTTTAAAACAATATTTCCGTATTTTCCGTTTCGTTGATATCAACAACATCACACATCATTTTGGATAGTAATTATTCTGAGTTTGTTTCTAATTCTCTTACATAAGTCTGGTTTGGTGTCAATATCTGACGCACTCAAGTTGTCTCAACGAGTAGAGCTCGTGCTGACAACCTGCTCAGCCCTCGCAGCACCATGATCATGGCCTGCATTAATGAGGCCCACCTTGCTGGTCCAATACATACAGTCGTCGAACAGCTGGAAACACACGTGAGGGCTGTCCCATGTGGAGGAAGTACAATGATCCTGACGATAACTAGGTATTCTGACCAGCTGAGGCCCAGAATTTCTTGAACTAATTATATTAGATGTCTATTTCAGGCGTCTTTCTCGCATCAATTTCAATTTAAAACGTCTACGTCGCAACAACAAACGAAGCACGAATAATAATTGATATTGAAACACATTAATGTGTAACATATATAAATACCTATTAGAAAACTACTACAGGGTGATATTTGCTGCTGAATATTTCAATTTGGTTAAATTTGACTCAATGATTGCACAGCAGTTCTATGAGTTACATACAATCACGTTTTATGTGAATCATCTCCAGGATAGATCTCTTATAATAATCGGTAATTTTTCACTTAGAATTATTGTTTAGCAAGGGCGGGGGAATTTTCTAAGTTTTTGTGTTTAGTACTATATTTATGGCCATACTCTCTTTTTTGTAAATATTGCTTAAAGATTCCTGTATAAGTTTGAAATTTGAACAAATTAATTTATTTATAATGAGTGAGTTTATCTTTAGGTATTAAAGGTTTTACATTTTAAAAATATTTGCCAATACAGTTAGGTTTACGCGCAAGATTTGTCAATTAGGTCCCCGGAATCTTTATTACTGTTTATATTATTTATTTATATATAAATTTCGTTTATTCTGTATGTTGAGGTTAAAAATTTTTTTGTTAACCATTCATTTTCAGTGTATTATAAACTTTTTTCAAATTTTTGGGAAGGTTTTCTGGGTATGACAATTTTACAGCGCGATATGTAAGGTTTTTTATAACTCTTTTTCATAATTTAATGGTGCAATCCACGGGTAAATTAAAGTCCACAGTGGAAATTGTGAAAAAAATTTAATATATACTGAATTTTATACATACCGTTTGAAGAATACGAGTTTGAAATCTAGTGAATTTATAACAGATTCTTCTAGGCATTCCATAACAAGGTTAGCAATAGTATCTGAAATAGAAGATCCCATTGCTGTGCCGAGGTTTTGTTCAAAATATTGTTCACCGCATTGAAAATGCATTTGTAAGGTTAGACTGACGTGGAGGTGTGTGTGATCTTTAATCTCTGCAAAAACGTTTCTTGATGCTACTGAATGCTAATTCGATTGGTATATTTGTAAATAGAGAAACAACATCTAAGGAAATGAATTGATGATCTATGAGTACGGATTGGTTTTTTATAAACTTATCAAAATGCCATGAATCCTTTACACAAAATTAATTTTTCCTATTATATTAATAATAGGTTTGGATAAGAATTTTGGAAAATTATAGGTAGGCGCACCAATATTACTTGAAGGTATACCAATTTTATGCAATTTCGGAAGTCCATAGATTTTTAGATTAGATTAGATTAGATTTATCTATTTGGTGCTAAAGATAAAAAGTATTTACACAAGTCAATTTTATAATATTATACATTTTTAAGATAAAAGACAATTGAAATTATGAATATATAAGTCTAAATGATTGATATAATTTAATAGTCATGACATTCACATTTTTGCAAGACAAAAACTCATCTGCACTGTAGAAGGCTTTGCTAAGTAAAAACTTCCTAACAACGTGCTTAAAACCCCTCAAAGGTAGACTCCTAACCTTGGTCGGCAACTTGTTGAAGAATATATTACAACGAAAATTTGAACCATTCTTGGCTGTTTCAAGTCTTAACGCTTTTGATCGAATATCATCCTTATGTCTGGTATCATAACCGTGAACAACCCTGTTTTTTAAAGCAATGTCATAGTTCAGATAAGCATACACAAGACACTCATAAATAAATATACAAGGAAACGTTAAAATATTAATTTTTTTAAATACTTCTGTGCAATCGTTTCTATACTTAAGACCGCCTACAATTCTTACAGCTCTTCTTTGCAAGCCAAATATCTTTTCATGACCAGAACCATCGCCCCAGATAAAGACACAATATCTAAGATGGGATTCACATAGAGAATAATACGCAGTTTTCAGCACAGAGGTTGATACTATACTTGACAAATTTTTAAGTAGAAAAATATCTTTGCCTAATTTTTTTGCCACAAAATTTACATGTTCCTTCCAAGTAAGCCGAGGGTCTAAGTAGACTCCCAAAAATTTTATTGCTTTATTAGTATTTACGAAATCTGAATCTTTTAAAGCGAAAACCATTTTTTCTGTCTTTTCAACATTGCAACATAATTTATTTGAAGCAAACTACTCATGAGCCCTCGACTCTGTTTCACATCCGATCTCCTTTGTACTTTCAAGGTCATTACCTTTGACAGTGATGTCCGAATCATCGGCCCAAAGTGAATGTTCGATTGGGTCTAAAAGATCAGAAAAATCGTTGATAAAAAAAGAAACAACAAGGGGCCTAAAATGGAACCCTGCGGTACACCAACCTCCACCAACTCTTCGTCTGACCATTGATTGTTTATATAAACTTTCTGATATCTCAGATTTGATTAATTTTATACTTTCACTATCAAAATTGTACTAAGCCAATTTATCGAGAAGAATCGTTTGTGTAACGCAGTCAAAGGCTTTGCTCAGATCCAGAAAGAGCGAGAGACTGTACATGCCCTCCTCGAAACAATTTAGAGTGTAATTTACAAAACGAGCAACGGCATCTGAAGTTTTGGAATTTTTTCTGAAACCATATTGATTTGTACTCAGCAAACCATTTGCTTTTTCAAAAATTTTTGAGAACACGGGTAACAGAGATATGGGTCGGTAGTTTGACACCACCTCTTTGTCACCTTTCTAAAAGAGGAATTACTTTTTAAATTTTTAAAGATTCTGGAAAAATTGCAGATGTTATACATTTATATAGTAATTTAGTTAAAGGATAGATGATACTATTGATATTTTTTCAAATTAAAATGGAAGAAATACCGCTATAGTCGTTGGCTTTACTGTTTCTTGAAGAGTTGATAGAATCCCTGACATCATTAAAAGTTACTTGCGAGAACGAAAAACTTATATCAGCCGATAATTTTTTATTATACATATGATCTATGGAATTCTCATTTCTTGCTTTTGGCATGTTATGCATAATCTCATTAGGTATAGAAACAAAATATTTGTTAAAATTTTGAGCAGTTATATTATGTTCAGTATTAACATAGTTTTTTCTTTTAGAGTTAATGATTTGCCACATACTTTTTACAGGATTTGATGAGTTTTTTATGAACGTGCCATTTGAATTTATTCTAGATCTATTTAGTGCTACCCTGTATTTGCTCCTCATAGAATTACGAGCTACCATAAGATTTTCAGTTTTTTTGGACAGGTATAAGTCATTTAAGAGCTCTACCTGTTTCCTCATATTTCTTAGCTCTTTCGTAAACCACTTTGAGCCAGAATCACAATCCCTCGCCTTAATCTCTACCTCAGGAAAGGCCAGATGATAGGCATCCAAAAACTTACCGTGAAAAATTTCGAAGCATTCATTAGCATTTAACTTTTTATCATCGATGAAATCCCAATGTAAGTTATTTAAATTTCTATGCATACTATTAAAACCTTTTCGAGTCAAAGGTCTGCATTTTTTGAGAGTAATATCTTTAGGAACACAAGGAATGTCAATACGTACGAATTGGGCTTTTTGATCTGAATAGCTTGAATTTATAACATTTGTTATTACACTTTCCTTTTATTTATTATTTTATAGAGGTAATGTAGAACAGCTTTTAATTTTTTATAAGTTGTTTATCTTTTAATAGATTTTCTATTTTGAGCTCCAGCAATAAACTCAATTTCCTTCAAACTTCATGTTCTAACAGAAACTGTAAATATTGATTGCGATACTTTTCCATATTTTATTATAACATAAAAATAAAAGTTATCTATCCACTTTTATTTTCCTTATTTCAATCTTGAATAAACTGAATTGTCAATGTCGTTCCTTCTCTGAAATGAGTCAATTTTTATGATGTTGCCATAAAATCAAAAAGATTGCGACGTTACATTTCCTTTATGAATATCGATTGGATGCAAACTGAAAATTTTCTTCATGCATTGTTTTATATCACGCTCATATATTTAATATGTTTTATGCATAATGCAATCATAAAAAATAAGGATTCCTAAGTGTATCACTCTGGCTGATAGTAAGAATGGAAAATATGTGGTACGCTGAGATATATTTGTTGGAATGGACTGAAGAGGTGTGGAAAATCATCAAATATTTTTGATATAGTGCCGGAAATACAAGTACAACTGTAAATTTCCTCTCATTGTTACAAGAGGCTCATGGTTTGTCTACCATCAAGCTAATGATCAAACAAGAATATTGTCAACGTTCAAATCACCAAGTTGGGACAGAAGAAATAAATACCAGCATTCTGGTAAAAAATGGGTTACACGCATTTATTTGACTTCTCGAATCATTACGAATTATTATTATCAGTTATTTGGGTTCCTGGTGAAACTGATGACCCAATCATTTGTCCATACAGTGGTATCTTCAGATTGGGTGAGGAACTAAGACACATTCGGAGATGAGATGGGCATGGCATCTAATAATATTAATATGGATTTCAGGTTTTTACGACAGTCTGTTATATTTTTGATTTAGTTCTGATGAAATTAATGAAAGCGTGGAGTAAAAGAGGGCCACCATCCTATCAATTGGAAGCACAGTAATCATTATCAACAAAACCGGCAACTTAATTGAGGTATCCATTTCCATTCAGTTCACTTGCAATATAGAACTACCGATTTCAATATCGTCCGTTAAAATTTTTCGATACGATACGCCGCCAAGTTTGAGCTTGCAGTTCACTTGGATCTCACGATAGACTAATGTGTATAAAAAATACACAATTCGAATCTTTAGATAACACGAAGATACATATTTATAAACAGATACAGGACATACCATTGCGTCATTGAATTCGTAAGTGTGCAATCAGACGAATGCCTCTCTTCTGAATATAATCTAATAGCTCAGTGTATGTGAATAGTACTCTGACTTCTTTGTACATTATGAAGAGCTACTGTGATGTAAAGTACTTTGCACGAAATGGAAAAGTTTTTGTGGACCGGTTTTTACAATGGACAACGTGATCGTCACATGTAGTATCTGACATCATCATATCAGGCATTGTGGCGCATGCCTTCCTGGAGAAAATATAAGCTTGAGTTTTGCTAGAATAGAACTGTACTAGATTATCAGATAGCAATTTCATTTCTAGCCAGATGTTCATTCATTTTGTCTGCGAAGCTTTGAACGAGACAATGGGTCACTCCCAACAGATCGTTCTAGTGGAGCAGAAACAAAGTTGGTACCCATACATATCCCTGTGGAACGTCAGAGTCAATTGCCTTTGTACCGGAGGGGGAACCGTCAGCTGGAGTGATCCATCTGAGAGAAAACACGATACTAAACGACAAAATTGGAAGAGGGGTCACTAGAGATTCAATAAGGGTATTAAAAATCCTAATAAAGAAATAACCCCCTAATAGATGTTTATAACAATATTTTTAATATATTTACACTATAATCAGATTAGTTGTCCCCCATAATCTCGATTTACCTAACTGGTAGGAAAAATAGATATTCCAATTATTTTGTGTACTATATTTAATATTAAGTTTCACAGTTTCTATCGTTTGCGATAATATGGGAACAGTGATGTCTTTTATCTTATATTATTTAAGATAATGAAAGAAGTTAAATTATATTCTATGTTAAATTAATAATCTATTCAATTGCTCTACATAATGTTTTTCAAAATAATTGACAATATAATTATTATAACGTTGTTATATACTGACACCTGCTGTCCCTCGAACTATCAAAATTATTCAGAATATATAACCTTACTTTATTGATACTACAGAGCCGCGGCGGCTGGTGACACAAGGATATGGAAGAGGGTATGAAAGAAAACACACTAAAATTGTAAACGGGGAATTTGCAAAACAATAATATTTGCTTGAATGGGTTTCATTCGCCAAATATTTCCTTTTTTGTTGCGATTGGCAGAAATCTCAATAAAAATTATTAAAAATAATATTCAAATAGGTATTTAATTTTGAATATCTAAAAAGTGTAGGTGCGCGCTCTCAGATCTTCAACTTCAAATATTTACCCCAGAATCTCTAGATATATCCAAATTTGAGGTTATTGGTATAGAGTTCATTCGTCCATTTTTGGAAAAACATCAATTATATAATAATTAAAATCTGAAATCGCTTCATATAGTGGTTTCTCCATATTTATCATGCATTTTCAACACCTATCATCGGTATGATACAAATTAATTTTAATAATGAAACAGTTTCACCAAAATAGGTAAGGATTCGATCTACATAAATAATTGCAAAATGGCTGAGCAGCTTGCTGCTTCATGGACATTTTTGTAAGCTCGTATAACCATAATTCACTTTTCAGTTTAACTTCGTCCAAAAAGCAATTATTTCTACACGAGTTTGGAGATGTTTTGTGCTTTCTTTAATACATTCTACAGAATATGCCTTTATTGTGATCGCTTCACCCTCGCCGAGGTTAAATATGAACAGCTTGTGTGAGTTGAATGACTGTCAAACAAACTGAGTCAGTGCATTGAGCATTGCACGCAAATCTCATAATGAACGTACACGTACCTCCTCTTTCACGTTACCGAATGATATCTTCCTAACGCATGATTGACTGGATCACTCATAGATGCTATTCAAAAATTGAACTAGCTATAGTTGTGCCGGCGTTATTATTCAGTTACCTATATTTTAGGTTGCAGATTGCAGATTCCATACCAATAATTTTTGATGTTGTTTTAGTTTTAACATATTAAATTAGGTTTCGATATTAGATACGTTTATTAGGCTATTATCGATATAGTTAATATAACTTTGAATGGAGTGCACTGCACAAATGCCCCAGTAAAATCGCCACTGTCACAGAGTATCGAACTATACTTTATGGAGTATAGTTCAATTCCACAGAGTAAAGACATAAAATGATCTGTAACTTAGATGACGTCACTCCTGCAGGTTAAATATATGCGTGTGATTTATATTTATAACCAGAAAAACACTGTCATTATGGTTCGATAAAATACTATAACTTCATTAAAAAAATTAAGGGATGTCAAGAATATCACTCGAAATGGGACTATCATGCCCAAGAACCATTCACTCCCTATTTTGAATACCGCTTATTCACCCAGTGGTTTACGCACATACGCAATTTGTATTTTTCTTAAACCGATTACAATACTTCCCTCATACTAAGTATAGTGACGGAAGTAAACACTAGAAGGAAGTATTATCAATTGACATGAATGTACAAGATAATGATTATCATCTTGATGAAGCGATCTTTCCGAAAATATAAATCAGGTTTGTGAAGCTTCAATTTTAGGTTTAATTTTCATGTCGGCTCTCTTCGCAACATAGCCTTGAGAAAATCAGTAGATGAGGACCTTAATCTGTATAAAATATTTGTTAACTCAATCAGCAGAAGCAATTCTTGTACAAAACAAGTTATGAGTCACTCTAACTGCTGGTTGCTGTGAATAATGATTATTTGGTGGAGCCGACCATACTTACTTTGATAATCATAAATTATAAATGAAAACACCTGCAACTCAAGACGAGAATATAAATTTGAATAACTTCTGTTTTGACAAAGTTAGGTGTTTACTAACGATTCATTTTGGGATTGAAATTAGCTAAGCTACTTTTAAAAGGGGAAGAAGCTCTTAATGTAACATAATACGGTGTTACCTCATAAAAATTCACTTTATCTAGTTAATTGGTCGTTAATTCTACGGCACTTTTACAACCTCTACGAACTGTGAAAAACTTGAAAAGAAGTTGCCTGAATAATTTGAGGCGAATCTCCTCAATGTCTATTAACTCTTTCTTAAACTTAATGCGGAAAATCGGAGCGGTAGCTGCGGAAGAGCCTCAAGGCATTAATGGCGCTCTAAACGTGCCATGGCGGCATGTGATTTGAGTGTCTGGTCGTTGCAGTGGAGTGCATATATTATAGTCGAAATGCAATATTTTACAAAAGCCATAAAATGGATATAAAGTGCGTTTTACGATCCTGGTTAATGTTGTGGTACGTAGAATTGCTATACCACCTTATACCCTCTCGGTCAGTTAAAATTTATTATTTCTGCATCCGCTAGTGAACTAATTAAACTAATTTCCAATGAATTTTTGCTAGATTGTATTTTACAGATACAATAAACTCTGTTGATGTTCAACAAACTAATGGAACAAAAAAGATAGGTTTATTATATCTTAGTTTCACATTACTTTCAATCTACTATGTATAATTCAAATCTATATTATACACGTACGTTAGTTAATTCACTTAGTTAGGTTACAACACTAATATGTCTTAAAATAGAAGCTGTATGCATATATTATAGATATGAACTCAACTTAGTTAATTGAGCTTAATAATATGTGTAGATAACATTACGTAACGTAAAAACGAATGCAGATCAGTAGTTCATAGTTCATAGTTCATTTGTTTCAATATAATTAGCCACTTTGTAATATTTGTTTCAAGAAGCTGTGTTAGTAAAACTATAGTCACATTTACTTATTAAACTAGTTACAATGGGAAATTTAATAGTTATTTTATTTAAGTTTCTTCATTTGTCATAAAACAAATTACATTGTGGACACTAGGGTGAACTGAAAAAAAAAATTATTTTTGTTTTGTAATACTTACTTAAAGTTGCCGTATATGTTGCTCTATTACTAGCCGAAATTTCAACATTTTAAGAAACATCTTCAGCGCTCTACCGATAATAAGAATAATACTTAACAAAAAATTAATTTTTTTTAATTCGCATTTTGTAACCCTTATTTAAGGTTGTCTTTTATATCATTTTGCGGTTCCCCAAAATTTTAAGAATCTTAAATAACATCTTCAGGGCTCTACGAATGATTATTATTTGAATATATTTTAACACGTTACACCATAATCTATCTACTCTGTGGTTTCACAATAAGTTTTAACCACGGTCGTATATACAGGTCTAGAAACTCGAGGCTGTTTCCTATGTGAGAAGTGAGTCCGCTAAGCGTCATCTGTTGCATAGTACCAAAAGGGTGGCGCATGAGTCGAGGAATGATCTCGGGCACGTAGGTATACGACCGTGTTCTCTGGCAACTGTCATTGTTGACTTGTAAACACAAGGAATACCGGCGTTTTTAGGAAAAAATTAATGACGAAACTGTGCATTGTGCATAAATGCAAAACGGGGTACCAAAGTGTAAAACAAGAAACTTCTGTTTTTGAAGTGCCGAAAGATGCAGAAATGCGAAAAAAGTGGACGCTTGCGATTCCGGAAAGAAATCGTTTTAACAAGATCTTTCATGTGTGCGTCACGTATAACGAAAAACTGGAAGTTATTTTTAAGGTGAGTAATACATTTTGACAAAAGCAACAGTTCTATTCCTCTCTCAAATCAGAATAGTAAATATTGGGTTACGAGAAAAATTATTTTACAAGCGCTAGCTAGTGGTTGGACGAGGGACTACGAGTTTGGCGACATGTAAGAGACTCATGTCAAACATAGAGTTACCAGACCTGTATGTACGACCGTGGTTTTAACTTACGTTGTTATTCAGTTCACAGTACATGGTGATATACTCTGTGGTTCTCAGTAGTTTATAGGTTAGGTATAATGACATTTGAGTGCCAGTGTCAGTTGGTTTTCTTAAGTGTCAGTTGTAGAGAGATTCTTTGTGTTATAATCATAGTAAAGTTATTGTGTCTGCAGCAACCCAAGATAAACATTAAGGTAGTTTAGTAGTTGCTACACACTCATTCTACCGACTGTGCTTTAATTAAACAGCTTTTAAGTATGAGTTCTCAAGGCACTAGAAGTAAAACTGATTGTCCCATAATCGGTGCGCCTTCTGAACTACCATCTAATATTTTACCAACGGTTGAGGACATTTTAAGGTGTTATCTTCTGATAAGAAATGACTTGAAGTTTCAACACTGTAGGAAAGATATCAGTGTTTTACGCATTTGTCAAATATTATTTGACGAAGTTTTTAATATCTAGAACACATCATCAATACCAACAGTATCAACAAATCGCATAATAAAATTGATTCAAGATTTTCAGAGCAAATATTCACGTCTTAGTAGGTATCTTAAGCAGAAGAGAAACGAAAATTACGACCACAAAGTAAAGACGTTTAAGGATGAAATAAAAACACTTGTTGACATTGCTACCTGTAAATGCCAAACATTTCTTTCCTGCACTTGTGAGTAGCAGCGTAAAATACCAAAACGAGAGAAAGTGTTCCTCCAAGATCAAAGGACAGCTAGAAAAATAATCTTAGGGCCAGTAGACATGGAAGAGACAATTGAGGCTCAAAAAAAAGGAGGAAAGAAGGAACAGAGAAATCTCTAGAACTATGGAACGTAAAATTGCTTTTTGTTCTAATAAATCTGCTCCTGAAATTGATAAAATTGGTGACTTAACATCAGAATCTGCGTCAGATGCAGACCAATCTGCTACGTCATTTGAGGAAATTCAGGCTGAACCGCAGCCAGAGTCCTCAACGATGAATAGACAAATGAGGTTACCTCTTCCTACTGTAGCAAGAATATGCGACCAGTTCGGACTATCAGATCGTACTGCTGCAGCAGTTGCGTCTGCTGTATTGCAAGATGTGGGGCTAATAACAGATGATGATACCAATCTTGTCATTGACAGAAGTAAAGTGCGAAGAGCTCGCCAAAAGAACCGCTGTGATATGAAGACAAACTGTATTGCTTCTTCAACGGAGGTAGAGGTATTGTTCTTGACGGCCGAAAGGACAAGACATTAAGTCAAGAAAACATTGGAAATGTATTTCATCGAAGTGTCATAAAAGGAGAGTATATATCTGTATTGCAGGAGCCAGGTTCCAAATATTCAGGACACGTTACACCAAAATCTGGTTCAGGACGATGCATTGCAAATACTATAGTTAATTTGCTTGAAGAAAGCGGTATTGCTTCAGATAGTTTTCTAGGAATTGGATACAGGCAAGGAAAATGGCGCTATTCAATTTTTGGAATTAGAATTCAAACGATCGCTCCAGTGGCTAATATGTCAATTACATTTAAATGAGCTTCCGCTTCGTCATCTATTTCAACACCTTGATGGAGCTACATCAGGCCCAGCAGAATACTCAGGAGCTATAGCAAAGTTGTTGGAGTGTTGTGAGGAAACGCCTGTTTTAAATTATGTTGCAATCGATGGAGATTTACCTGAGATAGAAGCCGAAGCTAACAATTTAAGCACTGATCAAATGTACTTACATCAAATTTGCAATGTAATTATTTCTGGTGTCTGCTCATTGGAATTAGCATCGAGGAATTCAGGTAAAATGATTCATGCATGTTGGCTCACAACTGCGAATCGGCTACTGCGCCTATATATTGCAAGTAAAAGTCCCTTTTATCAATCGAGTGTATGCCCCGGTATGATTTAGTATTAAAAGGAACTCATCATGTATTCATGGTGTTGAACATATATTCAAAATGATACAGCTGTCACGCTACGGTGACAATCTGAAAGCAATTATCCATTCGGTAATTGGAAGGAATGCCTTCTTTCGTCATCCGGAAGATGAACTGCTTGCAATGATAACTGATGATCGTCAGTACATTAAAGAACTTGCTCTCAGAAGAATCCTGAGAGCACGAAAAAACTCGCTATTAGAAACCGGAAATTCATAATTCCCGACATAGTATGACGTGTACCTTGTGACTTTTCGGTAAACTGCTTACTGCGGTAAACTTCAAATCCTTGGGCGCCAGATTTTTCTAAAGGTTTACTCCTTTTTGAGGACTTCTGCTAGGGTCCTCACCACAAGGCTTGTCACTATGCTATCTATAGATAGCCTTGTCCCTAGGGTAGCTACAGTGAAGTAAAACCAGGGCCCATTGGGCAGAAAACAGTATCAAAATTGTAGGCTTTAATTACAATTGATACCTGGTTAAAACTTAGCTCATTTAAAGATGGAGCAGAAATAACGTAATAAAACGGGGAATTCCAAATATTAAATATATAATAACAATAAATACACTTTCTGAATAATTGATAAATGCAACTGAACGGTATTATTCACAAAAATTCACCCAGGTGGAAAATATGAGGAAGCTCAAGCGGTAAAAGAAAACTGTTACAACATATCTATTTTTTACGATATGTTCGGTATTTAATTTCAATTCAACGGTACGGAATCGGTTGATAAATGTACATTTATAAATTTACGGAAAATACTTATCAAACAGTTCCTAGAGTAATAAGCGGTGTAC
This sequence comes from Endomychus coccineus, assembly GCA_958510875.1. Lineage (NCBI taxonomy): Eukaryota > Metazoa > Arthropoda > Insecta > Coleoptera > Endomychidae > Endomychus > Endomychus coccineus. The sequence goes on along the minus strand of OY294068.1, from coordinate 64,166,174 downwards.
GGTAATCATTCAGATATCATTATTACTTGAAATGTTCTTAGAACGCTACGATATATCAAACGGTTAAAATCCGGTCGGATCGGAAAATATATCGTAATGCCCGAAAATAAAATATAAAGCTATCATTTACCTTATGTAAAATTCACTTACACAAACACGGAACACTATATACAATTCAAATTTCAAATGTGACTTGAACTCGGATAATAATTAATTCACTTTGATTCTAATATAATCACACTTGAACGGTACTGATTGATAATCAAAATCACGAAAAAAGCAACTGTACTGATTGGAAATCAAAATCATCAAAGAGAGTAACGGTACTGATTGATAATCAAAATCACAAAAGAGAGTAACGGTACTGATTGATAATCAAAATCACAAAAGAGAGCAACTGTACTATTTGAAAATCAAAATCACCAAAGGGAGCAACTGTACTATTTGAAAATCAAAATCACCAAAGATGACGATCTTTTGTCTGTCACTGCTTTTATATGTTTTCGAGGTTCTGGTCAAGTCCGCACCACCAATTCCTCATTTAGTGCCGAGGGTTTTTTACTTATGTCCCGAACAATGCTTGAAAGTGACGCTACTTTTTAGATCTAAAATTCGCGCCCATGATATCACCAGTTCCGCTCGGCGCAGTCAACAAATATTATCGGAGTTTTTTGGTTGTTCGTCCTTTTTATACATAAGATTGTTCAAATTTTGATGCGGTAACTTACCAGACCCCCGTTTTTGCAACATATTTTATCGGAATGAATGCAATTTGTAAACGGGC